>JACDJE010000082.1:1573554-1894745 GCA_016647715.1 Pavo muticus | reverse complement strand
AAAAAAAAAAAAAAAAAAAAAAAAAAAAAAAAAAAAGCATATGGAGATTAGAAAGCCTGTGTGGAAAAGGGAAATGTGCTGGAAACTTGATGTGACAGCTCTGGCTGTGCTTCCTGGCCATCTAGGTGCTGGGAGGGTGCCGGGCTGGCAGTGTGCTGCTCTGTCCAAAGGGCTCTCCTAACGGCACGGCACGAGAGCAGAGCTGAGCAGGAGCTGAGCTCTTCTAGCTGGCTTTGCATGGTTACGTGCTGATACTGAGGGCTCGCTTTCTCTGAACCAGAACGCTTTAAAATTCTACGCAGCGCAGAGCAAACAATAAAGCCTGGAGAGTGTTGTTTGGTATCCTTGTTCCAAGTGGTAAATGGACGGAGCAGTGGACCCTGGTGCTTCATACAGTGGTCGTTTTACCATGTTATACTCTGATTTATTTTCTTTGCTTGGACTTTGTTTGTTCTTAAAGTAAGTCTTGTTTGCCCTGGCTACCTGTTAAAGATCTTGTGGTACTTCATGGCTTTCCTTGGTTTTGTTAATCAAAATATCCCCTCCCTTACTGCTGTGTGAGTTGGCTTTCATCCTTAGATATGGCCACACCTGGATTTCAGTAGTGTACTTCTATACGTTTTTATTGTATAGTTCAAAAGTGCTGCCTAAATGCAAACGGTTCTGTTTTGTAGTTCTGCTTAGGACTATACCATGTGCTTTGTGAATAAAACAAACATTTGCAACTCTATCTTGCAAGTACCTAAATGGCTCTGACTCTAGCAAGAACTGTCACAAAGGTTTTAGAGATCTTTGGTTGTGTTCTCAGCAGCACTCTGGGTATAAATGGGCTAAAAGTATCTGGATCTCTTTGGCAAAGGGATTCTTCTGACATGGGGAGTTCCCAGCTGGCAGAGTAAAGGCATAGCTGGGTCATGTGCCATTTCTGCCAGCAACAGGAGAGTATTGTGCTGGGAGCTTGTTTTCTGACAGTATTGAACTAGCAGATGTCCCTCTAGACAGCAAGGAATGGGCAGCTTACCCTTGCACACACGACTGTGGAATTGAGTGGACTCCTGCACAATGTGGCATGGGATGGGACAGTGCTGTCACATCTCCCTGCTGTTGTATCCCCATCTGTGCCATGGGCATAGAGGTTTACAGTGATGTGTGAAATGAGAACAGGTTTGTAGGCAGAACTTTCTTAAACCAAAGAGCTCTCTTGTGGGAGGTGGAGTATGGAGGAAATATACTCAAGGACTTTTTTTTCAGAGGCAAAGTAGTGCTGGAAACTTGGGAGGTGGGAGATGGATGGGTGCCTATTTGATAACCAGTGGTGTGCATTTTTAGGATGCACCTAAGTATTTGGTCAGGTACAAATTTCAGTGGTTACAGCAAACAATGTGTGGGGAAAAAACTGTGCCAGTTTCTCCACAGTATACCGCAGAAGCCTGAGATTTGTTTGGGCTGATTTCAAGCAAAAACTATTGGGAATGGTAGTTCTGCTGTGTTCCTGGGCCGCCTTATTCTACATCTCTATGTGAACTTTGTTAGTGGGCAATGGAAGTGCTTTTCTTCATTTTAAGCCCAAAATTCTGTGAGAGCTAGGACTGAGGAAGCCCATTTGTCTTTGGGTTTGTCTCATGATTCTTTTCCTTTGTTGAATACATTGTGAGCTCTGACAAAACTGTTCTTGTCAGCAGTGCTTGTAAAGGGTTCTTATATATTGAATGTACTGGTGCGGGTTCCCAGGGCCATGTTCCTTGCATGTGCCCACCGAGCCTGCTATTTTCTCAAATGGGAAAGGTAACTCCTGAGACCTCTGCTTCTGTCAGGCTTGCATGAAATTTGCCAAATGGCTTGTTTACAGGGCGATTGCATAAGCCTCCTTCTGTAGGAAAGCAGGCTAAGAATTAAGGATTGTTTTTCTTGGAACTGAAACGTGCTCCTGGACATGTCCAAAATATAACAGTTGCGACTCTTTACCTAGGGAAATCTAGGAATGGAGATCTTTTTCCTGAAAGGTGAAACTGAGATCTCTTTAGGAACTACGAGGTTGACAAGCAGTCTTGTAAGTATTGAACTTTACTTTCCTCACACTGCCTGCTGGTCAGGAGAGCTCTTTACAGCCTAAACCAGGCCATGGCAAAGTAGTCTTGTTTGCCATCATTGTTCTCCCAAACCATTGGCTATTATAACAAGTAATAATTGTCAAGTAAACAGATGTCACATTCCTACCTTTCTTTCTGTATACTTGCTGAACTGTACAGTTCTGAACTTGTCCTATGCCAAGTCTTTCCAGTTCTTATGCCATCTGTTGAATTGGATGATCTTCTTGGACAACAGTTTTCCTACTAGTCCAGTATGACTTCTCTCTTGCGTTGTGGATACGGGGAGAACTATCCAAAGGAGCCAGAATCCATTGTGAGTACAGCATAAAAGGAAATAGTTGATCAGGGCAATGCATCCTGTCTACAAGCAGACTTAAACTCTTTAGTGATTGAAGTAACCAGAACAGCCTGACTTTGAGATCTGGTTGGATATACCCTACAAAGCCCTTTGCTATCATGCTTTTTTTCCCTTGGGCACTGTCTTTTCAGTGGATGTTTGATGTTAGAGACAGACAGGTGCTACATTTTTCACAGAAGTACATTCATCTGGAAGTGGTGGCGGTTGTAGTTTGTAGCAGCTTTTCGACTCATGATATATGCATTGCCTAAAAACTCATTCCCCTTTTTGCTTTCCTGGGATGGGTGAGTTCAGAGTTCACAAAGCCCAAATATACACAGCTGTTAGGATGGAAATTACAAATTCAACCCCAAATTCAGAGTAGTGTTGGTGTGAACTGTTCTCTTTCCTGATCTCTGTAGAAGGCTTGTTGCAGTGCCTGACCACCTCTGAAGAACTTATTTCTGACACCCAACCTTCCCCTGGCACAGCTCCATGCTGTTCCCTCAGGCCCTGTTGCAGTCACTGGAGAGCTGCCCCTCTCTGCTCCTTGTGTGGAGCTGCAGGCTGCCATGAGGCTTCCCCTCAGCTCCTCTGCTCTGGGCTGAACAAACCCAGGGCCCTCAGTTGCTCCTCATATGTCTTACCCTCTAGATCCCTCACCAATTTTGTAACCCTTCGTTGGATACTCTCTAATAGTTCTATTTCCTTCTTATATTGTGGCACGCAAACTTTTATGCAGTGCAGAGCAGAGGGGACAGCCCCTCTCCTTACACATGGGCTGTGCACCCCAGGGTATGGTTGGCCCTTTGGGCTGCCAGGGCACACTGCTGACACAACTTACCATCAGAGTTTCAGTGAGATCGTACTGTAGCCTTTCAATACTTTAAGACAGTCCCTCCCCATCTGTGAGGGTGGTGGGACAGTGGAACAGACTGCCTGAAAATGTCATGGATGCCTCATGTCTGGAAGTACCTAAGATCAGATTGGGTGGGGCTTTGAGCATCCTGATCTATTGGAATGTCCTTGCTCATGGTAAGGGACTTGGACTAGCTGATCTTTAAAGATCACTTCCAACCCAATCCTTTCTACTTCAACTGGTAAAGAGCCACTGACATCAGTGAACCTGAGAACTTGTTGGAAGACATTCTTTACTACAGTGTGAGTCACTCTCTGTTAGGAGAAAAGGGAGGCTGTGTGGATTCTTGAGGTTTTTGCAAGTAAAGGACTCACAGTAGAAAGATGAACTGTAGAGAAGAGGCAGGATGAATCGCTTGAGTTTTTCAAAACTCAGTATTAATGCTCTGTTATAAGTCAAGAGAACTTTTAAAGTAACTTGCTATTTGCATAGCAGTGTTACCCATGGTGAGATGCAAGTTTTTATTTTCTCTACTTGAGGGGGGAACTTTCTCAAACTTACTTATGAAGGATTTTTCTAGCCCTCCCCTCTCCCCCATCCTGAACCCTGCTATCCTTAACTAATTTTCCAGAATTGTTGAGGTTAAAAAGGACCTTTTGAGCTACCTAGTCTGACTCTCCTGCGCAAGCAGGGTCCGGTAGAAGCAGGTTGCCTGGAACTGTGTTCAGTTAGATTTTTAATAGCTCCACAGATGGAGACTGTTTTTTTTTTTTTTTTTTTCTGGGCAGCCTGTTCCAGTGTTTGATTATCCTCACTTTAAAGAAGTGTTTTTGTGTGTTGAGGTGGAAACAACTTACGTGAAATTCTATTCCCTCTTGTCCTGTCAGCGGCCACTGCTGAGAAGAGTGTAGCTTTCTCTTCAGGTCCTCTGTCAGGTATTTATATGCATTGGTAAGACCCACCCTGACCCTCCTCTTCTCCAGGTTGAATAGTCCCAGGTCTTTTCTGCCTTTCTTCACATGAAGATGCTTGAGTTCATGTCCTTTGTCTCTCTTGTGCTGGATACAGATCTGGTTTCCCTAGTACTCTAGATGTGGCCTTACCAGGGCAGAGTAGAGAAGCATCACATCGCTCAACACTCTGGAAAGCAGCAAGTCAAATACTACATAAAAACCTCAACTCAAAGTAATAATGTACATTCGTGTGAGAGATTTCTTTCTTCCCAAAGCCTTTTGGAATCTTTTAAGTCATTTTAGGCAAGTCATTACATCCTCAATGCATTGGGACTGCACTGATAGTTGTGGTCCTTAAATACAGAGATGATGAATGCCTTAGACAAGTTTACAGGGAATGTTTTGACTGTCTGTTCTGTTCTTGTGGACTGATATTATAGAGTATCTAAGAAAGGAAAGCAGTGTCCTATTTCTGTTGTATTCTTTTGCTGGGCTCCAGTGGAAGACTGTGAGAGTTCTTCCCATTATCTAACTGTCCTGCTGCTAAGCTGTTGTGCTAGGCCAACAGCAGTAGGTTGGTCTAGCACAACAGCAGTAAGTAGAGCAGATATGTTGATCTTAATGCCCAACAGTTGCGTTAATGATTAGATTATTAACTATTGAACAGTTGCTGAAATAATGCTGATATGTTCAAACAATCTATTTCTTAGTGAATTGGCTTCAGCTTTTCTAGAGGCCAAAGCCAATGAACACGGGCAAATTCCAAAAAGGCAGTTTTACGCAGGCAGGTCATGATGATTGGAGTAATTGTAAGCACATGTTTGGTTAAACCACTAGCAAACCAGCCTCTGATTCTTCCTAGTCTTTACCAATGCCAGCTTCTTTTAGGTCTCAACAGGACAAAAATAGGAAATGACTTTCCTGGCAGGCAAACCATAGAGGAAATGCCATACCATCCATTGAATAAACTTACGGTGGAGTGGGAAGGAGCTCTTCTGCTGAGCAGCAGTAGGGATTTCTGCGTTAGTTCAGAGTGTATTTCTTATGCTTCCTTCAGATTTACTGCTGCAGAGTTTATGTCAACAGATAAATCGGAGAAAACAAGTGGTTGCTATGAAGCAGAGCCTGTGGATGCTGAAGGCTGCAGATAAATAAGGCTGGATAGTACTTCATGACACTAGTACTGTTCTTCTATTATGTATCCCTGGTGAGAAAATCAATAGACAGGAAGAATCTCTTAAGTTTGTAGAGTTGTCATGGCGGAGATGAAGACTTGATGAACGCTTGGGGACTTCTTTCAATGCCTGGCATCTAAATTCTGTGTTTCTGATGACTTGATCAAGAGGCTTCAGCTTTGTCACAGTTCTTGTTGGTCTGTATCACAGAGTAAGTTTTCAGAAGCTCTTTTTTTCCTTTGATTAGCTTCATTCTAAGTCATCTTCAGATGCTAGTTTAAGTTCTGAAACAATGGGGAAGGGAATCCCTGTCATGTTACCTGAGTCTGATTCACTGCAGATATTTCTGTTACGCTTAATGTATTCAACCCTTAAACATATTCTTGATCAGGGAATTGCCACCGTGCTATGTAACTGTGTGTGCTTCATATATTTGTAGAGTGCTTCAGATCTCAGAACTAACTGGTAGCGGGGATTTTGTATCCTTTTCTTGAGTGAAAACTTTCTCAGATCTTGATTCTAATTGAAGATAATAGGACAATATTATGTATTAGAAGGAACCAAACGAAAAGCTTTCAAGAGCCAAAATAAATGTGACTTTTTTTGGGGGGAGGGGGGACTGGTGATAACAGGTCCTTTCTTTCTAACTTCTTTCCTGTGTTCATCTATGCCAAACTATGAGGCAAAGAAGGTTCCCCTTAAATGGGATTTGGGAAGGGGAGAGTGGGAAGGACTGGGGGAAGTGTTAAGTCTATATGTTGGCCTTCCTTAGTATGCTGTTAAAAGTTCTTAACATCCTTGAAAAGAAGTAAGTAACTCTTATTCTATTAAGGCACAAACTTCAGGAAGCCTGGAAAGCTGAAAATTCAGAAGCTTGTGATATTTTAGTCTTGTGCCAAAGTCTTTCTTAAAGGCTTGCTTCCCCTTCTGGCTCAAATATATTAAAGTCCATTTAGGAGAACATTAAGGGAGGAATATGTATTACAAGGCCATTGATTCTTCCCGAATTAATGTCTTGTGGGTGATCGTTCTTCATTCTAATAGCTGCTTGTGCTGACATCACCCAAGATGTCAGGGGATTATGTCAGAATTCAAGCCTTGATATTTTACAGAACAATGGCTCAAGTGCCAGCAAACGCTTTCTTGGTGGGTCAGGTTGCTTTATTTTTTTTCTTGCCTCATTTCAACTGTTATGTTCAAGTTACTGTGCTTGGTCACAGTGAGGAGTGTAGTAAACATCTTTCAAGAGAAAAGCATCTGTGCAGTGTAATTCTGAGGACAGACTACTGCTTGCCATTAAATTTTACCCTAGAGGCAGATTCACTACCAGGATCTATGCTCTAGGCACAAATTTATGTATTTTTAACAATTTATGAAAGAGCTCATCAACTTTAAGTCTTTTTTTCCATTGTGATAAAGTATTTTATCTCATGAATTCTGAACTCCAGTAAGTTGAGGTGGAAAGGTTGGTTTTTGTTGTCTTTTTTTTTTTCCCCTTGCTGCTAGAATTGTAGCTTCATTTCTTGTTTTTAAGTGATAATTCTTAGTGAAGGCTCTGTAAGGAGGAAGGGATCAAAATAGCTCATTACTATGCTCTAAGACTGATCAAAATATAATGTCACAGATTACATTTGATTTCCATAAGCTGATGGCTTTTGAAATTCTTAACTGGTAGGATATTGTAGCATTACCCGTAGCCATGACATTTAACTTCGAAAAGGCTTCAGAGAAGGCATTGGTTTTCTTTTCAAAAAGACTTTGGGGGAATCGAACAAGGAGGCTATGAGATGAGCTGTAGGAGTACAAATGCTATCTTCAGTGTCTGCTAGGGCTTGTTTTTTTTATTTCATATGCTTTTTCTGTTCCAGTGCTGACGCTGAAAAGGTCAGGAAAAATCTCTCTGGAGTTCCTTGATAGCGAGGGGGATTACGCTGTTAACACATGGAGAGTCAGAGGAGCGTTGCGAAAGGATGTTTCAGCTGATGCTGTGGATGGCAGGCTGAATTTAGGTGTATGATAACACTTGGTTGAATTACAGTCAGGTAACCTTCTCCTCACCTCTTCTTTGGAAAACAGTCCTACTGATACTGTCGTAGGTAGAGAATGACAAGACGTTTTGCTAGTCTTAGCCAGTTTTAGTAAGCATGTGATTTATGTGGTCCAGCTCTTCTCAGCAATAGAAAAAGGTTTCATGGGTGACACTAAGAAAACAGATTGAAGGAAAGGTTCTGTGCTACAGTGGTCCTACTTTAAGTTTGCTGATACTCTTCTCTGAGAACTTCTTGTCCTCTTAATGTATAAGATTTGCTCCCCAGGTCATTTGAAATTTGGACGAGCCAAGGTGATACTTCTGTAGATCACGAGAGTAACTCATCAGGTCAATTTGGCAGCTCTCAGTAGAGTGTCAGGGAGTCAGCTAGCATATAGCCAGGAGTGACACAAGTCACTTTTATTCTTTTTTTCTAGTGCTGAAATACAGATTTCTGTTATGAAAAGTCTGCAGATGTGAAAAGATTGAAGAAGCTTTTTTTTGTGGAAAAGAGGCAAAAGGTGTGAGCGATACAAGGAGCTCACTGCTGCTGAAAGATGATGTTGTTTTGCCAGAATGTCTCTTATCTTGTGCCATCTTGCTCATTTGCTATATGTGCTCACTGCTGGCTGTAACTAGGCATGGAGCTGCTCTGCATGCTTGTTTTCTCATGAATTGGTTTCCTTCTGGATTAGAGGATGGGATCAGCTCTGGGAAGCATGCAGTGGGGCAGCCAAAGAGACATGCCCTTGCAGGAAAAGGAAGGGGAAGACATGGCAAAGAGAACAATGGATTTCATTTTCTTTCAGTGATAGCAAACTACTGGGCCAGCTCAGCCAGGGAAGCCTGCTGTTGTTTTTTNCGGCGGGAGTCAGCTGGGCGCGGGGCGAGCGCGCGGCGGCGACGACGGGGCGCCGTTAGCAGCGGGAGCGGTGGCGGCAGCAGCGGCGCGGGTAGAAGTTTTCCCCGCAGAGCCCTGCCGCAGCCCGGGGCCGCCTTAAGTAGGCGCGGAGGTCCCCGTGCGCGCTGGTGTGTTTTTGTTTTTATGTTTTTAATTTTAATATATATTTTTTGTTGCTTTCTAAGATTTTTTTTCTTTTTAATTTTGTTGTAAGTTTTGCTTTCCGAAACGCGTGCTCTGTGGGAGCCCCGCCGCCACGAAGACCGTCCCCCATCCCCGCCGCAGCCGCGCACGACCCCTTCCTCCGAGCCCCGGAACTCGGCGGGCCGCGGGCGGGCGGGTGTTGGCCGGCAGCCCTGCAGGTAAGGGCCGGGGGGAGCCGGGGGGCGGCGCCGGGGCCGCGGGGCAGCTTTGCCGGCTCCTCGGCGGTAGAGGCCGGGGAAAGAGGAGGAGGAGGGGAGCAGACTTCCTTTTCCTGGGGCCGCCGGCGCCCCTCTCGGAGCCCCGTGCCCGCGGGCAGTGGCCCGAACCGGCCTCGGCGTGGGAGCGGGCTGCGGACCTGTCCCGGTAACTCGTGGCTGCGCTGCCCGCGGCGTGCTGCCCGCTGCCGGCGCCTCGCGGCTGGGGGGGCCCTTGGAGCCTTCCGAGCACGCGGCTCTCCCATCGTGTAACTGCGGGAACGCCGCTGTGGCATCTCTGTAAGCACGGTTTGCAGTTAATGGGTTTGGCAGGCGAACTCGTGCAGAATCCTCCTGCCCACTTGTGCTGCTGAAGTGCCAGTGCCCCCGCCCCCCTTTTTCCCTGCTCTCCTTTGAAGCCTCGCATAACTCCGTACTGCCAGCAGGACGGAAAGTGCTGATTCAGCAGCCCGGAGCCCTGCTCCATCTGAAGTGGTGGTCTGCCGAACGCGTTCCTATTTGTCGAAGCGGGAACATGTGCTGCTGGTGTGTCAGAGCGGCACTGATGGGGTTTTCTCAAACAGCCCCGAGAATGTGGCTACTTTTCCCTAGGAAAGAGTGAATTCAGGGAGGGAAGTGGGAGAACAACCAGCACTGAGGTGGCGGGATGTGGGGAGCCACTACATTGAAATGGAGCGTGATGCCCCATAAAGGTGCCGAGCAGTTCCTCTCTTTAACAAAGACTTGGTGGGGCATACAGCAGTGATGCCCTAATGCTCCAGCTCAATCTATTCCTGCATCCGGAGGCTCATTGTACTTAGAGCACCAGAAAAGGTATGGAGAAGGGCAGTGAGGCTAATCCTGGGATTAAAAGGAGTGAGTTATGAGGGNGCCCCAGTATAAGTTTTTATTCCTACAAATTTCCAAGCAGATGTTACAGAGCTGTGCTTGAACTTGATCAGACACATAAGATGAACTCTTCGTACTATTCTGAAATGTGAACCTGAGTGATGGTGTCTCAGTTTCAGTCTTTTTTAGATGCACGTCATTTGGTTGTTTTCTTAAAATGAGTGCAGAATGTGTCAGTGTGAGGTGGGGATTTTTTGATTGAGCAACTCAGCCATAACACAGATCTTTCTATAGCTGTGTACATTTGAAGATCACAAATAGTACATCTGCAGTTTCAGGTGATTATGCAAGTAGTGTGTAGCTGTATCTTACAATATGATCGCCATAAGCCAGAAACACGAAGGAAGTAACTGGTAATAAATCCATCATTATTCATGTTACAAGAAATACTGAGCGTAATAGCTGTTTGTACTTACCTCAGTGCTATGGGGGAAAATGGAGATTGGACTGACTTGCCCATTATGGTGAAACATGCTTGTTCCAGGCCAGTCATGGGTCAAAATTATTTTTCCTGGAACATCTTCACTTTTTTTTTTTGAGTCTCACAGCCCCAAGATTTCTGCTTAGCTCTGAAAAGCGATCTCTACAGCAGAAGTCAAAAAAGACATTAGAGATGACTGCTTTTGTGTCTACTAGGAAATTATATTGGTTCCTATTGAGCAGGTCTCACTCAAACTCCTGTGAATCTTGAGGGGCTGCATTTGATAGAGCTGCAAGTTTCTCAGTCTTGATAAACCTGATATTCTTTAACCTGGAGGATGGGGAAGCAAAGGAACAGCAAAATAAGATGCTGCTTTAGTAATTTCAGTTACTATTTCTGCCTGTGGTAAAAATGAAGAATTGTCTGGTTACCTTGGAAATGTAGAATCGTTGGTGTGGGGCAACAGATCATGGCTTTCCTTGTTTTACTGGCCAGGGCTTGTGAAGAGCTGAAACTTGGGTTCTTGGGTTCTTAGGTTTTTGATTGCACAGTAGTGAATGCTGTTTCTTTTCAGAAACATTCACCCTTAGCATTTTTCTGTAATTCTAATGCTAAAAATGAGCTATATGACTAGCATGACTAGCTCAGACTTTCTGGCTAGGTACCAACTCTGTAGCATGTGAACTTTCAAATGCTCTGAGGAAGAGATCTATCCTGGGCCTTCCTTACAGGGGTCTGCCTTAGTCTAAAATAATGTTCTGTCTTGTTTGAAAAATCATTTGGAGAGTGAAAAAATATATATTAAATAGTCTGACAGTCCCATCTTTTGAGTGCTCTGTACTATACCTTAGCAGCTACTGAATGAAGGTCAAATTTATAAGCAGCGTTTGCTATAAATGCTTCAGTCCCCTTGTATAGCAGTATTTGGATTTGAGGCTATTGGGATGCAGGAAGTAATGAATGACAGAAGTAATGTTATGGGCATGCTAACATGGTTACGTAGTTCAGCCAGGCTTCTTACTCTTCTCAGCAGAGATCTAGCCAACTTGTGTGCTTGACTTCAGCCATGTCACATCTATAATGGCTTTGGCAGTGATTCAGGGAGGAGTTACCCAGACAGAAGCATCCATGGGGACTTTTCTCTTTCAACTGTGGCTTGTCTAAAGTCAGTGTTTGAGTACAAATCTACGTTCAAGCAGTGTGGTCAGAGTGAATTTTTGCCTAAACCTATGTTTGAGCCATAAGCCACTGTGCTATGTGGGCAGCAGTGCTTTCGTCCAGTAGCTGTTCTTCACCTCTTCTTACAGGTATGCAGGCATCCCCTAGTTCTGAGTCTTCTTTGTCTGAACCCAAACAAAGAAATGTGTGCTTTGGCTAAGGAGCTTTCAAACTCTTGTAAATCCTAGTTTGCTGCAGGTACAGAATAGAGGTTCCCAAATGGTTCCTTCAGGTCCCCCTCCTGTCCTTCAGCCAGGGCCATCTCCATGCAGTTCTTCAAGAATACCTCCAGTACTGCACCGAGCAGCTGTATGGCTGTGCTGTCCTCCTGCCTGCTATCCAAATACCCCCTTTCCCTCTTGAGGCCTAGGGTTGGGAGGAGTATACGCATCTTTACATCAGGAGAGCTGGTGGAAGTCCCCAGTGATGACTTAACTGCTGCAAGCTGGGGTTGGTGGTAAGCAACAGCATTGTGGAGGAAGTACCTAAGAGGACTTCTTAGAAGAAATGTCTGAAAGATTAATAATCTTTCCTCACCAGTCTCTCCTGAAGGTGAAATGGAGCTAATCACATGTAGTTTTCACTGAATCAAGACAAGTTCAAGCTGTCTAGAAAAGGCTAGAGGTGTGCCTTAGAATAAATGATCTTGGGGTAAGACTAGTTTAACCCTTGTGCTTTGCACTATGTTGGTGTTCTATGCTGACACTAAGTCAAACTAAGGTTATATCACAGAGTACAGATTCTCTATGCAGAAAATGTCTGCATGGAGCTTCTGGAATACCTTATGGGTGTTGGAGACTTGTTCATGGGGGATCTTTAATGAATATTGAAGTAGCTCTGTGGTGGGGTGGAGTTTGGTATAGGCCTTGCAACCGGTCTCTAGATAAAGCTGGCAGTTCACAAGTTGTGGGAAGTGGGAACACAGAGAAAAGTGAAAGGAAGAATATATTGCTTCTCATAGGATGTTAAGCATCCTTCTGCATGTTAGGATTAGTGCATCATTGGCATGTCTTCAATTGAAATTTATTGCATTAGTAAGTGGAGTATGTATTCCACCAGTATTATGCTCTTTAGCAGGAAGTGAGCCTATCTCCTTCACAGTTCCTTTAAACAATCTGCATCCTCCACTCATGGAATGCATCATTGATACTGTTGGGATCTCATATGGAAGCCTTTCAGTAATGTCACATGCATGTGACTTGTCTGTGTCCAACGGTATCAAGGATGTGGTTTTAAGTAAGGCCAGGGTTTCTTTAGCTTCTGTGATACCTTGGAAGCTTGTTAGTGCTGCAACTACACGTGAAGTTTGAGGGGTTTGGGAGAGAGCTTCAGTTTATTCTTCCTACTGTCTTCTGGGGTCTTTATAGAAGTACTGATGTAACCAGGTAATTTATTCCACCTGGTACCATTGCAGCATAAAATGACACTCCTGGAAAACCAATTTCTGAGTGCAAATAAGCATCAACTAAAAGTATTTCTTTTCCTTTACAGCGGTTCTTGCTGTAAAAGAAGAAATAAGCGCTACTCTAGTCTGCTTTTGAGGATATGATTTCCTTTTTTCTAAGTGACCTCTCTGGTCATGTGCGTCAGTGGACATGAAGGAAGATGTGAAGAAGGCAATATTGATGTAGCTTTGAACTTGTTAATTGACTTGACTCTTTCCAGTGCACTCATTTCTCAGCAATGAGAGAGAAGGAGGAATCAGATTGCTTCCTGGGTCTATGTAGGTAGTTCTAGCATGATGATAAAGCAGGCTTCTGTCCTATCCTTCAGCTGAAGAGGGTGTGGAAGATGTGAGCTGGGATGGGGAACAGTCTTAACTTATGGGGTGGCCGGGTTGTGGCTCTCACAGTGCTGAGAACTGATCTCTTCAGAGTGAAAGTACCACTTTTTGGAGCCCCTCTTGAGCCTCTGTCTCTAGGGGCACTGTTTTGCCTGTGTGATCACTACACTGCCCTGTGTTGGCTTCTAAATCCCAGTTTATGGAAATTAAATTTTGTGAGATGATTGCCTTTTCAAATGTGGAGGAAGTGTTAGGAAGAAGGGGAAAAAAAAGCAGAAGTGAACTGAGTATTTATACCGCAATGTGTGATAAACATCCCACGTGGGATACAGGTAGCTATTGCACATCTAAAATTTGGCCTGACTTCAGTGTTACTCTAAACCACAATTGTCGTTTTTGAGTAGATGTTTATTTGCCATGTCCTGTGGTCTGGTGGCAACTTGGACAGCCAAGAATCTCAGGGTTTACCACACAGTGAGATGGCTAAGCAAAAATATTTCTGGCTTGAATGCAAATGATGGTACCTCTAAATGCTATGAAATGGTAATGATTGCTCAGCTATCTTGACTTAAAATTTTTGTCTACACCTATTTTTGTTTTTTTTTTTCCCTCCAGCTTTGTCGTCCTTTAGGAAGGACTGGTAATTTGCCTTTGTGGACTGTCAGCTAGTATTCCAACATCCCAGTATCTGCAGTTGTGAAGATGCAAAGCAGGGAGTGGAAAGTCATTCCTGATAGTGAGGGAAGGGCACCACTGCTAATCTGGTAAATCCACAGCGAGCCCCTCCCATGCACAGAAACCTGATCTTAACTCGCAGATTCTCCTTGATGTTGCTGTGATATTTACATAAATTCCTATTTCTTATAACAAGAAATGGTTAGGTCTAGTTGATGGATTTTAAGAAAAACTGCATGAAACAGCCTTAAAAATAATTCTCCCTGAATCAGCATGTTGCTCTGGTATACTCACAAAAAGATGGCAGATAACTATTTTTTGACGCTGTATGTTATAAAGCAGATGCAATCCGAAAGCCACCCTTAAGCCTCTGTGGCTTCCTTAAATATCTTCCAGTTGCATGGCTAAAGTCTAAGCTCAGTGTTGTACCCAGGAGTGGAGGATTTGTGAGATTTGTAAAATGCACGTCCCAGGCTACTTTGGTTGATGTAAGTGGTGGAAGCCAAGCTGCGGTGTATGTGGGGGGGAGCTGGGGAGAGAAAATCAGCTGAGTAAGATGAAAATGTTTGCATCTATGTCTAATCAGAGTTGTTTGGTGGTGGGGTTTTTCTCCCCGTAAATATTCCCCAGGGTTTTACATAAAACAAATGTAGATGTGGTTTGGTGTCTGCTGGTGGGTACATCTCAGTGCTCACAATTTATGAGCTAAAAATACTGAAGGGACTGAGATACGTATTTCTTCTTTTAATAACTTTCAGACACTCTTGGTACCTAGTAAGTGTTGATGCCAAGCTGCAGAGTGATAGGGTTGTATCTTACAGAATTAACTTCACTTAATTGTGCTGGAGCAACCATATGTGGATGATTCTCTTCCACACTCCTTTGGAATAACTTTCACCACTCTTTGTACCTGTCAAAAACCTGACAGGCAGTGAAACCTTATGATTTTGATCAGCAGCTCATAGGCTATGGCCAAGCACATGAAAGTATTCAGGACAGTGGACTCAAAGTGGTCTTTCTGCTCTTTGTCCTCCAAAAAAGTTCTCTATGTGCTGCTCTCTGCAGGGCGTTGGCCACATGTTTTTGTTGTTAATTTCTGGTTTGTTTGTAGTGTTGGGACATAGTTGGATTCTGGTATCAAGAGGCAAGTACATTGGTTAGATGTTTGTTTTTTTTTTTAAGATATTTTAACACAGTTTGTAATAGGTTATCTTTCTCTGAAAGTATTTCAGCTCAGAAGGTTATAGCCAGCATGCCTCATTGACCTTCTCATTGCAACACGTTGGTTTTAAGCTTTATTTCTCTTGCAGCCCAGTCCTAGATCTGGAGAGGAGAGTTCAGAGAGGTCAACTAGTCAATGAAAAGCTGAGGGATAAAAAGTCACTAAACTTCTGACAAAAAAAAGTAACTACATTGATGCGGAGACTCCATGTACTCTCCAGTCAGTCTGTTTGTTGACTCATTGTTTTTTTTCCTTTTAGCAATTTTGATTTGGTGTTTTTCTTTGCTCTTTCTTCAGTGCCCTCACACCACACCCTCCCTGCCACTCCACCCAGGGATGTTTTCCTAAATCTTCTTTGTTGATTTTTAAACTTATGTTTCTTGTTCTGAAGGTTGTGGGCATGGAGAACTTTCCTCTTTCTTTGCAGCAGGCTTGTATATATGAAGGATATCATCGTGACCCTTACTTTCTCTTTGTTTGGCTAAACTCCAGTTCATTCTGTTTTTTATTCCAGTTCTTTTTTTTCTTTTCCTCCCAGATGTCATGTTTTTCTAATTCTGTGATGTTCCTATTGCTTTTGCTTGGATTCTTTCCAATTGATCTTTTTTGAAATTTGATGAAAACTGGATACAGCATCGTGCTGGAAGCTTTATCAGCTACGAGTAGAACAGAACTGCTACTTCTTGATTCTCACATATGTTCCCTATACACTCTTATATGGTATTTTGCCTTTTCCTTAACAGAGATTTTTCTAGTTTGTAAAATTTACTTTCAGTTCAGTCTTCCAGCAAGCTGACAGCTTTGTCTAAGTTATCAGCTTCCCTAGGTTTTACAATTCATTTTTTCCTTCATTACCTGAAGCATTTCATTAGAAATAGTGTGGCCAGCAGGAGCAGAGGTGATCATCCCCCCCTGTACTCAGCCCTGGTGAGGCCGCACCTTGAGTATTGTGTTCAGTTTTGGGCCCCTCACTACAAGAAAGACATTGAGGCTCTGGAGCATGTCCAGCAAAGGGCAACAAAACTGGTGAGGGGTCTGGAGCACAAGCCTTATGAGGAGCAGCTGAGGGAGTTGGGATTGTTTAGTCTGGAGAAGAGGAGGCTCAGGGGAGACCTCACAGCACTCTCAGAACTTCCTGAAGGGAGGTTGTGATGAGGAGGGGTTTGGCCTCTTCTCCCAGACAACAAACAGGACCCAAGGAAATGGCCTCAAGTTGTACCAGAGGAGGTTTAGGTTAGACGTAAGGAAAAATTTTTTGTCTCAGAGAGTGGTCAGGCACTGGAATGGCCTGCCCAGGGAGGTGGTGGAGTCACTGTCCCTGGCAGTGTTCAAGAGGCTGCCTGGATGAGGGGCTACGAGATATGGTTTAATAGCTTGTGGTAGCAATGGCAATGGGAGGACGGTTGGACTAGATGATCTTGCAGGTCCTTTCCAACCTTGTGATTCTGTGATTCATCTCTATTAAAATAGTATTGGAGATCTTCAGGTAGATCTCTGCAGCAGTTATTCGGTGTATCATGGTTTTTTGTTTGTTTTTTTAAAGACTCCCCATTTTTTTGACTGCAAACAAGTAAGTTCAGTTGCCAGTCACTTTCCAATCTACTGCAAGATGGTTGTTTTCATTGTCTGCTGTAGGACAAAGCTTTCCTAATTTTTCTTAAGGATATGGGTTGAATCTTTTGACAAGGTTTTGCTAATTTCAGGATTCTATATTCACTGCTGCTGTGTTTTTCTGGAGTAGGAAGTTGAGTTTGACCTGGCTTATCCATAAACAATCAATTTTTGTTTATTCTGATCTCTTATTTTCTTCTCAGTGCTAACAGATTAAACAACAATCCAAGTGCAAATAAGAAACAATTATCATTCTTTAGGTTCTTTCCACTCCTTTCCATTTTTGCTTCTTTAAGATATTGCTGTTTGCTCTTTTCCAGCCTCTGTTACTTCATCAGCCCTCTATGGATTCTGAAAAATGATTACTAATGGCTTGAATTTTTAACAGAAGCTCTAACTGATAAGTATGTTCATGACTCAATTTAATCAAAACCAGATAATTTGAGAGAACGTTTTCACCTTAGTGGTGTCTGATCTGTGCTATTTTTATATTATTCTTCCTTTTTACCAGTATTAGATTGTTTGTTTGTTTTGGCCATCTTGTTACCTGCAGCTTTTACTGAGGAAGTGAGTGAACTGACCTTTTCCTTGATCACTATTTTATTGCTGTAGAATTATAGAGTGAGGTTTTTTATTTAATTACTTGTTATTGTATCTTGCTTTCACCTCCACTTATTGCAAGAATTGCAGTAATTGTCTTCAGGCTCTTTTCAGTGCTGTGTTACAATGCAGGTAAAGGGACTATATGTGATGTGTGTAGCTGGTGGGGAAGAAGAAACAACTGTTACTTGTTTTTGGTTATATGTAGGTTATATTAAAACTTAAATATGCTGGATTTGAGGATTAACTGGAAGCCAATTAAACAGGAGATAAGAGGGAGAATGGTAGAAAGATGTCTTAAAATACAAAGGCTAATTGCTTCATCCAGAATTAGCCCTTTTAAATGGTTAATGGGCAAATGCCAAAAGGTTGAGGTTAGCTAGTTTTGTCAAATTTGCGTTTGAGAACATTATTTAGTTGGTGTTCCAATCAGCTCAGTTATGATTCATAAGCTCTGTGAGGTTTTTTGTGGTGCTTCTGCTGCTGTCTGAGACTATGATTGTTTAAAAAGCACTTAACTATATCATTATACTCCCAAATCACTAGATAATAAGATAAACTAGAGTTTTGGCCATGTGTCATAACCAGATCTAGAAACATGTTGGGTAAGGGGATGCTTATGGAGTGGAAACAACGAACAATGATAAAACTGTTCACAAAGCTGTTCCTTCTGAAAAGGAACATACAGTTTCAAGAACAGATGGTCTAGTAGTAATAGACACTAACAAATTTTTGTTGGCTGGCAGTCTCCTTTCAGGTTAGAATCTTCTCTTGAAAGCTATTCCAGGGAGTTGACTTCCTTTCTCCAAAACGTATGATAAAAGGGCAGAATAAATTCCTTTTGGAAAACTGTTCTTCCTTATCTAACAAAAACGTGTTCACAACGACAGTGCAAGGTGAGAGGAAGTAATCTCACAAGGTAGACAGATCTCATTAGAACAGCTTGATGATGCTTCTGATCCTTTTCTAGTTTTCATACTTCAGAATTGGCGTGTTGCAGGGCAGTGGTCACCCCTCCGATGGAAGGTGAGAAGGCTGACTTGGAAATGCTAAAGTCTTGCTTTGATCTTTTGTTTCTTTTGCAGTAGCATGTTGTTTGTCAGACATGACTTACATAATCCTTCTGTGTGTGTGTAAACATATTTAACACAGGCCTTCTAGTTCAAATTTATCAATATGTATGTGCAGCATGGAAGGGAGGAGGAGAGGGATGAGTTACAGGGTACATTTAGAGTTTCTCTTTTCTAGTGGCTCAGAACTTGTGAGATTTGTAGTAAGCAAAGCTGAAGTGAAATACTCCCATTCTCTTCTACCTATGCCTTATCCTGTAAGATCAAGTTGACTGTCTTTTCTTTAACTGATCAGTGCTATAGAACTCTCCACCACTGCCACCCTGCCCCGTGCTCTCTTCTTGCTGTGTTGATTCCCCTGTCACACAGTAGCTGGTAGAGAGGCTTTAAATGCAGCATTAGCGAATATGCCTATGCCATTTTTGACCTGCTGTTAGCATTTAAAGTCTTTTAAAGTCTCCCACTAAAGACAACAAAGAACAAAAATCGGCCTAGATATGTGGCGTGTGTGTTCTTGTTTAATATCGGAATTTCTGGTATGGCCAGGGACACATGCCAGCTTTTGCAGTACAGGCCAGGGTTCAGATACTTAAGTACTGTACTAAAAATAACAGGACTATTTTAGACTGGGACCCAATTAGGGAGAGAATAACTTGTTGCTCTGCAATCAGTAATCTAAAGTAGTAGGCAGAGCATAACGTGAAAGTAAGCCCTACTGTCTTGCTTGCGAAGCTGCCAGTTCTGACCTTGCTTCCTGATGGTGTTTCTCAGATGCCTCTCCAGACGTTTAAAAATAAAAGCAAAAATCCTCCTCTTAAGAGTGTGTACTTTGATTCAGATTTTGATATTGTAGTGTTCAGTAGCACTGTGGCTCCTAATCCTGCAGCAGCCACTTGTGAAATTCCTAGAAGGCCGAGTATGGGAGGTGATGGCGGCTGTGCTGTGCCCTCTCACCACAGATAGCAGGCTGTGTCCTTTCCTTGAGTGGAGTGCTGAGGTGAGCTGAGGAGCAGAGGCTTGTCCAAAGATGACATCCTCCCCTGATTTGCCTACGAGAGATAAAGTAAATAGAGTATGGTTACCCAAACATGCTGCTCACTTTCCCCCATCAAAACTTTCCCCGGTCAAAAAGTACAGTGAAAATAATTTGCACCTTTAAGCATCTGAAAAAGCATGATTTTCCACTTCAGCACTTTCTCCCTGATGGCTTTACCTCTGATGACGCTGCTTACTGCCACCATCTCTTAGATCACTCAGATGTCAGTGAGGCAAGCTAGTGGAATCTGAATTTCTCTGTGCATGGGGTGATGGTATGTGAGTACTCTGGTGCTTTGAAGGCATTGGTCCCAGTTCTCTCTCCTTGTCAGAATGTGGCTGCAGATGAGATAGTGCTTCATGTAGCTTTATGCAAATACCACGTTGGATAGAATCGTGACGATGCCTGAGATGAAAGCTGAATGCACCTAAGAGGTATTTCTGTAGATATCTTTCTAGCATGTTATTTTGAGAACATGAAAAAGCCAGAATCTTTTGGTGCTGTGACTCTCATGCTATTTTGGATTTATTTTTCATCTCATTCAAAATAAAAGCTGATGAAAGAGGAGCTTGAGGCCTTGTTCAGTTGCTTACTCTTAACATTTTCAGTACAGTGTTGGACTTGTGATTTCAGGAGGAGTTCATTCTGGTGTACAGAGTTTCATGTTCTTTTAAATCCTACGTTTAGATTTGCTCTTATTCTGTCCTGATATGCAAAGGAAGAGTCTTCCTAGATGCCCAGCATGAAAATGGCACCTTTTGTAATCCATGCTGAGACGCACCACATCCTGGGTGCAGGAAATTCTTATAGAAATTGTGGGACAGATACTCTGGTGAAGGAGTTCGTGTTTTGTGTTGTATAGAGCTAGCGTTTAGGCGTGTGCTTGTCAACTCACAAGCTATATGTATTCTACCTTCTGCATACTGCAGCACTCAGCAGGACTTGCTGTTAAAAGTGAATGCTATTTGGAAGATGCCTAGCAACTGCAGTTTTTAGGTCTGTGCCAAATTGTTGAAGGTACAAATCTGTTAACTTGGTGCGTTACCTTCTGGAGGATGTAGCGTGGCGGTGCTGAGGCTGTGCTTCTTGGTCTCTCTGGTGTGGCTGTCCCTCCAGTTCTCCTTCACCGTCACAGTGAGGTTTGTGTCTGGCACCCACCATTCACAGCAGGAATATTAACTTTAAAAAGATCTAATGCTGTTAATTTGCATTGCCACTCACAACCTATGGAAGTGCTATGTTAATGAGCCTAGCGGAGGGGTAAGTAGCTCTCTATCCTGCAGCCTCTAGGGGAGGACATGACCTTGAGCAGAGGGGTGCTGGAGCTGGCAGCTGGAGATAGCGATGTCTTGAATTGCGAAGCCTGTGGCTCAGGAACCTGCCTTCTGCTGCTGTCTGTGCTCAGGGCCTGTTTGGTAGCCTCAAAATCCTTTCTGGCTGTCTTGGTTTCTCTCTTTGACAACTGAATTGCTACAGGGCTCCTCTTCCAAAGATGGGAAAAGGAGCTTTTGACAAGCTGTTTCTAATACTCAGGCTAAATTATTTTAACATATTGATATGTCCAGATCATCCCATGGAAATGATTTTTTTCTCTGATCCCTTATCCACTTTAGGTCTCTTATCTACCTTTGCCTTTTGAGAGGGAATAGTCAATTTTCTGGGCGCTATGCCCGTGTCATTCATAACTGACTAGATGATGTCTGTCTTCTCCCTCTGTTTTCCTCAAAGCTGAAAGATTCGGGTCTGTTAATTTCTGCTGTCGGAATTCCTCTCCTCTGTACTTTTTCTAATTCTATTTTACTCTTCTGGTGTCATAACAGCCCACAGGTTTTGAGAAGTGGGTGTGCCCTGAGTTTAATGACTTGTCATGATTCTGCTTTGCTTGCAGCAGTTTCTTAATTCTGAATGCTGTATTTCCATGTGAGGTATTGTCTGCCTTCTGAGCACCAAGCCGATGCTTTCAAATAAGCCTTAAGATAGCTATTGCAGTGATACTCAAGGAGAGGATTATTAATTTTTTATACATTGGCTTCATTTTATGGAAAGTCAGAGTTATCCTTTCAGTTGCTCATTTGCTCAGGATCGTGAGTTTGTTCCACCATGCTTTGGGTGATGTTCTAGCTAAGGTGACTTAATAGTTCACCTTGTCAACAACTTTATCACCTCACTGTTTGTCATCCTTTAGATGGTGTATAAATCCATTGAAAAGAATGGACACCTGAGACGCCTTCCATGGAAAAACCTCATTGTGTTTTTCTACCTTTATTTCATATCCTTCAGATGACGGTTAAGGGAGGGGAACTACAGCTACTAACTGCAGCAGGTCAGGTTCTTTTGAGAGTCCTTAGATTGGGATACTACCCAAATGTCTTCACTCTTACCCTGTTGCAAAACTTGAGTAGGTTTGAGTCAAAACTTCTGAAAAAGCTGTACTGACTCTTCCTCTATCATATTTATCCATGCCTATTTTATCTAGTTTTAACTAGTTCTTTTGTTATGAGTAAATTCCTGTGTTTTTCCAGTTCTCTGGATTTATCTTGAACTTACTTCTGAAAACTGATCTGAACTTACCATCTGCTGTGCTGTGTCCAACTCTAATGAGGTATGCCGAAGTTTAAATTGTAATTAATAGCTTGGCAGTTTGATGTCTTCCATCAAAAATATTGTCTGTATTCCTTCCATTCTAGTAACTTACTCCTGTCTTTTAAATCCTAGATTGTCCTTTATCAGCCTTTGCGTAATGTATGGTGCCTGATGAGCTTTTTGGAGCTTGACTTAGCAATTTTTATTTTATACTGTTTTTCTTTCAGTGAGCAAACAGAACAAAAGTGCTTAGGAGATGTTAGTTCATTATGTTTTCTCCCTGTTGCAGAACCTTAAAAACATTTTCAGATGAGGTGAATTGTAGGGTGTGAGCAAGGAAAGATTTAGTTTATTGTGTTTTGCATTAAAACAGACAGCACATGCCACTGCAGTCTGTTTGGCCTTGTATCCAAGTTCATTCTGGGCATTTGTTTGAAGCTAAACATAAACATGAAACTTATCTTCCCCATCCTGACTTCTGGAGCTTATGTCTTAGGCTAGGAGGAGTGCCTTTTACAGCATCAGTACATCCTGTGTTTCACTTATGAACTTCAGTGTCCCACTTCGGTGTTGGCGGTTCTCAGGTTACTGGGACACTGAGTTAACGTCTTCAAGTACACTTGGCAGAACAAATTTGGAGGAATGTACTTCTAAGAAAACAGTCTCCACGGTCTGCAGCAAAAAGATGAGCTTCCATTGATGAGCAAGTCGTCTCTGTCAAGCCTCCCATTAGCACAGGGGAAGACCAGGGAAGCTTTTGTGCATCTGTTGCAACAATCCTAAGTACAGGCTGAAACGTTGCTTGCCTAGTGTGAGAACTTGTTTATGAAACTTAATATTGCAGTGTGAAACTCAACACTTTGCTTCTTAATACTACAGCTCAGCGATGCTCAATGAGGTGGATGGGGTGCTCTGTGGATCAGCAGTTTCAGGCGTCTTGAAGTCTAAATGCAGCGCTTCCTTCACTGGCGCTTGGAAGCTTTGCCATGCTGAGGGCAGGGAGGGGAAAAGCAGCCTCGGTGTCACAGCACTGTCCTGCAGCAGATGTGTCCTCCAGAAAATAAATAAAATCGCTGAGTCACTCATTTGTCCCTTCTCTTCCATGCTGCTGGCCAATCCTAATACTCTCATATTTCATACAGGAGGGAGAAAGCAGACAATGCTGTCTTTTATTACTCATACGCCGTAGGACACTATCTTCTTCAGAAAACACGGGTGGCGTCTCTCTGTCTCCACTGCATGGGAAAGATTAACAACAATTAAGGTCAACAATTAAGGTTGTGAAAACCTTCGAATAACTGCAACATCTGCTCTTATGGTAGGGAAAAAATAAAATAAAGCTAGAGTTGTAATTGCCAGCCCAGTACTTGCTCATATCTGTTTTGTAACTGCGGGCTTGTGAAATCCATGCTTTTAACCACTCCCTTGCCATCCCTGTGCAAGTGACCACCAGCTGTGTAGGCCATGGTTTGACCAAGAGCTGTGTGCTGATGCTGAATGTGGTATGAGCAGTGGGAATTGTGCATGGTGAATGAAACCTCTGGCAGTGGTGCGGCCTTGCTCTGTAGTTGGCCCCTCACCTCAGGCCCTGCTGCTGGCTGCACAGACAGCCTGGTCCTTTTTCATATCAAATAAAATCAGTTTTCCTAAACTGCTATGGACTCTAACTGGCTTTTCTCTTGATCTGAAGCAGTTGGTTTGTTAGAGGGTCATTTGTTGCATCTGACTGACTTTATTTCCATTACCTCTTAAAATGTGATGGCAAGGGACCACCTGCATGTGTTCTGGCTGGCTGTTTCTACAAGCGGTTGCTGAGGCTGCACTGTGAATAGCTGACTTCTAATGCTTGTGGGACCTTTGCTAATGTATTAGGGAAAAATTACGAATAAGAGCAACTCAAATCAAAGAGAATGTTCTGAACTTCACTCAGAAGCATTCATACAGATGAAGCCATGTAAGTATAAAGAAATATTCTCCTATGAATCCTATTAAGTAAGAATCCCTATATTGTCTTTGCCAGACTGTACAGGGTCACTTGTTAGTTTTGCTGTTCATTTCCTCTGTAGTCATCTTGTTCCAGAGAATGAAAGCCTCAGTGATGCTCACATGCAGGTGCCAGGAGTGTTGTCCCTCTTGGCACACGTGATCTCTGCTGAGGAAATGGTTTGTGTTCTGAAGTGGCACAAAAGGGAAACAATTCTGCTTTTTCAAAGGTGTTCTTTTTTTAATATATATGTATCTATCTCATAAGATCTGAGAAGTTTAAAAGGCTTCACTTGTTGAGCAGTTGCCTATATCAAAAGATTGAGGACTCTGTCATCAAAGCCTGATAAAAATCAATCATGCTTTTCCATTTTTCAGACCCTGGGTGGAATTCAGGTGTCTTTTTTTTTTTTATGTTTGTTTGCTTAGTGTTTCTACTTCTCCATCTGTTGTCAGTGGTTTTCTACCACCCTAAACTTCTTGAGCTGTAATATTTTTTCTGGCTGGTAGCTCTGCTTGCAATTATGGGAAAAATGATATCCTTGTTATTCTTGCCACTAACCTCACCATTCTGAGTAGTCACACTGCAATTTACCAAAATACTTTATTGGGCAACATGCTGTTACACAGAGCGTTGCACTTCAGCAGGAAGGGAGTATGACGGCATGACTGTAGTTCAGGAGACAGCACTGGGATAGCTTACAACTTGAAGCCTTTCTGGGAACCACAGCATCTCCTGCACCATGGAAGAAGAAAAACAAAACCCGAAACTTCTTCCGTATGAGGTAGCTTTCTCAAGCCTTGCTTTTGAGAGACATCCAGCTTCAATGCATTTCTGCATCTCTCTTGTTCTGAAGTAGGGAAGCACTTTTTGTTTAGTTTCGCTTAATGAAGAGATTAACATTTAGTTAAATGAGACAGTTCTCATGTTCGTTATTTTAGGCTACTGACTTACACAAGTTCCTGAACTAGAAGAGATGTAGGCAAGATGTTGCAGAAAACAAATGTGTGATGGCATCTGAACTATAGCAGAATTTGCCTAAGACTAACAAAGCTATAAAGAGGACAGAATATCAGGCACAGGTAGCAATTTCTATGGTACTGCAGCTCAAGTGAAGGGGAAAAGATATTGCAAGGAAGGGATCTCTGTGAGATCCATAAGTAGCAGAGCTTTGGGTGAAGGATACGTTTGTCTTCTAATGAGAAAGCAGCATGAAAACCTCTGGCAAGTATTTGTCTAAAGCAGGAAGTTAACTGAGGCCATCTCTTCCAGCAGCACTGGGTTTTAATAAAGCTTTTTCTCTTATCCTGTAGTAGAGATATGATCAGTTCTGGACGTAGGTTTACTTCAGTGAGCAACATGGGTCACTACTTCCAGTACCAAATGGACAACTGGAAATGGGAGGATGTGGGTGGGACCTGGACGTGGGTTCCAAGCTTGGGGTAGAAGTGTTCCGAGGGTTAAAATACATTGGTATGTAGAGTGAGAAATTACAGAAGGTATTTTCACCACATTTGGAGCTTACGCCCTCTGAGAACAAATGTTCCCCTTCAGCAGCTTTATAGTTTGAAGGTTAACTAGGGATGTTTCTAGTTTAATGCGTATCCAGTTAACCTTTGATGCTGGTGACTTTCACTGTTTCATGCCTCTGTTAAATAGTCTTATAGGGCCTGAAACAACACATTTCCTATATGGCAGCCTGAAAGAACAGGGAAGTAGCTCTTAATGTAGGTGGCTTGGCAAAATATTCTAGTCAAGTCAAGTATTTGGCCTGCTACCCAGCCTTCGATATGTAATCTTTGGGTGCTGCCAAAATACCATTCTAATTAAGTTGACATAGTCTGCAAAGCCTGGGTGGTATTATTTCAGGTTTCTTTCCTGCGCTTTCCAACGCTGTGTTTTGAAAAGGTTGATGGAAACTGTGACACTTAGAACAGAACCTCTCCAGAGTCTTTGTTCAGTTGGGATTTCAGCCACCTCATGACCTTGAGGATCAAAGGAAGGAATATTCTTTCTTCTTCTTTCTGCAGGTGCAGGTTAATAGCAATAAATAAGTGTACACAAATGGACATGGAACATGTGATCCATTGGCCAGACTTCAGCTTTCCTTTGCACATTAACACATTAACCCTTCTATAAAATATTAACCTATTCTGTAGGTTTATTTTCTGTTTTGTGTATTCTTGGTTGGAAAAGCTATGCCTTGTTTGTCTGAGGGAGATATTTTTGCTAGTAGACGAACATACTTTTAAAATAACAGATTGAAAGTTTTTCAAGGGCTGAAAAGATCAAGGGAGTAATAAAGACTTTCGCATTTCTTATCTTTGTGGTATTTATTTATTTATTTTAAGGAGAAATTCCCTGTCTGTGTCCAAGAATAGAGCACCAGCGACCATTACGTTAGTTGTGGTGTTATACTTCCCAGCAGGCAGTCAGGGTTGTAAATCACCTATGCATTTGGAGCATTTGAGTTGTATACTACCAGCAAATGTACCTGAGATTACAAAATGCTCTCTTTGATACAAGAGATTGCTCTGATTTGTTGGTAAGGCAGTGTTAAGATACACATGAGGTAACCATGACATCAGTATCTTAAAACTGAGAGTACTTTTTGCAGCTGAGTATGTTCTGGCACAGCTTGTGTTTCACTGCACTCATTCACTTCAATGAAGCCTCCTGGTTATGTCCTCCAAGCTGACTGGAGCAATTTGTGTGTTCCAGTCGCTCAAAAATGCGTCTGTTGCTTTTGTTTGAGTGGGTTATCTTTTGCATTTCTTGCACTTCTTTACTATGTCCCTCTTGAATAAGGCTGAATCTTCTGTTCAACTTTTGAGCAACATAGCATTTGCTAGAGTTGCCTCCTTGTGCTCTTTACAAATAGGAGTTGAGCTAGCAGTCATCTGCTTGCTTGGGGTTGGTGTAGTCTAGGGCTCAGTTATGTTGTTGAGTTACTCATAGCTTTAATGTGTTATCGCTTACCAGCTCTACCATTCTTTTCCTGCTGTGACTAAGAGGTAGAATGTGTTTCCT
Organism: Pavo muticus; assembly: GCA_016647715.1. Taxonomy (NCBI): domain Eukaryota; kingdom Metazoa; phylum Chordata; class Aves; order Galliformes; family Phasianidae; genus Pavo; species Pavo muticus. Next base: position 1,867,861 of record JACDJE010000082.1, on the reverse strand, counting down.
TGTTCACTGCTAATAGTTACTATTATTACTTATTCGTTTGCTGCATTTCAGCTGGCTTGTGGCTGTTTGAACATCTGACTTCTTTAGAATAAACCATATTTGGGAATATGTCACCCTAAAATTCTTCAGAGAACAAACTAATGTGCTGTTGAGATTGGGGAATGCATCTCTGCTTACAGCGTGTAATTTTTGCAGAGACTAAGTAGAAAGACTTTGTTCTGAGCACTCTAACCTAGTAAACGAGGAGTATAGTGAGAATAACCTCTGCGCTTAAGTATACCTCTTGTGATACTCAGAGATACCATCGTAGTGAGAAGCACTCTGTTTGAATTGAAATGTCTAAACTTGCCCTACAGCTTCAGCCATTTATATGGTATTAGACAATGTAAATAAACTAGTCCTTATTCACTAACATAAATTATAGATAACTGTGAAAGCCTCAGTCAACTGATTTGCTCTAAAAACATGAGCCTCGCTGTCTAAATAAAAGCTTCTGATAATCCTAGTTAATAACTCTCCAAAAAAAAAAAAAAAGAGAGAACTCATACAAAGAGAGCAGTGAGTGACACATGTACACTTAAGCTTACTGTTGTGTTAACCGTTAGTATTAAGTGCTGTAAATCATCAAAATGAAAAACCTCTCTAATGTCCTTGCTCTGCACTGACACTTCTCAGACTTAGAAATATTTTGACCCACGTGAAGATTTTATAAGGCAGGAAAGACGAGAGGAGGAATTGTGGGTGGCGTTGACAGATTCTTGTCTACGTCTCTGTGTGCAGGTTGGTTAAGGTGTTGTAGCCAGTCCCATGTTACAAAAACTGCTGAGTTCTATGAGGAGCTTTGCTAAGCCCTCTGTGTAAACCTCACTGAGAGGGAAGCTTCCATGTAGAAAGCATCCAGGCAAAGAAATGCAAGCTGTGAATAGCTGTGATCATTGTAGAATGGATCTTGGGTGAAAGCTGATCATGCTGTCATGTGGTAAGAGATTGTTTTGTTCTTAGTTTATTCTTTTTTCTTTATTTTGCATCAGTTAGAAGGGGAGGCAACGCTCTGTAAGATTTTCCTCTAAAATCGAGGAATATTGCAGAGAAGTGAGGAAACAGAGAGAAGGCAGGGTGTAGATGCTTTAGATTACTGCTTTGTCAATTTGAGTGTCCCTTTTGCCCCAGATGCATGTATGTGTTTCAACTACTCGCTCTCCTAGCATTTGTTGTCAGGGGGTTCCAAAGATAACAGGAGTGGGGAGCATCCTATCCTTTTGTCACCTTAGTAAGGTGACATATACTTGGGAACATAAAGCTTAGTGATACGCTGTTGATTTAAGCTGTGTTTTCAGCCAGAATCTGTAACAATATGACTTCCTTCAACAAAGGCAAAATGCATAGTGTGAAGCTGATGCACTTGTTCTATTTCTACAGCAGTTACGTAGAAAAATGTCTTTTCTGTAGTTTAATGTGGGTTGGGGGCCAAGAGCCACTGGCTTTCAAATCCCACCCGTGTGTCAGAGAGGAGGACCATTCGCACTAGTGGAAGGTTGAAAGAACAGAGGTTTAGTGTGCTGGATCCAAAACCCAGTGCTTTGGTGAGTATTCAAGAAAAGCAGAAATTAAGTGCACTCGAGAAGATGCAACTTTATATTTTGTTTGGAGACTTACCCAAATGTTTATCTTCCGTGAGATGCTTGGAAAGCAGTAATTCTCACAGAAATGCAACAGGAAAGGTTTGCCAGCTCCTAATGGCAGTAAACAAAGAAAATGAAAGTTATATTTTGCTGCCTCTGGAAAGGAGTGTTCCTGTTCCCTTCCCTTCCTTCACATCCTCTGCTGCCATTCACTTTGTGCCAGCCAAGCTACTTGTCAAATCTAAGTTTAATAAACTTAACAGAAAAATAACCCAGCAAAAACAATGAGCTAATTAAGAGAACAGAAAACTTTTTTTTTATTATTTTGCAAACCAAACTCATTAAGGACGATACATGCTGCAAAAAGAGGGGAAGAAGGGAATGCCAGAAAGTTGCTGGGAGGAAGTGGAGGAAGAAAGCAGAGCAAGGGATGATAAAGAGTGGGATGCCTGTCCTGTTCTTGGCAGTGATAAGCTATTAAATCATCCCAACTGTTGTGTAACTTCACTCTAAGTCTTCAGGTTGGATAATAAAAGCCTAAAATAACAGAAGGAAATAATTATTTAGGCTCTTTCCCAAATTTACAAAACTTTGCGTAGTATGAGAACTGTGAACGGACTGTGCAAAAAAAAAAAAAAAAAAAAAAGGGGGGAGGGGGGAACAACAACATAGAGGACAGAATCAGTAGTGTGTAAGGGTGAATTTCTTTGTTTTGTGGAAGAAAAGGTAGTGAGAAAGCGTATATGCAAAATTAGAGACCATTATTCCCTGAATTTTCAGCTGACATCCCTGGGCTGCCTCGTTATGCGTCTGTTGCCCCAGCCATGCACCTATGGACCTGCCTTCCTTCTGCATATGGCTAATGGGTCTGTGTACAGTAAGCTGCAGCAGAGTTCTTTACTTCAGTTTCTGTCGAATTAACATTTCATTTAGGAGGCAGTCTGTTTAGTTGTCAAAGTTCCTGCTTCAAAGCTATAGGTTTAACTATTAAAGGGTAGGAGAGGATTTCAAGTGATCAAGGGAGATGGTAGAACTGCAGTTTCATAAATATTTCATGGCTTGTAACAAAGTTTGGTTTTTAATCTGGAATACTTTCTTCAGGGACGGGGAGAAAAATTGTTGCTCAAATGGGTAAGGTGCAAAGTAACTATTTTTCTCCCAGCAATTTTTATCTTTAATGTCAGCAAAGTTGTCCTGATGGGACGAACACGAACTTTGAGTCTTGAGGAGCCTTTTCAGAATTTTAGGCAGCTTCAGGATACCCAAAAATGCTGAACTGCCTATATTTTATTTAATTTTATTTAATTTTATTTGGCAAGACTTAAAGTGGGATGGCATCGGTTCCTCTGTGCTTCTTCTGAAGTATGTATCTGTTTTGGCTTTCAAAAGCCTGAATTGCTGTTGCCAAGATTCTTCACTTTCTGGCAAAATTACAATGGCAAATGGCTTCCTTTACAAGGTGTAATATTTAGACTAACAGCTTTGCAATTAAGAATGGCAAAGAGAATTATATTCCCTTTTTTTATAAGACCAGATTTTTTAGTATGGAATCGTGGGTGTATTTGGACTTGACTGAAGTGCTTTTGATTGATGATTTATATTTTGAACAGTGCTTTTCATTTTAGTGTGCAACACTCACTTGAAATTTTAACTAGAACAATGCGTTGTTTTCGAAGACATATTTGAAGTATTACTCTAGCTAGGCAGCTGCTCTGTATCATAGACTTGCAAATGCATTTTGGGTGCTTACGTATAACAAAATGTGTGCGCACATGCCACCTTGTGCAAGGGAAATGGGAGGCAATTAGGAAACTTGCAAGTATTCTTAAATGTTATTTAATACTAATCTCAGTAGACCATCAGATGTCAATGATAATGTCATTGAATCCTTTGCTGTTGCAGAGCAATGACATTCTGGAGTATTTGATGAGGTAATTTTGGAGTATGAGGCATAAGAGATTTTTTTGAAATGGAAGTTGCCCAAGTACTGATTTTCAGCATGGGAAAATGAGAGACTGAGTGGAGGGAGGGACTATGAGAGCTGAGAAAGAAGCTGGCAGGTGTTTGGAGTGATGGGGTAATAAATTTTGAGAAATCTGTTCAGATGCCGTTGGGTTGCCCATGGAAACATAGAAGGTGTGGGGAGACACCTTTAATCTACATTTGCTGTGCAGTATGCTTATTAAATATATAACAGCCTTCCAAGTGCCTAGCAGAGCTGCAGTGTGCTGTTAGTTGTACAGCTTTTGGGTGTATTTGTTTGCCAGCTAGCACTAAGGTCCTTCTTGACCAAACTGATACTGGGGGGGTTCCTCAGTCTTGTAAATTGGCAGTCTCTATGGAAATCACTACTGAAAGAGGGAAGGTCACTTAGAAATCCTTGCATGTACCGATTACTAAAGTGACATTGAAATCTGGTGGCAAATGTGCATGTCTTCCCTCCTGAGCAGCTATGTGGGTCATCTTGATCTCTTCACGTGGAGAAGTGCAACTGGGCCTCTGTTAGCTTGCAAGTCTCAATAGCAGAAAATGTGCTGGTGTGCCTTGCGCTGCCATTAGCCAAATCTTGTTTCCATTGTAGCTGTGGCAGTAGGAGTAGCCTAATAAGAAGGCAAATGAGTCTAAGTCCTTAAGCCTTGCATTGGTACTGGGGCTTATTAGATGCCTTCGTGTGTTTCTGAAGCGTGTCTTCAAGACTCGAGTCTTTAGAGAAAACAAAAACCTCCCCTAAATGGCATGAAGCAGTGGGGACCTGGAAGCAAAGAGGAAAGAGCTGGGATCTTGTAGATTGTTCTTTGTGTGGATTGACAAGACAGGGTCTCTTCTCCCTGCCTCTCAGGATGTTGAATTTTAAGTTGACCTAGGAAGCCCTGAAGGTGACTTAGAGATGGGTAGTGCATGAACTTGGTTTTAAGATTTTGTTCTAAATTCTCATCAAAGCATAGCATTTCCAGTGCAGACTAAAGCTATGGTGTGGGGAGAAATGATGACACAATGTCTGAAAGAGTGAAAGGTCCATAACAGAGGGTAAGAAGGAAAGATTCTAACCTTTATATTAAACCTGAGGTCTTAGTGAAAGGCCTTCGGGTAGGTAAAAATGTAAGGCAGTATTGAAGCTTTTTTTCCCTCTCCTTCTTCCACAGTAGTTCAGTTGAAGAAAGCAGAATGCAGCAGGAGAAAAAAAAACCAACACTAAATTACTCAGGACTTGAAAGAGAATAGCATCCAGTAGATTTGTTAAGCTACCTCTCACAAAAGAACCTAACTCCTGATTTTCAAGAGCTCTGGAGCTTGTCTTGCAACTCTGCCAGGTTGAAATCTTTTTTTTTCCTTTCCCTCCTCCTGTTCCTAACAATCACTTGCAGATTAGTTGTTTGTGTTGTTTTTTTAAAAAATATTATTTTTCTCTTGAATTTAAAGACTTTGACAGATGGCACATGTAGAACCTGGAAACCTTCCTGGATTGGCAGTGACCATACTGTTGCCATCTCCCTGTTGTGTGGCTGTAGGTGTGTGGGCTCTGTGTTTCCAGAGATGCCATTCCCTTTGCTGAGAATATGTAAGGAGCAAGTGATAGATCAGAGAGCATAGCCTGGTGATGAGCGTAATTTCTAGTTACTAGGTAACTTAATCTACTGGTTTGCCAAGTAACTTCAGTGCAAGTGGAAGCAACTCATTGAGACCAGCATTAATCTCCAGGATACATACCTGTGTGAATATCAGTCTTTGTTTAGGTTATGCGAGTTGGTTTAATGCTTTTGAGAGACTGAGATGTCGTGCCTCGCAATAGACTATTCTTTAGAATGGTGGATATCATACTGAAAGTGAATCTTCTTTCAACCTTTGAAATTTGGTGTATCCTGACTATACGTTGTTCAGGGCTACTGTCCATGGAAGACCTCCTTGCCCATTGAAAGCACGTGAAGTCACTTGGTTTTCAGTGTGCCCAAATTGTCTGGGTTTATGCTGCATGGTTCTTGTTCTATGTCCGTGAATGTACTGAATTTTTTGACAGTAATTGACTGTAAAGCTGGTTTTCTACTTAAAAGCCTTTGGAATTTCCCTCACCCATCTACTGCATCTAAAGGGCAGAAAACTGGCACTTGAATATCTTTCTTCCTTTTTGTGCTGTTTAATGAGCATGGGAGAACATGTGAATCTGTGTTCAGGCTAAAAATCATGTTTAAAGACAATAGGAAAGAAGAGTTGATTATTTTTTAATCCTTTTTTTATCAACTGAACATGTGAATTGATACAGAGTTCGTTTCCTATAAAATATCACATATTAATGTTGTGCTACAGTAAGGCCTTAGATCTGAAAGGTGAGCAAAAGGCTTTTTGTATTATTAGGGCAAGGCTACTTTGATAAACTGTTTTTAGACAGACAAAAGAGGTGCGATCTTAAATCAGTGTTAATGTATGACTGACAAGGAATGATATCATCTAAAGATTATTGCTTTGCTCTGTTTCTGCGGTGTTAACAAGTGAATACTGAAGAATGTAACAGTGAAGCAAATAGGTCTTGATAAATTATGCAGTCTTGACTTGAGCTATTGTTTGAGGTAATTGATGATCTTCCACTGCTGTAATGGAGCTGTAGCATAAACTGCAGCACACCCTAGAGCAGACAAATTGGTCTGGTATTGTTTAGGAACGTATTTAATCTCTCTTGCTGTAAGTGAATGAGTGGCTTTTGCTGAAACATCAAGATAAAGGCCATCATTTTGATACTCAGTCCAGAAAAACCTACAGTTGAATTTACAGCAGTCCTGATTTCCTGTTCTCTAAATACTGAAGTAATCAATAAATGTAAAATTATTGCAATACCCTTTAGGTTAAGTTTCTTCAATCTTTGTGGGTTCAGAGGCTAGTAATACAATTCTCTGTTCTTATTATACCGTACCAACTGCAGAACAGTTAATCCAGTGGCTTGCCTAATTTTACTTTAGAGGTACTTAGAAAGCAGTACTCTCAACGTTAAAAGGTTTTTTTAGTTGGCTTTTTTGTTTGTTTGTTTTTGTTTTTACAATCAGCCAAGATTTAAAGGGCTTTTGTGAATCCCTTTTTGGGTTTTCCAGAACCTACGCTCTGAAAATGAAACCTTCAGTTCCCTTTTAAGAGATGTGGAGTGGGAGGTAGGGAGCTGTAGGCTACTGTGTTTAGAGGCTTGTATGATGAAAGGTCCTAGCAACAAGTTGGCCTCATCTCTACAGAATTACATGGTTGAGGTAGTCTCTCTCCTTCCTCCTCCTCCCAAAAACAAACAAACAAACAAAAAAAAAACCCACCAAGAACAACAAATAAATTCAGTAAGATTTTAGTCTTAAACTTAAGTAAATGGTATGGACTAAGTATCTTGAATAAACAACTTTATTTATGCATATTGAATTACTTGCTGTTGCCAGAAACTGTTTCCTGCTGATGCAAAAGGCTGTAGGAATTGACCCCAGAAAGTTAGTGCCTCAGGAAAACCTCAGAAGCACAGTAGCTTCTTCCTGGAAAGAAGCTCCCCGAAGTGCATCTGCCTTTCTAAAGGGCAGGGAGACTGCCATATCAGCCAAATCTATCCTGGAGCTAGATAGAATAGAGCTGCCTCAATGAGGGCATGGTTTCCTTGTGCCATAGGCTGCACCTCCTCTTGGAGCAGTTTTCCCAAGGTCTTTTACCTTTGTTCACGACTTCACTGTCACATAAATCTTCCCAAGAGCTTTGGTTTGGTAACAGTTCATGCCTACTGGAGAGCTGTAAACTTAGTCTGTTGTTCAGAGGACATAGTTGGTAATTGTAATAGTGAACTAGACGAGAGTGCTTGTGGTAGAAGCAAAAGTTCTGTATCTGCTTTGCAGTCTCCTCTCTTGCTTCCACCCGTTTTATCTGCTCGGAAGTGAAGTAGCTTGGCTGACGTTGCAGGGATATCTTACACTGAATGCAACTGGTTGGGAGAGACATTGGGAGCAGCAAATACTGTTTAACATTTATGCTTTTGTTTAGCTTTTTTTCTTTCTTCACATGCAGTGGCCTTATTTATTTTAGTGCTGTTGGTTTTTTTAATTAGTTTTTATTTCTTTAGTTTTATGCACCTTTAAATATGTAGAATTCAAATTGTTTCTGAGAGTAGAGGTGTTGCTTAAAAGAAATACTGCTTAGTTTATCAAGCTGCTGTTAATAATCACTTGGAGAAGGAAATGCAAGACTTGAATGCAAATTTACACGGAAAACCTGACTGATGTACAACATGAGAATGAAGCTGCGGGGGAAAAGACATGCTGGAGAGGGTAAAGGGGAGAGGTTGTACAGCTAGATATTGAAGGCTAATGCATAGGTGGTTGTCACATTAACTACCAAATTTGAACCTTTTTTTTCCACAACTGAGAATGTAGCATTGGCTGGTAAATGCCAGACTTTGGGGGGCTTGGGTGTGTGGGAGATGAGTAGCTTTCTCTGTTGCCTGGATCATGAAAATAGAGGATCCACCCAGCCTGGGAACAGTGTCGTAGGCTCTTTTTCCTATAATGAAATATTAATTTGAATATGTTTTCTAGGCTCCAGACAGCAAACTTGCAGATTTGCTACTTCAAGTTGATGCAAATCCTTGTCACCTCATCTTGCTCTTCTCGGTCTTCCCCTCCAACTGTTTTCAATAATAAGTTGATGTGATGTCTTCAGTATGGTTTCTGACAGTTTGTTTGTACTCTGCAGGTCCTGTGAAGCACTAGATGTAATTTGAAGAAAATTTGAAGGAACAAATGGCTTTAGCTGGCTGCCCAGACTCCTTTTTACATCTTCCTTATCGGATAGTAAGTTACAAAATTGCATGTTCATGTCAGCTTGTAGCATCATATTGCTATGTGCCAGTGATTGATTGTGCATTCAAACTTTTCATCAAACTGCTAATAGCTGTCTGGCAGTTCTCTGGGTTTTGCTAAGATTTAGTAGCAGAGCCTCTGTTACTATCCTGTATTTAAGTCCTGTTGAAAAAAATTGGTTTACTAACATATAATAGTTTGGGTCATTGGTTAAGACTTGGTACTTGTCCTCAAAATAGTCGGCTCATATTTGAAAGAAGGCACTTGGACTTCACTATCCTATCTCCTCTGGTCCCCCTCACCCTCTCTTCCCTCCCCCCCCAAGAAAAAAATACCACCAAAAAAATGACAAGCTGCAGTACTGGTGAAATGTCTTGCACCAAAAGGGATTCTTTTGCTGAATGCTGTATTTGTAGAAACAAAGGTAGAGATTTTTATACTTGGTCATATCTTATGTTTGTGCTGTATCTAAGCAGCCAATATGGCATATTACAAAGAATATTAAATTTAAAATGAACAAACAAACAAAAAAACCACCTCAATTCAAAGGTCCTAGGCAAAAATGCACGCAAGTTCTCATGTTTTTTTTTTTTGTGTGTGTGTTTTCTCCAGGCAGTTGTGGTTGGTATAATGCATGTTTTGTAATTTTTATGGAACTGCAAATCTGTTATTTCAGGCATGACCTGTTTTTTGCCCTTTTTTCTCTTGTTATCATACAGCGCTTAGTACCCTAAGGATTCAGTTATGAATTTGGGCCCTGCAGATACATAAATGATTAAACAGAGTATACTACAACATAGAAACTTTCTCTTTGTCCCAAGAGAAACATTACTAATAGTAATTACTAGTCATGTTGCATATCTGAGGAAAAAAAAAATCCTCAACAGGGTACTCATCTGTTTCATAATATGCCAACTAACAATTTTTTCCCAACAGGAAACTTCAAATTTATTAACTAATTACTATTAGTCGCTAATTATACTAATGTTGGTATATGCTGAGTTATCAGCTGAATGTACCTGAAGACTTTTCCTGGTAGCATGAGAAATATAACAATTCCTCTATAACCGCTAGAATGCAGTTCAAGAAGTCAGGTGTTCTGTAAATCTGCTGTTGTACATATAGATGTAATTTTAAAAGGCTACATGATTAGATGGACTTCATAAACTTGATGCTCTTTGAAATTACGCTACCAATTCATCTAGAGCATCACCTGAGTCGTGATTCTAGGCTGAGGGAAAGAAGAACTTTGTGAGAGAAATGTGACACTTGTAGTTGTTTTTGAGCTGCGTATTTCTTACTGGATGTTAAACTTTCTCATGAAAACAGTATGTTTAGTACCCCTGTTCAACAGCCTTGAGGTACATCAAAGGGCTGTTGGTTCATGACAAGCAAGAATGTGAATTTCCCTTGCTTTTCCAAACCCTATAGATAATCGGCTTTAGTCTAGGGCAGTCTGGAGACTGGAAGTCTCAAAGTGACATGGGCTACTTAAGACGGTGGGAAAGTGACTCCCTGTTAATTAGTATTTTTGGTCGTAGCTTATTTTGTTAGCTATCCTGAGTGCTTGTAACAGGTTTAAAGATGAGCTTTGGAGGCCTATTCACAACTATCGCACCTTCTGTCAGAAGTTAAGTTCACATGAAAAAAGTGGACATCTGTTTTTCCATCCCTACTAGACCTGACTTAAAAGCTTTCATCAACTTATCTTTCAAATTTGGCTACAGTGCTAACTTTGTGTTGGTAAAGGGCTAAGAGAAGGTTAAAGTAAATATGCTCTAGATTAGAGTGTGAGGAGTATTCTATTTTTTTGGAGTGCATTTTCTGACTTAGTAAGAATGGAGGCCTATACAGAACACTTCTCCAGCATCCCTGAGGTTGGGATCTCATAACTGCAACTTCAGTATTTAGAATAAATTGACACATTCGAGTTTGGGATTACATTTAAAACAGATGGCAAAGGAAGTGAGAGCCTGGCTAGGTGAATGTGCACTACAAAATGCCCTTTAGGATGGCCTGTTGCTGAGCTACCTCTACCCTCTTTTTCTTATTTTTGGGGAGAGAGGAAGGATATGCATCTCTTGACTTCTGTATTGGGCTCTTCATTTGCAATGTTTCTTGCTTCTAGAAACTTTGAGGTCTTCTTTAAGAGCTTATTTTATTTATATATTTTTTTAGGTTTCTCAGGAGTTAGCACATAAACCGGTTTTACTGTGTGTATTCTCCTAGAAACAATCTCTAGCTTTGTGGAAAAAATCAATACTACCTTTTAGTGGCTTTCAGGAGCCCTTTCCAAATTCTCTAACTCTTCAATAAAAATCCGGCAGTGAGAATTGGCAGTGTTTGTCTTCTGTTCCTGGAAATTCAGAACATAGTCCCAGAGTTTCTCAGAAAAAAATGGGATGATTTACTGTGTTTCCGTTCTTTTGCAATCTGTAGTCACAACAGTATTTATGTGCAGTGACTTGAACTCTTGGGGAAGATTTAGTTCTTTAACCCTTTGATGCATTAATTGTACAAGTCTTAGTGACATAAATAACAAAATGATGTTTTTCTTAGCTTTTAAAGATAAAATTCTAGGCATGTGGGAATTAGGTGTTCTGTTCATCTTCTATTTTCTCCCTTCTGTTTATTTTCTCATAACCATGATGCTGGAATGACTTTCTGAATAATTAAGCTCCATAGAGTTTGTTTTTTGAGAGCTGGATTCTTACTAGAGAAAAGACTTGTTCACTTCGTACTCTACGTCTAGCTTTGCATAAAATGCACTACAAGCACTTGATCACAAAATGGAAAAGAATGGAAATTGTTTTTTCCTCACATTTATAGCCTGATGGATTTCAGGATTGGTCCTGTTGACCAGGTGAGATGGCATAGTATTGCACGTTATACTTGAGAAGCTTTGTGCCCTTCAAGATCAGGGAAATAAGCACTTAATAGAAGTAATCGGAGTCTAGCTAGTGTAATAAAAGCTTCCTCCTCAATGCTGTTAGAATTGGAGTTGTGAAGAAAATTGATTGCTGTTAATACAACAGAAGTTGTTACATTTTGCCTTGAGCTGGATGTACAATGAAGTACAAGTTTTCTGGTTTTAGTATGGTAGTTTTGATTCTTGTTTTCTGTAAAATCATACACTGAATTGAAAGGTACCTTTGTAGATTGTAAGATCAAAGTCTGCGGCATCTTGAGGTTTTATGTGTTTTGCAAGGTTGCTTCATCTCTGTGAATTCTGAGGTTTGGGGGTTATTTGCTTTCATTAGGTGTTTGAAGAGGGTATCCATTTTAGCTGAAAGGTAGATAATCATATAATCATAGAATGGATTGGGTTGGAAGGGACCTCAAGGATTATCAAGTTCCAAGCCCCCTGCCGCAGGCAGGTTTGCCAGCCGCTAGATCACGTAGTAGATCAGATTGCCCAGGGCCCCATCCAACCTAGCCTCAAACATCTCCAGTGATGGGGTATCCACAACCCTGGGCAACCTATTCCAGCACCTCACCACTCTCTCAGTAAAAAACTTCCCCCTGACACCTAATCTGGGTCTCCCTTCCTTTAGTTTAAAACCTTCCCCTTTCGTCCTGTCACTATCTACCTGTATAAAAAGTTGATTTCCCTCATGTTCATATACTGCTTTTAAACATTGGAAGGCTACAATGAATTCTCCCCACAGCCTTCTCTTTTTCAGGCTTAACAAGCCCAGTTCCTTCAGCCTTTCTTCATAGGAGAGGTGCTCCAGCCCTTAGATCATCTTCATGGCCCTCCTCTGGACCCTTTCCAAAAGCTTTGCATCTTTCCCGTTTTGGGGGCCTCAGACTTAGACATGGGGCTTCACGAGAGCAGAGGAGAGAGAGGGACAATCACCTCCCTGTCCCTGCTGGCCACCCCTCTTCTGAGGGAGTCCAGGATACCATTGACTTCTGGCTTATGTTATACTTATCATCAACCAGGACCCCGAAGTCATTCTCAGCATGGCTACTCTCAAGGAGTTCTTCTCCCAGTTTATATACATGTCTGGGGTTACCATTCGTTACTGGCCTCCACCTGGACATAGAGCCATTGACCACAACCCTCTAGCTGTGACCTTCCAAGCAATTCCTTATCCACCAAGTAGTCCATCCTTTGAATTCATATATCTCCAATTTAGAGATAAGGATGTGGTGAGGGATGATGTCAAAGGCCTTGCAGAAGTCCAGGTAGATGACATCAGTTGCTTTTCCTTTGTCCATTGGTGCTGTCACTCCATCATAGAAGGCCACCGTATTGGTCAGGCATGACATGTCCTTGGCGAAGCCATGCCGACTGTCTTGGGTCACTGCTCATCCCTCATGTGCTTTAGTATGTCTTCCAGGAGGGTCTGTTCTATGATCTTCCCAGGCACAGAGGTGAAGCTCACCAGCTTGTAGTTTGCTGGGTCCTCCTTCCTCCCTTTTGTGTTAATGCAAGTGATGTTTCCCTTTTTCCAGTCCCCAGGGATTTCGTCTGACTGCCGTGACTTTTCATCTATCATATCTCTGAGCATCTCAGCAACCACTTCAGCCAGCTCCCTTAGAACCATGGGATGTGTGTCATCTGGCCTCTTGGACATGTAAACATTCAGTCTCTTGAGTTGGTCTCAGACTTGCTTTTGCCCTTACAGTGTGTGTGCAGGGGGGGAGAGGGTGGTTTGCTTCCTCAGTTCCCACCTAGAGGTTCAGGGATGTGATGTTCAGCAATGTGAGAAACCAGGCTGCCAGTGAAGACTGAGGCAAAGAACTCATTTAGTACCTCAGCTTTCTCTATACCTGGTGTAGCCAGTTCTCCTTTCCCATTTAGTAGAGGAGGCATGCTGTCTTTGGCCTGTCTCTTCTGACATATGTACGTGTAGCATTCCTTCTTGTTGTTTTTAACATCCCTCACCAAGTTCAATTCCATCGGTGCCTTGACTTTCTTAATCCCATCTCTGCAAGTCCGGACAGCATCCCTGTATTCTTCCCAGATTACATGATGTACATCTGTAGCTCAGAATTACCTTGGTAGATGCCAGAAACCTAATTTGTGTGTGACTTAGTCTCATCTCTGCTACTTTAGGATAGAATAGTCTGATATTTGTTATCAGCGTAGGTGTATGCACTATTTTTATGTGAATAAAATGTCTTCATCCCTTTGTTAGAAAGCATGAAAAATCACTCGCAGAATTTGTGTCCACGTGGCCTGAAAACCTATGTGTGCAGAGTTGTCAAGAGGAATGTTTTGCCCCAGTGTCTGCCTGACACTGCTGGAAAAACCTTCATTTATTTAGTGTGAAGTGCCTAGAGGGAGTATGCAGATATTCTTTCTTATGATTTTTAAGATTCAAAATAGTGGTTTAACTTACCCTCTTTGGGCTTAAATGTGTAAGAGTTTGATCCAGAATTTTTTTTGTGTATCAACAGGGCAATATAGATGAACCAGAGTGTACAAGTAGGCTTTCAAAGTACTTGGTCATAGCTGAGTGAAAAAACACAAGCGGCGTTATTGAATTGCATCATTCTACATATAGTATGAAGAATAAAGCTGAAATGTTGCTACTGCCAATGCAAAAAGTCATCAGATTTCTGAAATATGGTGTCAGTCAACAGTTATTTTGTTGATGATGCTCTTGTTTTAACAGTTTACATGGTGTATGTGGTGTATAGGGTTGATGGACTGCAGCAGACGTAAAGTATAAAGCAGTGAGAACGTTAGTGAATGTTTTAACAGGATGTGTTGCCTCCAATATGAAGTTATGAAATCTGTCTCGCCAAGTGCAGATTGCAAATGTCTTTTACAGATAGAGTTGAAACTACTTAGTAGATTTTGTTGAAGAGCAACTGGAGCTGGATTTCTAGCCTTGGTCTACATTTTTGTTGAAAAGATCTGTTAAAAGAATTGTCCCAGAAGCATTTTTTTTCCACTGACGTGGAAATTCAAGTGTGGTACGCATGTGATCAGAATATTTTATATGAAGCAAAAGAAACTTAAAGAAATTTGTATTCTCCTTTGAAGCTTTTATAAAACTAGGTACTTTTTCTTCTTTAATACACATCAGTTACTTCGTTTTTTTAGTCTCTTTCATCAATTTCAGTTGGAAAAAAAAACTGTACGTAACTGTTTGCACTTCTACTTTTGTGTTCTAATTTACACAGAAGTTGCTCAGCAAAACAAGACTTTTTTAAAGGTTAAATGTTAACAAGAAAGTTTAGCATGCTAGATCCTATTTCGTTATATTTTGTTTTCAATTCACAAAAAAAGACCCAAAGCATTCCAATGGTCAAGCATCTCTCCTATTTACTACTTACATTACTACTTACAGCAGTAAGAAACCAATCTAGATATTGGAAATCATGTGAGGAAATTACAAGTAAAGAAGCTTAATTTTGCATCTTTCTATTAATGGTTTTATGCTTATGCTTGAACAGTAGTAGATAGAATCTATCTTTTAAATCCTGTTACATCATCTTATATGAGCAGCCTCTTAGATTTATCTTTAGATTAAGCTCTAGTGTTTAAATCTCCAGAGTTCAGTGCTTTTCTCAAGAGCCTCTTCATCAGGCTCCTGGTATAGTACGTCAGATTTAAAGTGCATTCACAACTGATGACAGAGTTGAAAGATGTGTCTCCTTTATGCCATTCTTTTCCGTTCAAATGCATGTAATTCACATGCTTGTTTGTTTTTAGTAAGTCTCATAGCTGCAGTCAAAAATTGATGGCATAACTTATAGGGAAAACTTAATGGAATTTATTCAGACTCTTTGCAAGACTACTTGGCAAGAAAATTTCCAGGTATGTGAATGACAAGAAAATCATCAGAACTTGACAGCATGGATCTACAAAGGGAAAATCGTGCTTAATTAACTTAATACAAGCATATGATAAAATGACCGGACTGGTGTTCAAGGGGAGAGCAATTAATATAATCTACCTAGACTCAGGTAAGCTTTCAACACTCTCTCCTGGAAGTTACTCATATAGAATTTGTTGATGTATGAGCCAGATGAGTATGCAGTGAGGCAGACTGAAAAATATCTGAATGGCTGGTCGCAGAAAGTAGTGGTCAGTGGCATGAAGTCTTGCTGGAGAACAGTAATGAGTGGAGTACCCCAGGGGTCACCGATGAGCCCAGTCCAGTTTATTGTCTTTGCTAGTGATCTGGACTGTGGGGCAAAGTATACATTAAGCAGGTTTGATGACACAAAGCTATGAGGTGTGCTGATTCACTAGAGGGCCATACTGCCATTCAGAGGGACCTGGGCAGGCTGGAGAGATGGGCTGACAGTACCTCAGGAGATTCAGCAAGGGGAAGATCAAAGTCCTGCGCCTGGAGAGAATCAATACTCTTTTTGAAAAGAGGAAATATTGAATCTAGCTATTTAAGATAGCTACTGTATGAGCATAAGCAAGTTAGTAACAACACAAAATGCGAGAGAGAAGTTGGTGTAAGATGTCTTCTTCAAAAATCTGTGTAAATATGGAATAATTGAAATATTTAAAATTGACGTTGCTGTAGTCAACTGGAATTACTTGAGTGATATTTGGGGAGAGTTGTTTTTAATGAACTTTTTTTCTGCAGATGTTCTGTACTCTACTTATGAGGAAACAATAACTGCTGGAGACAACTTTATTTTTTTAAGAGGAATATCAGATTCCTGTGTTTTTGGAGCTGTCACTTTTCAAGAAAATGCTGTGGCTCAGATAATTCTTAGTGTTGTTGTCCATGCCAGTTGGCTCTGACAAGCCATTTTTTTGTCCTTGGTGAAGAACAGATATAATGTGTTATACACAAGTATTTCTAAGAAATATATCTAGATGCAGACCTTGCTAAAAGTTAGACCCAACAGATTTTTCTTGCCTTACACAGTCTAAAGGGAAACTGATCAAAGGAAGGATATTATTTCATAAGCACTTTTGCAATGATGTTTTCCAACCTAAAACAAAACTAACTAAACAACAACAACAAAACCCAAGCAAACAGAAACCCTTCATTCTGCATGAAGTATAACAACTTTGAGAGCAGAATTTTTCTATTTCTAAAACAAAACTATTGGTTAAATTTCCAAATGTTATTGTTAATGCAGTGTCTTATGGCAGAGCTCATTTTGAATCTGTGCTTGCAGACCATCTCATGATCAACTCTTAGTTCCCACATAACTGCCATTTAACAGGTTCCTTTCATTTCTAGCATTACAGGTATGTTCCTTACATGGAGAACACAAAATTGAACTAGGACTTCGTTCTTGTTCTGGAGGAATTGGCTTTGCTTTTCCAAGATGGAATTTTACCAAATTGATCAGCTTTCATGAAACTTTCATGTAGAACTTTCATGTAGAAAGTGGCAAATTATTGGTATTAATGGCCTTTCATGCTAGATAGTATTGATATTTTAATCTGACACCTTATGATTCACTGTTTTCTTTCTTCTCTTGAAAGAACAGCAACCAATCAAATGTAGATCACAAATGTTAGCAAAGCTCTCAAGCTTTACTGCTATTTTAAGATAGCTTTGGCTTGTGTACTATTGGTAAGACCAGTGTGCATGTTTGAAATTCTAGCCTCTACAATGAATAGACAAGCCCTCAGAAACAGCCAGTTGTTTTGGAGTGTACTTGTCCTTTGCAAACTGAATGTTAAACAATGGCTTAAGACTCTACTACACACTGGCTGTAGCTCTTGATGTCTTACACACTGGTTCCATTTTTTGACATAATTTTGGCAAGTAGGGAGAACCTGGCAATCCTTCACGCTAGAGGCCTAAGCTCTAATAAAGCGCTTTAGTTATTAGCACAAGTAAATAGTTGTCCATTTGTGCTTCATTAATGCATATTAGTCATACAGTAAATACTGTAATTCTGGCAAGCTCCCCAGAATACCAAATACTTCTGCCCAGTTCAGGAGGGGGTTTCTAACAAAGTGTTATTGGCACCTTTCTTGGAGAAGTTCTTGAAGCTTTTAGTGTAAGAGTGTGACAGACCATTATTTCGGCTCACGGGGGTTTCTGTAAAACTGATACTTCAGTGGAGGCAAAGAAGTGCTTGTGTTTAGTCTTAAACTGTTGCAGTGGATCCTTCTCAAGTTCACAGTTAACTTTTCTACAGTCTTCAGCTATAGCTTGGGCATATTGCTTTGAAAAGTACGAATGAGATGCTTACTTCTCTAATCAAAGTAATGAAATATTCTGCAAGACTGACCAGTCTTGTGACATTTTAGCTATATATTTGAAGAACCTAGCAAGTGCGACGACACAAGGAACTCAAAATGTAGCACAATGTGTGGTTTGCCTCTGCAGTCATCAGATTTCTCCTTTGATCACAGTGGTTTTAATTTTATTTATTTATTTAAGACGAGAGACCATCCTCACAGTGATATTGGGCCACTTGCTTAGCACCTTCCTGTGCATCCTGTCTGGTCACGTGGACTTGGTCCAGTTAGCTTGTGTCATCTGTAACTTTCCTTTGGTGTGAAGGTTCACTCCCTCAGATGCTGACACTGTGCTTGCAGATCTGGGAGACATGAGGGCAGACCTCAGTAGGAAAATGTGAGACAAAGAAACCATGGATCTCCTGTGTCCTCAGCTGCTGTGTCTCATCCATAACTGAGCACTAACCAGGCTAACTCTAGTCATCCTTTGTTTTTTGCTTACCTATAGAAACATTACTTGTTGCTACTGGCATCCTTTGCTAGCTTCAGCTCTTCTGCTTGGACAATCTCTTGATATTCCTTATGCTTCGATCTTTGCATTTCAGTATTTGAGCTGAGGCAGGAGTACCCTGTCCATTAACTCTGGCTTTCTGCCATTCCCCGTAACTTTCTGCATGCTGTTCTTATGCTTTGAGAGGGCTGTTCTTAGAGATCAGTTTGTTCTCTTGGGACCTGTGGACCTTCAGGGCAGTCTCCCATGGGAACCTGGCAGGCAGGTTCTCGAGCAAGTCAAAAACCCTCCCATGGGCAGGGCTGCCACCCAGCGGACCAGGCTACCCAGAGCCCCATCCAACCTGGTCTTGAGTGCCTCCAGGGTTGGGGCACCCACAGCTTCTCTGAGCCAGTGCCACTCTGCCTTATGAGTAAAGAATTTCCTCATAACATCTAATCTGAATCTCCCTTCTTTTAGTTTAAAGCCATTCTTCCTTGTCCTTGTTTTGGAATTCAGTCTCCTATCACAGCACACTGCTGCCTTCTTTGACGTGTACCTTCTTTCCCAAAGCTTAGATTGAAGCAGGCTCTCTGCCACACTGCCTTTTCTGAGGACGTACTGCCAGCCATATCTCCTTTGACTCAACCTTGGGGCAGTGTGGGGAAGCTGTCCCTTGCCAATAGGTTTGTGAGCTTTCGCACTCAAGGTTCTGAGATTTAAAGTAAAGAAATAAAAAGAAGTTATAACTCCTTATGAACTTGGGATTTTTCAAACTGAGTACTGTCTTCAACATGTGAGATGGTCATTTCATATGTTTTGTAGCTGGAGGCACTTGCAGAGCTTGTTCTCTAAGATGAATGTGAATTATGACTTCGAAGTGCCCATTTCTCTACTTCTGACCATATGGAAGTAAGTATAGGCTAGTGTATTGTAAGTTCACTGAGAGGAATACCTTCCTGCATGCACACTGATGAAACTTCTCCATGAAGTATTTTTTTTTCTGGCATGAGCAAATGGTTACCCAAGAGTGCTAAGCATCTTCTGAAAAAGACATCTTTTGTGTTCTTGTTTTTCTGGAGTTCTTTATGTCCTCAAAATTGTGATAAACTGCTAGTAGTTGAAAGTGAATTGGCTGGATAGTTTAGTCACAAACCATAACTGCTATGCTGGATGAGAGCACGTTGGAAAAATAGTTTTCTGACAGCATGTCTTTTAGAGTATGGCTTGCCCTGTAGATTAAAATAAACTCAAACCCACAAGACCAGAAACTTTTCATCAAACTATCCCACTAGCAAATTCTGAAACAGGAATATTGACACAATAATACGCATTTCTAGGATGCAAGATTACATGCATGCTGTCAGTATTGTGGTGGTGTGCTAATGAGCTCCCAAGAAATTTGTCGCAATTAACATTAATTTTTTTAGCTAGTTGTCCTCAGGACAACTGTGTCCAGAGTTGGCTTCTTTCACTCACAGTTTGCTTCTGAAGCAAGTTCAAAGTCTTTCTTTTCTTCCTAATCCTACAATTTTTGTAGTTTTGGGGGGTTTTTTAATCTCTGATTTGTCTTTAATCTCAGCAAGGATATTTTCCACTACCTTTATTCTGTAGATCTGCATTTTTGATTGAAAAAAAATGCTGAAAACCAGAGGGAGCAGTATCATAAATACTGATGGTGCTGCTTAAATTTCCCACCTGAGCCCCACAGCTGATAACTAGCTTAGCTGGAGCCAGGTAACTACTCATATGGAAGCACCTACCCTGTGATCTGCAAAGTCATTTCCTCAGTATCTTCAGCGATGCTTTCCGGGAAGAGAGGAGATCGTACCCTACCTTCCATAGAAGAAATTTAATGAAGCCATTTGACAGAAACATTCTTATGGTTAGTAGCTGTAGCGCTGCTGAAACTGATGCAGTCAAATAGTGCTAATCTTATTACTAGGGGATTTCTTAAGCTTTTCTGTTGACCAGCTTTGCCATGTCTGTTGAAATGCATCCCCAGTTGGAGACCGTGTACCTGTGCCTGTCTTTTTTGGGTTGGTTATCTTGTTTTGTGGTTTTTGGCACACTGTTCCTTCATCCAGTATCACACTGGCAATTATGAAAACTCTTTGATCTGTCAAGGCCTTGACATAGCTTAATACTCAGAGGATTTATGCAGAATTAAAGCAGCTGTTGTTAACAGTGTTGAAGTGTTGCAATGTAAGTTCAGAAGTGCTGTGAGTAACTTGGTTGGAGGTCCCCATGGTACTCTTGACACATTTATGGTGCAAACAGCAAGTTTTAAAATGAAAACAAAACCTTCCTAATTTGAGAAAGTGATGGACAGTTTTGCTGTTAGCAAGCAGGTGGAGTTTTTTGGGTTTTTTTACCCAAGTACCAATTTGTGCAAAAACTAAAGATTTATGCATTGTATTGGATTTTCTTGGGACAGCTTGCACCTTCACATGTAATTAGTTACTATTTAAATGCAAATGGCTAAGCTTTTGAGAATTTTCTTTCTTTGGAGAATGTTAAGTCACTGAAGGTTTTCTGATAAAACCTTGTTGATGGTCGTCTTGTTGATGCAAGATAACTGGTAGAGCACACTTTCCTTAAGAAAGGGGAAACATGACAGTCACTGCACTGAGGTATATGTGCGTGCGAATGGAGAACTTGTATGTAGCAGCATAATTTGTATTGGAAATATTGTTCATCTGTCTGTAATGTTTGGGAGCGGTGACTTTGAATCTAATAAACATCATTTCTCAAGATTTTTTTTATGAAAACTGTTTTGATCACTGGTGTGAAAGGTACAGTAATGTCACTTTCTTAAAACTCTGGAGGTAAAATGAGATTCAGACATAAAGAAATGCGGAAATACATGCACATTCTTGATTAGTTATAAATTTTTTTTTTTTTTTTCCAAAGGCTTACAATATAAGCAGTGCAAAAGGATTATGTTTTTTTTTTTTTTTTTAAGTACCCATAAATTGTAGACTATTCCTTACAATCCATAATTTTCTGTGCAAGCAATGCAAAGTGTGGAACCTTGATGCTTGCTTAGCACAACGGTCCATCTCTGTACAAGATATGATGCTGGATTGCTATTGGTGAAAGACGTGATTGTTGTGACATAGAGATGTCTGTGGATTTTCTATCCTACATCTGAGATTGTTTAATACTTTTGGGACTTGCTGTTCTGGAGATGCTTAAAGAGCCAGTTTTGTATCTGAGGACAAGCAGCCTGAACTGCAAATGTCCTTTTCTGGGATGAGCAGTTAGTTGAGGGGTCAGACTCACCGTGTAGCAAGAAGGTGTGTGGCCAGTACAATTGGGATCGTATGCTTGATTGGATAGGACAGCTACTTCTAGACCTAGTTAAATTACTTATCTAGTGCCAAGAATCACTCTTGAGGGAAGGAGGGGGGGGATATCAAGCACACCCCAAATTACAAAATTTGATCAAATATGCTAGAAAATAGGTAAAGACCATGTAACTATTCATTGAAGCAAGTAAGGGTATCAGAGCAATGTTGTATGTAAATCTGTTCAACATGGCATTTGAAATTCATGTTTCAAATTTGAAGTTCCTGAGAGTAATTTCATTAGCACTTTGAGGGTTACTTTGTTAGCTAGTGTCTGGCCAGCTTGGTCTCTGTGAGCATGGTGGCACTTACCTGTGGAAGATTTATTGCTTCACCAGCTCTGCCAATGGCTGTAAGGAATTGCCTTCACCTGCCCTAAAGGGCTCCAATCCTCTGCACACCTGAGCCAACAAGAAGACAAAAGGGGACAGTACTGTTGCCTTCAAGCAAACAGACCCATATTTAAGTGGCATAAATTCCTTTGTTGCTTGTTTTATGCTACTGCCATTCCATTGTTAGTATTTCATCACTCTCGAGTTTTCAGAGAAAATGACCTATGAGGGACAACGCTTCAATATAATTTAGGTTATCTGGCTGTAGCTGCTGCTTCCCAGAGTGTACAGGCTTGAATGTCTTATCCTTAAAGAGCATGTGCTTACATAGAAATGTTAATACCTACAGTCTAGGTAGAATCTTCCTTTCTCTCCTCCCTCCCCCGCTCCCCTGGCCTGAGACACCGAATGCGTTGCTCTGTTGCCAAATCTCAGAGGCCACCGGGTCAGGTCATCTCTCCAAGCGCTGAGCCTCCCAAGGTTAATGCAGGGTGGCGTCAGCCTCAGCCTGGGACAGACTGTCCGAGGCGGTTCGTAGAACATCTCCCGTCCACTTCGTGCAAGGCTGCTTTCCAGACCTGGCTCCCAAAGCCAGCATTCTTAGAAACAGCATTGCTATAATCAGAGCTCTAGTGGAGGCGATGCCAAATAGAACAGACAAGCTACCTTATATTTCACAGGTCTGATGAGCATTGGGAGAGCAGCAGGTTGGAAATGATTGTCCTATATGTTCTTCCTATATGTTAGAAAGTAGCAACACTGTCATGGGTGACATAATTTAGTCTATTAAATACCAGTTCTTCAATAGTAGAATGATGCTGAACTTAGTAAAAAGCCTCTTTAAAAAAAAAAAAAAAAAGAGGAATATGATGTCTTACTGTAGTTGTTTTTATGCTTGGAGTAACAAAACTCAATTAGTCTGCATAATTTCTGTTGGTAGATACAGTTCTTTCACAGAAAATAGACCTTCCAGAGACTGTTGGTGGAGTCGATACTGACCAAAACCAAAGAGCTTGGAAAGTGCAGTAAAAGAGGATTTTGGTAGCCTTGTCAGTGGCAGGACCTTGCCTTGGGGGTCAGGAAAATTTATGGATAAGTACAGGCTAAAGATTCATTCTCAGGTTCTATGGGCACCAGTCTAAGAAACACATTTTCCATATAAGCATGTAATTATCCACCATAAAGATCTCAGACCATTACCATTTTGTAATACTAAACTTACTTAGTGGTAGAAGTGGAAAGGAACTTTGTGTATGTATCAAAAAAGAAGCAGACATAAGGAAGTAAATGCTTCTTTTTTGTAAGTGCTTTCTAGCGTAAGATAGCTCTAAGAAGTGATTGCGTTCATTGAGAATCTTGTGCTTGTTTCTCTTCTATATTTCAAGACTTTATTTTAGCTGTAAACTGTGTAAACTGTCTCTTAACAGCCGGAGTGGTTTTAGACTCATTAAAAATAGAACAAAGCTTTTAGCATTTCTAAGCCTGTCAGTTGGATTTGCTTCTTGCTAGCTGATTAAAAGGCAACAATCATGATGCACTGGATTTCTTCTACCATAATAAATGACACTATGGTCCAAAGAGTGCTCATTGTGGAATATACTACCCATTTTCTCTGTGAGGAGAATCTGGGAGACAGCTGAATTCTTGCAGAAGTGGTTAATTTATACTAAAAGAGAACTGCTATAATGAAACAAATTTAGTTTGACGTAACTCTTGCCAAATTATAGGTACAGTAGGGTTGCAAGCCCTGCTAATACCAGTTTTACCAAAACTAGCCTATAGAAGTGGCATCCACAAAGCTAGCATGTATACATGCTGGAGGGTTGCATTGCTAGCTCCAGTATACAGAGAAAAGTCTTTTACAAACAGACTGCTGTTGCCAAATCCATTGGGAGGATGCTAATCATGGTCCAGCTCTTGCAACAGTTGTTCTTCTTTTTTCTGGGATTTGGGACTGAAGAGCCACTTTTTTTTTTTTTTAATGGTGAACCTGACTACTAGCTAGTGGTATCTCCTGGTGTGAAGCAGTACTGCCAGGGTAGCAGCTGTAGTGCAGGTAATGACAAGTCCCATAACTAGAAATACTCCTTAAAATAAATCTGAAACACCCTCAGAAAATAACTTTCTGGCTCAGCTATACCAGCATGTTGTATAACTGTATCAGTCCGTGTATTTAAGAAAGCTGTTTTCCTTACGTAGGAGAAGAAATGCTTTTCTGACTGGGGGCATGAGCGCTATGGGGTTTAGGTGTTGACAGGCTTTAGAGCCCCAATTTTTGCTGACTCGAAGGACCTTCTGGGCAGTGGGGTATTAAAACCCAGAAGGGGGTCAGGAGAGAAGTTCTTCCAAGGACAGATTGGCAAGCATTTCTGCCTTCTGTGTATCATGGGATGTAATATAATTCCTGTGATCACAACTTCATTTAACAAATTCCCTGCCACTGCAGAGACGTAAACCATGGACGCAGGTCTGTCTGCCAGTCTCTCATTTTCTTTCTATCTTTAGTAATTCCTGATATGTTGTGTTTCTTGTAGCTTTTGCATATGTATATGGCGGGCTGTTAAATCTGTTGAGGGTTGTGTGAACATGAGGATAGTGATAGTTCTGTGCACCCTGCCAGGTTATTGCATGCGTTCTGTGATTCTCAGCCTCTGCGCTCAGAGGTGCTGCGGTGTGTCAGGTGGAGTACAGGATGGAGCATGCTGCAAGCTTTGCTGCTCAGATAATCCCAAACTGGGTTTATTTGTTGCTGGCCCCTAGGGTTATCACTGTCAGTCTTAACAGAAGTCTTGTAAAATCAGAAGAATTCCAGCAGTTAGTGGTTTTGCTAGTTCAGGACAGAGCCTGACTTTTGACAGAGCTAAGTGGCTATATTTTAAGCCCTTGTTTGTACAAGCTCTCTTAGCAATGGGAATGTTAAAATTTTAGGTTCACAGTTACACTGTTGACTTACTGAGCCTTTCACTTGGCTCTTACTTAGTCAAATGACTGTAGTTTAGAGGCAGGAAACCTAGTTACAGCTCTTTAATTATGTAATATGTGGGTTGTCTTTGCTCTAAAGTTTTTTGCCTGGTGTGTGTTTTTCTCCTTGTTTCTGCTGCATATTAAGCACTGGCCCACTGAAGATGTGATTGATGCTCTAAGAAAAGGCAGCAAGAAATATTTTTGAGTAAATATGAAATCATATGCAAAGCAGTGACATTGGGCAAACCTGAGAGCCTGGCTTTTCCCTCGCAACTGTACTTGAGAAAAATTTCCTCAAGGTCTGGGGTATCAGTGATAAGGTAGGCTGAAAACACGTTGTACCAAACAGCTATCTGCTGGGGAACTGTGCTGCTGTATTTAGCTGCAGAAAAGCTTGATGACGTGCATCTTTTAAGAAAGCATTGTGTGTGTTACCAGTTGATGTCAACTGTCGAATTTAGATTAGAACTTGAACACTGAGTTGGCTCTGTTGGGTGGATTTCTTCCTGTAATAGTCCTGTGAAGGCATATGTGAAGACTAAGGGTCTATGATAGAACAAAAACTGCGTTGATGGCTGCATGCACCAGGAAGCTATAGGAAAGTGAACTTAGTGAATAGTTGACTACTTGGTTCTTATCATAATAGACTCTGTACATGCTTTATGTAGACCAAAGCTGCAAAACTGTGGTGTGAAAGAAAAAAAAACCATAGCTTAGAAAAAAAGTGCGGAGTTCCTTCATTTTCATGCAAATAGTGTTTCATTTGTGAAGTAAAGAATTGCATGATATGGTCCTCACGAGAAATGCTTCTTAATCTGTTTATTGCCTAATGAAATTACAGAAGCATACAAAGAACAGCAATACTGGGTCAGATGCAGAGGCAGATGAACATTTCTTTGTCCTCTGATTCAGAGTAACAAGTTGCAGGTATTTGTCCTTTCCCTGCTTCTGGGCTCCCTGGGCCAGGAGTTGTCTACTCTTTAGCTGCCTTTGGTAGATTCTTCCTGAGCAAATTTTAGTAATGGCTTGTGCTTTGCAATATTTTCTTCAACCTGTACTAAAAGAATACTTAATTCTTCTTCACACAAGTAGGCCTAAACAGGGTAAAGCTAAGGTGGTTCAGGTAATGACCTGGCTTATCTTCTATTTATGCTTGACTAGTTTTGAAACATCTACTTGGTATGATTAAGTCACATCGGCAGGTAGGGAGCTACTGTTGCTGTAGGAGTGCTTGTGTGTAAACTGAGGCGTATCTTTGTTGATAGTCTCAAACTGCAGTGGAACCCGTCAGCATGTCTGACTTGACTCTGTTGTGCTGGACAGTGTACAAACATCAGAAGTATGTCATGATCTTAATTTGTCACTGTGGGATTGCTGGCATGAGTATGCGTGACTCTTGCTCAATTGAACCTTTTGTTCAGGGGCACGGCTGTATGGGTTTGCAGACAGCTACAGTAAATCTAAAACCAGGGACTGTCATCTTGGTGGTCTGGACATCCACAGTTTGGGCACAGTCCCAGGAGCTTCTGAGAAGCTCTGCTGTCGCTGGTAGCCTTCCTTAATCTCTTAAACTTCTAGTGACTGCTTAAGTTAGAAAAAGCTGAAGTGTTCAAGAAAAGGGGATTTCCAGACCTCAAGAGAAAGCTACTCTGTCTCAGCTGAATTCAGGTCCCTTTTGTGCAAAGAAGTGGGTGAGAAGGGAAGTGTGGGCGATGCTTTATTATTCGTACTTTTGGATGTACTTCCTCCTATCTAAGCCCTATTTAAGATTAGCCTGACTGACAAGATAACCTTCTCTGGAGGAACCAGGATGAGAGTAGCAGCAGTACAGTGGTCAGCTGTATAATGTCTCGTGCTGATAGATGTTGTTCCGAGCAAACACTGAGCTTAACTGCAGGTAGGAACAGTAGCATGGGGAGCCAAGGCAGTGATTGGAGAACACTTGTGCAGACAGCAGAGCTACTGTAATATGCGGTTGACTGATTCTCTGATTTAAATACCAGATCCAGTGTTTTCTTTGATAATTGAAATACTTATGCTAGCACAAATAGCAGCAGACACAGTGTATTGAACTTGAAGGAGTGTACCTTGAAAGGCTTGGTTATAGATTGAAAAATGGATCCAGCTTGTCTGGGTTACTGATACATGGAGATAACACTCTCTATGAATGGACTTTGGCTCTTGGTATGATGCCAACATGGAACATTCTGCATTGTGGTTTACAAAAGGACATTGAAATCTATCCTATAATGCCAATGTTTGGCTATATAAAATGCTAACTGCTTTAAGAGACTCTATAAAAATAAACCATGCTTCAGATCCTTCTCACACTTTTGCTAGTCACTTGATTAAATCATCCTTGGTCACAGATGCTGACTGACAGAGAAAATAGTATGTGCAAACAAGTTAGTGAGGGCTAATGCCTCAACTAGCTTCTAAAAATATGGTAATCGCTGGATGGTACAGTAAGTTAAGTAACATGCATTAATTTCACATTGAGAGCATTTATTGGAAGAGAAGAGGGATCTAGGGATTAAAACATGGTGGAACACATGACTTATGGGGAGCCTGGTTTCAGCAGGGGGGCAGTGATGAGCCAAAGCAGGTGCCCGTGTGCTAAGGGGCCTGGGCCATGGCTGTGCTCCTGACGAGGCCGTGTTGGGGCTGTGCCACAGCACCTTGGCACAGAGCAACTATAACTTTTTTTCCCCTCATTTCTTTCCTTTAACCTCGTTCCCGTGTCTGTCTGATCTCTGCTGCAGCTGGCGAGTTGCCATTATTTGTCTTTGAAAACCTGACATAAATAGATTCTGGAGGGTCATGTGAAACTATCATGAGCCCAAAAAAATCGCCCAGTGCTTACCTTTCCTCGGCTGCCCTCATTGCATTAGCAGGTGTGGTTTTGTTTATGCAGGCCTGCTGCTTTACTTTAGCAACAGGGTTGTGCTGGCCCTGAGCGCCCTGAGGAAACCTTTTGCTCTGTGCTTGGCTCAAGCTTTGGCCAAACTCTGCAGACCTGAGCAAGGGTTGCACCTTCTGAAACAGGCAGGGGCATCCCACTGCTGGCCTAGGAACTGAAACTTCTGCTTCTGAAAACACTGATTTATTTATTATACTGTGATATTCGATTAAACTTTGTGAATAAGGCCTAGGGTTTTCAGCATCTTCTGGTGCAACTGTGAGGTTATACCAGAGGAGGGATATACTGTTCCTCTAAATTACTGGCAACTGCTAGTTAAAAATCTGTTTTAATTGAGGAGTCATGTGCTTGCAGCCAGCTGTGAGCCTTCATCTCTGAAATGTCTTCTCCATTAACCATTGCGTGTTGTGCTGTGAAAACCCCAAAGTAAAAAGATGCATTCCGACCACGTCTTACCTCCATTACTCTGTAGAAGCAAGGACTTTGCCTTTCAGTAGGGGCTTTTATGTGTTGGGACAGCTGAAAGCACCTTATGCTTGCAACAGATAGCTTACAACTGTTTTTCTTGTTCCTCTTTTAATTTCTCTTGGTGTGACCTGTTGCTCTCCTCTAGCCATGGGGCAATATACAGCTGCATCCATGAGTAAGTTGTCCACACTTGTTTCCAGGAGGGGAACTAAGGCTGCTCAACTGCATCTGTGGGTTTTATCTACTTGACAAGCATACATGATCCTAAGTTTCACAGATGGAAGTGTACAAAGATGAGCTCTGTGCTGAGAGGAAAGATGCTCTGCTTTATTCTCAGTGCCTGCAATGTTCAGCTCAGACTATGTACTGGGTTTGAAATAACTGAGGAGCAATCAGCTTCAGCTGTGAGTTTTGACTGAAACTTTTCCTATATAAACTTGCCCACTTTTGCCCTTGGAGCCTTTGAAGGATTTAAGCTAAACTTCTTGGTGAACAGGCTCTTTGTTTTCTATGTGATTTCTGCTTCCTGCAGTTATCTTCTCATACCGTTTGTCTCCTGCCTGAAATTTGAAACTGATTTGCTTTGGTCCAGGTCAGTGCTGACTGTGTGTTCCCTAGAGGAAAAGAGAACTATGGAAAGTGAGATCTGAAGGGAGGAGGTAGCCAACATGGAGTGAGAAGGCTGAGTGGTCTGTTTTATCTGGCATAGATAGATATCATGTGTATCTTATCATACATTATTTATTTATAAAAGTCTCACTTAGTCATGCCAGTGATGACAGTTCTTGTCTTATGAGCGCCTGTGTGTTCCTGAATTGGTCCCCAGTGGTGCTGGCTCCAAGTGCACTCATGGGTTGTGCTTTGATCCTTTTAGGTATCAATCAGTTCTTTAAGCAAAGCTCAAATATGCTGTTTGAGGCAGTCTCTCTGAAGAATAGATAATATAATTTATTTAATATCCTATCTAACTATTTACGTTCTTATCCCCAAACACTGTGTACATTCTGATTTTGAGCATTAGCTTGTATTCTGTAAGCTAGAACTGTTGAGTTTAGCTCACAGTTACATGTAGTTGAAGTGCTGCTCAGAGTCCATGTCCTTAGTCTGCTGTAATTACATAATTTGCCATGAAGGTGGCTCCTGTGCTTTGACATAAGTACCATCGTGTATTTATTTCACACTTTGGGCACAGTAAGAAAGCGTATGCAATCATGTATATCATGAGCAGTTATCTATTTGTGCAGTCAACTACATTTAAATGGCTTTTGTTTTTCCTTGTAACATTGAACTGGTATATATAAAGATATACTAGATTTGTAAAACTGTGTACCAGCTCTAAATTTCCTACTTATATTTCTGAAACCCACTGTGACTTATCTTGCTTTTCTTTTTTTGTTTATATTTCAATTTTCCTGCTTTTTCTTAGTCTTCATTTTTGGCAAGCCCTGTGAGAAACCATGGTATTTTAGACTTAGCCAAATTCAGTCTGTGTTAAAACTTTGTGAAACCTGATCTTGTGAGAGTTCTAGTATGAAAAAAATTCAGGTTGGCATCCAGAACCATGGATGTTTATCTAAATTGAACTTCTGATTCCTCTCGAGGTTTAGTAGTTCACTACTGAATCTGTTTCAGTCCAGTTAATTAGTTACAAACCCCTAAGCCACAGAGCTGGAATTACAGAAAACAAAACCCCAAGCCTCCGCATAATTTGATGCAAGAAGAAACTTCTGTTCAACTGGGAAATGCATTTACATCGCTATTTCCCATTTTGAAATGTAAAATTGACATCCAAATGAGCTATCAGAATAGTAATTTATTCTGGATTTGTGCTGCCTGTATTACTGTAGCTGACCAGTATCCCCTCTGTGTGCACTAACCTATCCTTCTCCCCATTCTCCAACACTGGTTTCTCCTTTGAGAGATACAGCAGAGATTTTTCTTGTGTCAGTGTTATTGGCTCTGTGCAGTGTAGCTTACAGAGAGCAGTGTGCCTGTTTTCATTGAGAATTTTCTATTCTTTTCTTTCTAGGACAATGTAGATCAGACTTCAGCTCATGGTCGGCGGGATCTGGTGGAATCAGGTTTCCAGGAACCATCTAATCGCATGTCCCTAAATCACCAAGGTAAGGAATGATGAGTGGGAATCAGTCTCCTTGAAGGAAAAGTGTTAAGAAAGTTTTGTGTCCATTTTGCGTTTTTTCCTTCTCATTTATGAAATTAAGCTCTGGGTGGTTGGAGTAGAAGAGCTGGAGATGTGGGGTTTTGCATCACAACTGTGCTGTGAGATGTGGATGAAGCTGGATAAGCACCTACTTAGAATCTGAAGTCTTATAGCTCAAGCTAAGTTTACTAGCCGGAGCAGAAGGAATGTTCTCCTGTTTTTAGGGGAGTACTGAAATTTAATTCAGCATTTGCAGTGTTAAAAAAAAAAAAAAAAAAAAACTTTAAAAACTTCAGACACCTTTAAAAAAAAAAAAAAAAAAAGATATTTACTGTCATAGTGAGGACTATTTAGCTCACCTTCAGTTTTTGGCATAGAAATAATGAATAATGGAAAGTACTGTCCTAATCAGTGAGCTCCCTTATCTTTAGGGTTCCTGATGGCTTAACTTGGAATCAAGTCCTTGAACCTAGTCTTCTAAAAGTTATATGCTTAACTTTTCCTTTAAAAATCCAGTTTATTTGATTTGCCAAAGGCAGCAAGACTGGAATTTCATTACTTGTAGGTCCTCAATACTATTTAGGTTTCAAACATATCAAGTATCTCTCATTTTAGATTTTCTGGTTTAAAAGTTTACTTTCCGTTGAAAATAGGAAATAACAGGTTGCCCCAAATTAAAATCCAAAGCTTAGTAGCAGAAGCAGTGCACTGTAGAATGCTTTCATGCAGCACAATTCCCTTCTTGGACATAGCATTAATTTCACCTTCCTTGAAATGTGCAAATCCTGGAGCAGATTTATGTAGGTGATTTCTTCTGAAGTTATTTGTGAATATCCCCATTTAATTAAGGATTTTTTTTTTTAACACTTTCAGTGTGGTTTAAGTTATGCTGTAGAGTGAGAGTAGATATGGCTGCTGCTTGCGCAGTCTGAATAGATGTTGGAAAGACAGGTAGCATTGCGTTTTGATGACCAAGTACAAACTTTGTAGCCTGACATCTTCCTAGCAGGGTAATACTTACTTTTCAGGTCTTTCCGTGCCTCTAGCAACTTTACTATACTGAATGGATCCATATGGGGTCCCGGAGTGTGGCTCTGCTTGCGCTGCTTGGAGTCAAATGTCTGTGCAAAATGGTCCAAACTAATTGCCAAAGTAGATATCTTTACACAGAATGCTTTTAATGGAGGGTGCTGGTAGTTAAAGGCCTGTTTCTAAGTCAGGACAAAGCTGTTATTCCCAGTAGTTTCTGAAGTTAATTTTTTTGTTTGTTTTTTGTGCATACACTTGTAATTCATACCTGACCACCTTGCTCAGTCAGCACAGCAGATTTGCCAGTTTCTTTTGAACATTAACTTACAGCCCTTTGCTTTTTACTGAGGCAGCTTTGGTACAAGCACTTACAATTCTGAACCAGACCCTGCTTTCCACAGCCTATAAAAATGCTGATTAGCTTCCTCTGAGGCATCTGAATCTTTTCTACACAAACTGGAAAAAGAGCATGCAAGTGGAGACTGAGATATCCCTGCCAACTGTCCCTGTATGAATAAGCTCTTTCTTGTGAAGGGTATTTCAAGTACGTGTTTCCTGCTGAATCATTCTTTTACTCAAGCAGATGCTGATTTGGTCGCAGAGAATGCTTTACATAAAGCAAGGAGTCCTAAAATACTCAGGTTTTATGTAAAACAAATGTTGGAAGTTGAGTTCAGATGGAATGGTATTCTTCCTATGAATAGGTTAATAACTGCTTATGTATAGAAAAGCTAATAACATACATTTTTTATCTATAACCATTGTGTAGTCTTTGCTTTCCAATAATTCTGCAAGTATAATAAAGGTACTAAACCCAGACAACAGGAACTAGGATTTCTTACCTATATTCCCAAAAGCTACTTCACAAATAAACACAGAACTTCATCTAGTGAACAGTATTAACATTCAGTGAAGTAAAGAAGCAGATACACTTCAGCTACTGACTGAAAGCCGTAGGAAGTCCAGCAGGCCTTTTTGTCTACCAGAGAATGTCCAACAGCCAGTATTTAACAGTTAATAGACAGCCAGTCAGGTATTTCTCAAGCAGTCACTCAGAAGGTATAGTAAAGACTAGAGCATGGAGAAGAAAAATGTCTTAACTGTGGCATTTCCTGAGGAATTAACGAAAGAGGCATGAAAGTGGTTAGAATGATTATTTACCATCTTTAAACCCACAGAGAGGAAGGGGAAGTAAAAGCATGCTTGGTGGGGGAGGGAAGCAATCATTTCATTTTTTCCCAAGGAGTGTGGAGATGAAGACTACTTAGCCATGCCTCAGTTCTGTAAAACTTTTAGTACTTGCATATCCTTCATATTTCAGAGTAACAGGGATGCTTGCAGTGTTCATGCCCTGTCCAATAGCACAGGACAGAGCTGGAAACTGTCATGGTTATTTTAGTCTGAACTCTTGCATTCAAGAATTCAGAACGCTATCTCAGTGTTCTGAACTCTTGAAGCCCATCAGTTCCAGCACTCATTGCCCCTGCCCCATCCCGAGGGTTCTCCTTTCTCTCCAAGCATCTGGTAGCTCAGCCGTATTCCCCTTGGTTGAGTGCGCCCACGATTGGGTGCCACAGTTGTTGTTCTTCAGTGTGCTTTGTTAGCAAGATAAAGTTACTTAATTGATTTCCCTGTGCTAGCTAGCAGCGGCCTTGCCATATGAAATATGATAGCAAAATACAACATACTACAGAAAACTGGAAAAACAACTACATTTATTTACCCTTAGACTTCAGGGGGTAAGCTTAACCTGCATGCTATGCCGCTGCTGTTTCTCTTCTCACTTCATACTTCTGGGCTTTTCTTCACTGGGGCGTTTCAGAGCTCATATTTCTGTTTGGTTTTCTAACAAGCAGTAATTTATGCCAACCCCAGTCCCAGCAGTGAAGTTTATGGGCAGTGCCTTTTATTAATACTTGACGTGCTTTTGAGATACTGTACCTAATTATAACTCAGGATTTTGAAGTTAGGCATAAATAAGTTGCATTCTGTCACCTGAAGTTTTAATTGAAGTATTAATCATGCAGTTCTGGTGCTTTCTTTGTATTTTCTTGTAGAGATGATTGTCATTATCTGTACAACTGCATTTTACCATGGGTCTGCAGTGAAAGATCCATCTTCCTTTTTAGTTCTGCATTTGCTCTCTTAGTAGCTGTTTCATCTGTTGTTGGACTTCATGCTTTTTGTCCCAGGAGTTCTCAGAGAGAGCTGAGCTGAATGCTGCCATACCTCTGGTTTTGACAGCAGTGAGATCAGTTGTTAGAGTCAACAGTCGGCTCACCCTTCGGTCTTTCTTGGCTGGCTGTGGTAGAAATCTTGCCTACAGCAAGATGGTGAACATGTTGCAATCGGTCAGTGTTACACTTGGCTTCTATTGGTAGGGAGCTTCTGTAGGGGGGATACCAGTCAGTAATGGTGGAATCTACCTTTCTAATGTGCTTCTTAAAGGAAAAAAAAAAAAAAAAAAAAAAACCATGTAAATAAATAAAGATTTTTGAATGACTGTGGGCATAGATGAAGCAGTATGATGCCTCAGGTTTAACCTAGAGAAATGATCTTGGAGGCCTCTTTCTCCAGCACTACTATTATTTCTTGCTTTAAATGTGTTGCCTCTTGCATCTGTCTGGGGATAGCCATGTGAAATTGAGGTGGTTTTGTTATTAGTTCTGTAGCTAAACAATGTGTTCAGTAAGTACCAGTGCTACCTCTGGTATGCTTCAGTTATGAGATCCCACTAGGATGAATCAGTTATGCATCAGAACTAACCCATGTTTTTGCAGAATCCAGCTGGTACTGAATGGGAAATGTAGAATGAAATACAGTTAGTTTGTATTACAGACAATACCAAAAGCTGCCAGACATTCATGAATTCTCTCATATTGTATAAACGTTGCTGTCATTGTCCAGCCTTAGAAAAAAAGCACCATTAGTGCCAAAAGGCACTACCATTACACTCAGAACTGAGCTCCCACTTCCTGCCTTGCTCATTACAGTACCTTTGTCTTATTTTAGAGAAGGCTTCTATTGTACCTTGTGATGAATCTTGTTAGCACAGTTACTAGGAGGGCACCCATAATAGCTGTGTGGAAGTTTAACTTCCCTAATTATATTAGTTCCCAAACCTATGAACGCACAGAATTGAAACAATTTAAAAAATGAAAAGAAGACAAAGTAGGTTGTTTTTTAATACAGATAACTTCAGAGATCTGCATCAAGCTATGGGATGACAGAATAGGCTAGCTGATGGAGTGTCAGGAAAACTCTGCATATACAAAAACTGTTAATGATGATTGAGTGGAATCAGTGAAATGAGAAGAAGGATGAAGAACAGTTTAAAACGTTTGTGTGTTCACAGAAACATATTTGCAGGTGGCAGATTTCCTTTTATTTTTCATTAACTAGGGGATTAACTGTTGCTTTCTTAAGTAGACAGTAAAATAAGGGAGAAAAGGACTATACATTAACTTGTAAGAGTTTAAATAAGTATCAAGGTATCTAAAATTGAATGTATTCTGCTGAAGCTACCCGGTATGAGTTTGGATTAAAAAAATACTCAAATATCCCAGTTATCTTGTATTCTCTTATTGGGTAGTCTGGTAATGGAAGGATGCCTCTATCTGTGTTGTATAGTACATAGTGTGATATCCTTTAGGTGCCCTTGTTCATTGAATGTTCTACAAGTGAGATTTTTAAAGCAAGTGTAAAATGAGTATTACAGTATTATAAATGCATGCTTGCTATTCATGTTCATTGTCAAAGTAAATTTTAAGCCTATTTTCTATTGTGATTTATGGAAAAAAAAAAAAGTAAAGTTACTACATAAACAATGATCTTGATGTGTTAGAGAAAAGAGTTTCTAGGGCAGAGTAGTTAGTTGCACTGTGGGAGCTGGGCTGAGGAGTCCCTGCTCAAGGTATTCCGTAACACCAGCCCTAGGTACTGAAGCTGTATAGGTTCTATGGTGGTTAATTAAGTCTTTTTGTCATACTGAAGACAGAGGGATAGTGTTCCTACACTTTCTCTTTCAAGATTTCTGTTTCCAGTTATTGCTGGGGGACATTCATCAGGTGTGAATTTAGGGTGATTAAAAGCTCATTCCGTTTGTTCTTGCTAAATTCTTGCCTGAGGCTTTGGGAGGGCAAAGTCTGAATTGGGCATCTGGGTAGTGTGATTCTGGTGCTGCTTTCTAGATGTCTCTCTGTGAAGAGGGCGTTTTCTTCCCTCACCCCTTATACAGATGTACTTGAAAACAAGTTGGCATAATACTAATATAAGCCTGAAGTATGTGTGTGGTGACTCTAAGAAAATGCCCACAAGGGTTATAATTTATTTAATAATGTCTCCCTCTTTAACTTTTTTTTTTTTTGTCCTAATCTAAGGGATGTGTGTTTCCTGCTGCCGCTCAGATGGAGCTAAGACTAAATGTTGGAGTGGCTGTACTTCTGCATCCTTGGGCCAGCTTTCAGCTGGGGTAATGCAGGGGATTGGTGTACAGGTATGCTCTCCTCATGGAGGAGGAAGGAGTGCACTTCTGGGCATCTTTTGGTAGTCTGAGCTCCAGCTATTGCAGCACAGTGAAACATGAGGTGAGGTGGTCAGGAAGGGGCTGGGGTGCTGCTAGGTGCATGGATGCGTTACTCTGTACAGGAACCTGTTCTGTTGGCAGGAGGCAAATGCTCAAACAATGTACTTGTTGACTGTTGGCACGCTTTCCCAGAGGTCTATCAGCTTGGAGAGGTGATGTCATTGCCATCGCAAATAGCTCCTGTATTCCTCCAGTTGTGCTGCAGGGCTGGCTGCCTGCCGAGCGCTTGTCTGCTAGTAGGCTGATGCAAGACCAGGCTGGCTGCTGAGGGAATGGGTAACATTACCTTGCACAAGCTGGCAGGCATCCGTAGAAGAGCTATTGGGAAGTTTCCTTTTTGCATCTGGCTGTCTGGTCTGTCTGTTCCAGTCTCCCAAGAAGTAATAGTTCATCAGAAGACTTCACTGTGTTAAGAAGTCACTTTTGTGGCTGATGGTCAAACTTGAGCAAGGTTAAGTTCTACCCTCAGTGTGGAATATTGACTGAGGATGTGATCTTGCAGGTTGTTGACCTTGAGCCTTAGAAACCAGCAATCTGCTTCAGTGATGGGCGGGAAACCACGACAGCCAGTATCCATGTGAAACAGTGCTGCTCTTTAGCTGGTAGTGTGGAGCTCGAGCTTATGTGTCCAGTTGGAAATGATACGCTTGAGGAAACTTAGATACTAGGTGTAAAGCAAGGTCTCAAGATCTGCTTCTGATGAGGCACTTCTCCCATGTACTTGAGCTGAGCTCATTTCTTGAGCTCTCATCTCATGGTTGTTGTTTTGTTTGTTTTTTTTTTTTTGAGTAAACGAGCCACAAATCCTACTGTTAGTGTGCTCTCTCCTGTGTAAATCTATGTTCTTAACTACTTACGTCATCCTTTCTGTAAGCAGATTACTAAAGCAGCCAAGTGCAATAGATTTCAATATTTTTTATCGTTTTATATGCTGATGTATTTACTGTCCAACAGGTATGGGGAGACTTGCAGTCTCAAGTTGTCCTCTGCTTCCTAGGTGGCTTATTTCTTCCATTTGAGTTAATGGTCCATAATTGAGCTGAGTGATTTGAAATGCCCTCTTCTAATTTAATCAATGTAAGTTAACTGTAAAGCCTTGAGATGAGCTCATATGTTTTCTGGAATAATTTTATTGCCTTTATTTATGCTTATGTTTTCTTTTGTAATCTGACTAAATTTGTACTGTCAAGATGTTGAGAGAAGAAGGTTGGGAAGTAATACTAGCAGGAAAGGCTCTTTTGGTAACTTAGGGATGATGTTTTTAACGTGGCTGAGCTGAATTCTTGCCAGTGCTACTCTACCATCTTCCTGTACGTCCATGGGTTCTGCTTATTTTTTCCCTCTTAGGAGGTGTCTTTAAGTGTATTTTGCTTTATATAAGAACTTTTTGAACCTTTCAGTGAAGATGTCATAGCCAAATGTCAAAACATGTCTGTGGGCACTTAAATTGTCTCAGCATAATGAACTTTCCAGCTAGGAAAGTTGATTTATTAGGTAGCTAGTTTTTCATCACGCCACAATAAAAGCAGTTGTTCAGGAAAAACAGTGTCTCTCTGGCATCATAACAACTTCAAATTCTAACACTGTACCCAAAATCAAATCTGAAGCTTCAAAGCTGATTTGACATGTAAAGGAGAGGGGCATATTCAAAGATGGAAACAATCTTTTTCACTGCTGCTATACTGCCTGTTAATAATACATTGCTTAAAAAAGCTTTTTTTTGAGAGCATAAGTATTTCTAATTTTGAAATAAGAGAGCAATGTCACTGTGCAAGATCAGCATTAATAGAAGAAGAACTGCCATTCAGTATTTCATTGCATGGAAAACTCGAAGGTGCTAATCTGGTTTCATCACTGCTGAGTTTGAGTCTGAAATAAAGATATTCTGTTCATTGGGATATTAATAAATGCAGATAAATTGCAATCAAATTCACAATACATGCAATATTTGAAATTACTATGACCAAAGAGAGTACTGTTTTCTTTTTTAAATCTCTGCCTACTTTAGTGAAATCAATATGCAGAGCACAGTGCCTCTGTGCTGTCATACAGCTCCCCTCCCAAGTCCTGCGAAACTTATTTCTAAGGGTGTTGTAACAGTGGTGTGACAAAGTGGAGGAAGTTATTATTCCGGAAACTACTTTCTCCCTAAATTCTTGAAACCAGCTAGACTTGAGCTTGGCAAGAGACCTTTTAGCAGCCTTGGTACGCCAGTACAATTTAGCAATTCTGGGACTAGATATCATTTTTTCCCAGAATAAAATCCATTTAACTTCTTCAGATAAAGACCTTAGTTATTCCCACCCCCATTTGAAGAACATTGAACTGATTTGTGTTCTGCCTCTGATCAGCCATGTACCTTTGATCTCTCTAGTGATGGCTGATAATTTCTAATAGCTGACACAATGCAGCCCTCTTGTCTGCAAACAGTGCTGTGAGATGCGTATTCAGTTTTTAGGTTTTTATTTTCCCTGACCTTTAAGGTTGTATTTTTGTCTCTATCAAAATGCTGAGAGGGTGGGGAACAGGCAGTGCAGCTCTTTATTTCCTTCCATTGTTTGTCCTAACGATAAAGTGTCTTAACATTTGCTTTCTGTCTCTTATTTTCAGTGCCTCAGGTGAAGTAAAATATATATTAATTTCTCTTTTTATGAGCTTCATCTTCTAAGCAAGGCTTTTATGTTATGAAGGAATACAGAAATTCACTTTGCTCCCCTTAAAATAAGCAAATCAATACATAAAATCAAGCAGTGTTTAAATCACTAACATTTCCAGGGTTAAGAAACAGAATGAGGGGGAAGGTAAGACTTGCTTGCAAGAGGGAAATGGGGCATATTTGAGACATTGCAGTTCTCTCAGCAAAGGCTTCAGAATTCCATATGATTCAGCAGCTTATTGGGCTTCCTTTTTACTTGTTTGCAGGTCTAAGTTAGTGGAGGGATTACGAGTACTAAACAAAAGTTGGCATGGTACTTGAAAATAAGAAGGGCTTTAAGACTTGGCTGACACAATTACATCAAATTTAGGTTAAGCAGTCTGAACAAGCATAGAACTAGTTTAAGATTTTAGTATCATTTTCTGTATAGTAGGATAAATTGCAGGAACTTATGTACTAGAAAATGAGAATCATCAAATAAAGACAGAACGCATCTTGTAGCTGAGAGGAAAATGCCCAATTCAAGTTAAAGCTTTAAACAACATCTTTCTTAAAACTGCATTTTCTAATCTGTTCATAAAAGACATTGGTTCTGCCAGATGACTGTGAATCTGAGGACAGCAGATTTCTAGGTTTTTCCAGCGTGGGAATTTATTTCCTCTAGCTGATTCAAACAAGTTGCATTGGAATGTGTTCATGGTCTGTATCAGCAATTATAACTCTACTCAGTTATGTCAAGATGAGTATATACTGCGGTCTATTCAAGAAAATGGATGTCACTAAAATACCTGGCTAGTTTTTTTGTTGTTGTTGGGTGAACATGAAAGCAGTCTTTCATGCTGGCAAAGTTGTGTTTAAGTACCAAATGATTTTCTGTGTTTAAAAAAATGTTTCCAAGTTCATGACTGAAGTCAGACTTAAGATAGTAAGAACTGTGTAAAATGACACAAGTTCTGATGACAGCAACGTGCTGCGAAGACCTGTGTCTATGCATCCTCATTGGATGAGGGCAGTACTTGCTGGTGTTGACTGCTAGGCAAGGAGCTAGAAGTGCTTGTTCAACAAATTACCTCTTACATGGGATGAAACAAATCACTCTTGGTTGTGTACCTAAGTTTTTCCCATTAGCAAAATGAGGATATTGTTGTTGCAAAATTTCTGTCAAGTATGTGGTTGAGATGTGCTTCATAGTGTGCGTGCTGGTTTTCACAGATGAGTTCTTGTTTTGTTTATGGCATTAAGTTGGGAACCAGTCATGGAGAGACATAATCAAAACTGAAGTGTTTCCACTGTAACTCTTATGAGTCATGTATGCCTTTCCATGGAAAACCTCCTGGCCTCAACAACTATTTTGAAGATCAATGATGTTGTTTTGAGGCTTGGATATTATGTAGATCGCTCTGAAAGTAGCGTCTCCTATTTATTTCCATGGAAACTACAGCACGTACAAAAACTACAGCAACACTGTTTGATAGAGCAAATTCTCAGCTACAAAACAATATTTTTCAACATTGTCATCACCATTAGCTATGCATTTGTGCCAGTAATGAACAAGAGTCTGCATGCCATGTTCATGTAAAATAAATAAATAAATAACCCCCCCTAAAAAAACCAAAAAACAAACAAAAACAAAAAAAAACGCCCCAAGCCTGCATGGCTGTCCAGAACATGGCTTGTCTTTCTTTCATATAACTGTGGCCACTGCTGAATTGCACCACCCGCTGCCTTACTGTGCTCACATCCACTATTTGGTCTCCAGAAGCATTCAGGAAGCATCGATGAATGTCAATGGGTTCCACTTCTTCATGGAGGAATTCAGAGACATACTTCTGCTTCATACATACTTCCATGTCAGACTCTTGTTTGTCAGACTTCCCCTCTGATGCCATCTGTCACACGACAACAAAATGTAATGGAATGTTGGTGGGAAGGTTCATCTTCTACTGCCATACCACCAACATCCACCTCTGATGTCATGGACCAACATAATAAAACAGGAGGCATTACTTTCGGGGCAGCCTTCATGCACGAAGTGTCATGTAGAAGTCTATGTGGAAATATAAAGGCAGTTTTGTCTTGTCCTAAACGGTATATTTTCAGTAGTGGATGGGACTTTGCTCATTGGTAGGGAGGGAAGCAAACTATCTCATTCCCAGTGCAATATATTGTTTCTGTAATTAATAAAGGCTTGGAAAGAACACATAACACATGAACATACATGAAATTATATCTTAGTATGTAGGGGAAAGCGTAGACTGTTAATTTGATGTGATGCATAGCCATCTTATAGAGTGACTTGTTTGCATGTGGTATATGACTCGGAAGTGGTGAAAGATAATGCAGATTTAAGTGCTATAAATGTGCTTTTTAAGAAGGACTGAAGGTAAATATTTCTGAACTCGCAGAGATGTGAATTAAGCTGAAGGATAGTTGAAGCTTTCTCTGTGTATGTGTGTGGGGATATGAAATCAAAGTTGGGAGTCATGAGCAGCCTTGCAAACTGACGTTGGAATGTTTACTAAAAAGAAAAAAAAATGGCATAAATGTGGGATGAGATAAGGGAAAACCACTTGAGGCATAAAGCATGGTGAAAAGCCATGGAGTTTCTTTAAGATGATTTTAGCATTTAGCTGGAGTGTAACTATTGAATGAGATATAATTCATTTTCATTACTGTAGGAGCCAAGATGTCTACTAATACAGTATTTATGTTTGTAGTAATATCTTTTCACCATTGTGTATCTTTGTAAACCTTCTGTTTAAAAAAACAGCTAAACAAAGCAAAACAAAAAGCCTCTCAACCTTCTCTCTGTATGGCAATAGTGCATAGCAGTTGGGGCCAGGCTACATGTCTCCTGCTGCGCTAGGCTGGTGAAACATAGAACAGAGAGATCTCTCACTGAAGAACAAGTTCAGAGATGAATTTGGCAGATTATTGGCTCCGAGGCAAATTGAGACTGTTGTGGAGAAATTTGTTAAAGACGCTGCTTTGGTGAAAGCCTCCTTTCTTACAGTGACTGTTTGAGCAGGAGCAGTTCGTGATCACAGCGCTGATAACTTTTCCCTGAAAAAAAGCTGTCCTTTCATGTAAGCTGTTCTCAGACCATTTGCATTCCCCAGGGTCTTGTGTCTCCCAGAGGTTTGGTGGTACAGCTGGTAATGGCAAAAAAACCCCCACTTTTTCTGAAGGAAGTTTCTTCTGATTTAACAAGTGAAATGAAATGCTGCAGTAGAAGTATTTGTAGACATTCATATTGGGCTAGAAATACAGATAATTTAGCAAGAAAAATGGTTTGTGTGAGTTTGTTTTTAGTGAACATGGAAATGAGCACCTGTTCCTGTATTTCAGGCACACGTAGAGCTCTATACTGAGTGAATTCAAGAGGTTAACTTTGACTATTGCATGTGTCCCTGGTCCAGCCTGAAATGAGTTCTTCTGATGTTGTTACCATACAAATGCAGGAGGCGGCTCATCCCTCAGTGTTAGATCTCTATTCATTGTGAGCACAAATCTGACACAGAAGGGGCAGAGGAAAAATGTTTTTGTGCTGTTATCTAAATACTTCTTCGGTGGCTTCAAGTATATGAAGTGAAAGAGATTTTTAGTGGCGTGAGTTAAATAGCTTTCAAACAGGCTTGGAAGGAGCTGAATCTCAAACTTGTATGTGTGTAATATTGTCATTATAGGTTTGCAATCCATTTACAGTATTTTATACTTGTGGTAGGTCCTTGTATACAGAAAGATGCTACTATATAGCAGACTATGTTTTATTTACTGACCTGATACAAATGCTGTTGAGAACTTTATGTTGAACGCCTGCCCAAAAAAACAGCAGTCAAAACACGTGATGTACCTTGTCTAGGTTACTTCAGTACGCTCTTTTTTGAGGGCTTGTGGGAAGGCAGAGTGGTCTACCACAACCTCGGTTTGGGGCAGGGGTATCAGCAGAAGAGTTAGCTAGGAGGGACAAAATTGGGATTGTTGCTGGAGGGGACACTATAGAAGTTAATGTGGTAGCAAAGAGAAAGCAAGTAATTGGCTGTCATTGTCAAAGTGCCTCCCATGGTGGAATAGTAAGATGATAAGAATCTGAATTTTACTTGAGTCAAGTACAAGAGGAAGTGGTGCCCTTCAGCTCATGCAAGGTAAATTGCAAAATGAGTTCCCAGAGATTGTGGAGATGGCTTGGATGGAGAGTCCGCACTGGAGGGCTGTTGGAGATGGAGAAAGCTATGAAGCTAGTTCTAGCATTTTCTGTGGTGCAGAAGCTCTTATAAATGTCTCTTCTCAAACTGTGTTGGAGTTTCATCCATTTTATGATCTTAGTTAAGAACTCATGGTTGTATAAGCACATCAGAAAACAGAAACAAACTTCATTTACTTTTTCCTCCTAAAACTTTATAATACTTGTAGATAACTGTATATTGTGATATAACACTGCCAGTGCTGTGGTTTATGCTTTACATTGTGTATTTGCCAAATAAGAAGACAACCTCCTTGCTTTTTTGTTTTGCTTTGTTTTGAATGTAGATGGTCTGCACGTTCATTAAGGATCTGACAAAAAATTGTACATCATCAGTGGAAATACATTATTGCTCCAAAGAAAATCGTTTTGATGATATTGCAGTGTTTTGCATTATTTATGGTGCCTTTCGCTTTGAAAAATCTTCTTGTGGTATTAAATCTGTTCCAAAATGAATTAGGACAGTATCCTTCTGTGATTTCTTTATCGCTTATAAAGCAAACATAGTAAGCCAGCATTTTTTTTAAGCTCACGTGGTAAAAGAGGAAAAAAATGACAGATTTCCTAGTTTGATAAACTAGGAGAATCTGTAGAAGAACTGTTGTGATTTGATATCAGTTGTGCACTAATATTTATCCCCAGAGTGTAGCATTGTAGCAATAAACCTCAGTCATCACTGTCTTCGAACTTACCTGACTGTGATAAGCACTATTTATTTCTGCCTTTATGTAAACACAGCGCTGCAAGTGGTTTGTGACAGCACTTCAGGATGGTGAGCTGTGTCATGTGAGGATACTTGAGAAATGCATAATTTCCAAGCAGCTGACATTCTTGCATTCGGGATGCAGAAGATTGCAGTGCTTTTCCTAAAGCCAAGAAATTTCAAGGGAAGATCAATCTGAATTCGTTAATTGACTTAAATCTCTTTTTGCCTGTTAAAATGGATAAGCTTCTGTCAAACTAATGATGCTTTTAGCTAAAAAAAATAAAAACACAGCACATGTAAAGTGGGGCAAAAAAAACCCTTAAGAAGCTAAAATATAGGATGGAAGATACAACTACATTTGTAGTTCTTGACAGCAAGCAGCTTCTTACATAATTAAAGTGTTTAAGGTGCTATTGACCAAAGCAATTAGTATGTAATTTCATTAATGAAGTTAGGATGCCAGTAACAACATTTGAGTCTTTCTGTCCAAATCAAGATTGTGGGCAGTTTGTGACATGCACAGAGTGAGGCTGGAAGCCATGCACTGTTACGGTATGCTATAGCACCACTATCTGAGTGGATTTGTTACTGCGCAAGGACTTGTTTTACACTGACTGTGTGT
Organism: Pavo muticus; assembly: GCA_016647715.1. NCBI lineage: Eukaryota > Metazoa > Chordata > Aves > Galliformes > Phasianidae > Pavo > Pavo muticus. The sequence goes on along the minus strand of JACDJE010000082.1, from coordinate 1,823,777 downwards.
CCTCTTAGCACCTCTTGGTAGGTATCTGTTGCTTGCAAGCTTACATACACAAGTACATTTTTATAAGCTTGCATGTTTGTAAGTTTGTATTTTAAAAAGGCATCATGGGACTGCTAATTTTTTGGGTTTGTTTTTGCAATTCAGGTATGAGCTTGCTCTTGTTTTATAAAACAACAACCACAACAAAACACCCAAGTTATTCTTTTTGCATGGTTTTTCATGGTTTGAGCTTACATGGCTGAAAAATCCTGGAGACCTCAGGCCTACTTAAGTAGTCCTTCCGAAATCTCAAGTGCTGCAGGTGAAGAGGTTTTAACCCAGGAGGTTTGCAGCTGAATGGCAAGTGGATGATGCGCCTAGTGAGCATAGCAAGATGTGCTGGTGGGTAGCTTGCACCCTTGTGAATAACCATTAAAATATTCTTCAGCAAATAATGAGTATTAGAGAAGAAAAACACACATATGAGAGTGAATCTAGGGTCTTTAACAAGGTCCAAATACAGGTCTCCCTCCATGGCACTGTGGCAGCACTGTTTGGCTGCAGGTTTCTCCATTCAGGTGACTGAAGCAATAGCAGCTTGCTGCTTGGACTATGATGGGTATTGCTACTGTGACAATTAACCTGAGCTTGCTGCTGCTGTTAAAAAATGATCAGAGGAGGTTCATCAGAACACCAAGGCTTTACAGCTCTACGGTTACACATTTTGCCTACCTTAATCTCTGTCCTGTTCATGCGTGGCCTCTTTTTAGGCCTTGGTCTGCGGTTTGTGGGCATGTTCTTGGTGGAAGAATCAGTTTTTACTGACTTTCTGGGCTTTGTTTCACACGTGAAACACAGTGAGGTGAGCAGACTGTATCACCTCTAGCCAGTGCTGATGCCTCAGGGGTCCTGGGTGTCCTTTGTCATGGATGCAGCTGCCTCTGGCTTACAGGGCTTGGTTGCTGTTGGAGTGGAGAAAATGGAGGATGCCTTGCAAAAAGGGACCATTTATTAACAGAATATAGGCAAGAGAAAATACGTGTTCTCCGTCCAGTTAGCAGTATTGCTTTGTTGGTATGCGTGGAGGTAGCCCCAGGTCTCTGCCCACAACTCTGTGAAACAGGACAGGGTGGAGAAGAGCATCAAACTGATCCTTGGGAATCACATGATGTCCTGAGTACCAAACTGGGAATGTGTGCGCCTTGTAAAATTGAGTGTATGGGTCTCCTAAGGACAATGAGCATAACTGGCCACTGAGATCTGAGTCATTTAGAGCTATGGTGGGTTTTCTCTGTAGCATGTCTGTGGCTTTCGCCTTTGGGCTAACCTGATCCTAACTTACTTTAACTGGTGCAGCTTGCCTGCAGGATGTGAAACAGTGAAGGACCAAGTTTTTGAGTGGCTGATTTAAAAAGAAAACTTGATTTGGTGCTTCTAGAATTCTGTGATTCTAGAAGAAGCAAATAGCGTCTGTTTTTCTTGGGCCTAGCAATATTGGTAAATTGATTGCTTTTTCTTTTGCATTGTGGCTGGTCTCAGATGACTGACTGCAAAGAGTTAATATCAGTTAGAATGGTAATGTGTGGTTATGTAGTGTGACAAAAGAGTAGGGAGATTTTTGGACGGTTGAGGAAACTTCTTTACTGTTCTGTGTTATCCCAATGTCTCTGATTTTTCCTTGTCAGCACTGTTTTTGTGTGTTCTTCGTTTTCATTGACCTGTTTTTAGCCTCCATTTATATTTGAAATAAAAATAAAACTAGTAAGTTCTCCGATGGGAGCTCTTGAGACCGGGGGAAAGGTGCCATTTGGCAATGCCCATTCCTCTTTCCAAGCCCAGTTCCCACGTCCTGGCTTGGGGTGCATGCGGCAGTGTCTCCAGGCAGCCATTTGGGATGCGAATGCAGCAATATGCTGTGCCATCTGCAAATCTGTGCGACAGGGCTGTGGTGTTCCCTTCTAAAGCAGCAGAGAGGTTCGTACTTTATTACAGCTACAATTCTGAAATTATCCACCCCTGTTGCTTGGCTTCCTCTACTGGCAGAGCCAGGGGAGAGCTCCTTGTTTTGCACCTGAAAGGACTGCTTGGTTTGCTGACTCCTGAGCTAGACTAATGGGAAGAAAGAGGCTGAAACAGGCTTCTGACCCAAGGACAAGGTATTCATGTGCATATGGGATTAGATGAATACCTCAAAATACTCTTTGTCCATAGAGGACAAAGAAGTGTAAGGAAAGCTGATAGCAGGTTATGCTGAGGAAACAAGAGAATATCTGACAGCAGCCGCCTTCGTCTATAATAAAATGATGTTAAGGTAGCGAAGCTCACTCGCTGTTACTTCAGTTGGGAATTTAGAGAGTCTCCAATTAGAGGCTCTTCGGAGACTTTTTTGATGTTGAAATTACAAACGACACTCCTGCAGCTCAGTCTTTTGTAGATAATTTACTGAAATTACAGCTGGAGTTAATAGTAAACTATTAAAGCAGCTGGTAAAAGAACCCCAAATTACCCCAGTATTAAAGAACTGTACTTTTTCATGACTTCAGTTCTGTTAACTAAACTCTGACTAGAACTACCTTAAAATATCATGTATTCCTGTTGTCTGTATTGCTGATACGTGGATCACAGCTAGGTAACTATTAGGCTCTGAAAAGGCAATCTTCAATTAACCCAGAGGAATAGCTGATTCATTAATTCCCACGTGCAACTTCTGGAACTTGTGTTACATCCTCTTCAAAGTGCTCCCTAAGCCAGCAATAAAACTGAAGTCCTAAAAACTTGTGGTTTAAAGAGCCAAAGACCAAAAGTTTGATTATCTGGCGTGAGGAGGTAGCTGCCTGATTTAATGATCATGACATTCCAGTGTTGGCTCTCAGGCTCTGCCCCTTTGTGGAGGGATGCACTAGTGGAACCCCCAGCTTATGTAACATGGAAGCTTTGCTCAGCTTGTAGTGTGGCACTGTGAAAGCAAAATGATGATGCTGCTCCAGGAACACAGCCCCTGTCCCCAGCCTGCCCTGCAGTCCTTAGTGGGGTATTTGGGGCTCCAGCTATGGGTGAGAAGCAGCTCTGTATGAGGCTATGTGTTGCTGCACCCTGGAGTTGGGGTGAAGCTTGGGCTTTCTTGGCAGTGTGGGAGAGACTAATCCTGGCTGGAGTATTTATATCAGGTTGTAAGTAGTGTTCAGCTGGGATTATGTGGCTAGGCATTACAACATTAATCAGGGAGAGAGCATAGATTCCCTGAAGGAAAGCAATAGATGCTTTGACTGCATTTTTTACTTTCCATTAAAGGTTTAGGACTTGCAAGACATGTGGTTGCCTTTCTAATCTGTCTCAGTTTTTAACTACTTTTTGAACTCTGACTTGTCTGTCGGGGTGTTATTTATTTGTGTATATTTGATTTGTGCTCTATTTTTTTTTCTGAGATGAGTAATAAGAAAAAGATATCTAAAACTAGTGTCACGAATAGAAATACATACGTGAGGAAATGGTAAACTTGAAAAAACAATCATTTTCATTCATGCAAGCATGAGGAGAACATACTATTTTTAAAATATTTCTTCTGCTTTCTCAGTGTAAAAATATGCAGTATTAATAAACATTCAAGTAAACCTGGCCTTTGCTGTGTCAAATTGCAGCTCTTGCCGATACAGGATATCCTCTTAAACTTGCGCACCCGTAAATATGACTTTCTAATGTAAGATGCAGTCTGCCAAGTGTTTACTGTGTGGCCAGCAGACAGTATTTCAGTTCATCAATCTGTTGCCATCCGGTATTGTGCTTCCTGAGTTTGGACTGGAAGTACCTTGTAACAGGTCAGCAGGTTAATGCTGTTTTCCCCTTTCTCTGAAAAGCCAAACTGGATTTTCTGTTAATTTCTGTGTGGCCTACACAGCCTAGCAGAAGTTCTGCTGCTCTGTTGGGCATGCCAGGCATTACCCAGCTGTGTTCTTTGGAAGGATAAATGACAGCCTTCTTACAGTTGTGACTTTGGAATGCAACAGCGCAGCTCTCTTTCTTGATTTTGGTGTGGAGATGATGCACCAAGACTGAGATATCCAATTCACTTTACCAGTAAGATGGGATATGAGCAGAGGATCCGTAATCTAATTGTTTGGTAGGTCTGGTTGCCTCATGCACTCATGCACTTGCTCTCTTTTTTCCACCTGTGTATGGAAAGGGCTACGACATGATCATGACTTAAGCTTCACAGTTGCCTCTGTGTCTCCTCTGGGGTCTGCACACCCCATGGTGTATTAAGGTTTTCTCTGATGGAACCACTATATTCTTCTGTAGGGCTTCCTGAGGACTGGTCTCTTCCAGCTCCAGGTTTGGCCTTAGAAATAGTACCCCACAGTGTCCTGTGTGGTGCTTACAGGGGGTCACTTCTCTTGTCAATGTTATTTTTTATCCCCTGTGTAACTGAAGCATTTTTGGGTTTTAGGTTATTTTTTCCTGTCTTTACAAGTTCAACCAAACACATACTTTCTGTTTAAGGGCTTTCTCAGACTTTTTCTTTAACTGGTATGTTAAAATCAGGTGATATGATAAAATGGGTCAGGGAAACCACTGAAACTAACATTCATAGAAGAAAATTGCAGATGTTACCACTCTCTTGAAAATTAATCATGACTGGATTTTGTAACCGTCCCAGGAATGATAATTTCCCAGAGGTCTACTTAACTTCAAACTGCTTTAAGTGATCTGTTTACTCACTATTTACTATACAGCATTGCTTCTGCTAATGTGGGCTGTGCAGAGAGCTTTTTGAAAGGCTGGCGGTTGCTGCTGACAGCTCAGCCATCAATGGCTGCTGGAACCAGGGTGTGGTACATTTGCTGACCAGAAGTTGGTCATTCCTACTTCCTGCACAGTAACACTGCATGAACTGGTGTATACATTTGAGGTTTGGTTCAAATTTTGACCTGATGCTTTTTTTAAGAATGTTTTTTTCCCCACTTTTTTTTTTTTAAGCTGCAAGTGTATTCCTAGAAAATGCATATTGGGAAAACTGAATCCCAGCTTCATGTTTCCTAACTGGAGTGTTTGGGTACGTAAAAGGAACTGGCCATAATATAGCTCTTTTATCTTCTCTCTTGTAATTGTAATAAAGCTCATAGGTATGTGTATGATCACTGTTCTAGGTGTTCTAGATGTTTTCTTAGTTCTCTGTGGTTACTCTGCCTTATAGCAAAGTCATTAGTACTTCAGCAGCTGTGTCTTAGAACCAAGTGAGGTCTCAGAGATAATGTTGGAACCCACTGCAGGCAGCCTTCAGTTGAGATGACAAACATAAGTGCTTTGCAATAAAGGGCCAGAGTGACTTGACAGTTCCTAGGTTATAGTTGGGAAGGTGCACACTGGGAGATGCTTCTCAAGGTTGTCTCTGAATAACTGCAGCCCCATCAAAGGGCAAAACCATTAAAAACTTTTATTAGATATGTACTTTATCTTGATTTGTCTCTGAAATTAAACAAACAGAGCCTTCTTATCCATGCCCTCTATCCCTGAGGTTGTCATCTTTTGTCATCTTTATGCTTTATGATGACTAGTTCAGGTGTGAGAATTAGGTGAGAGCTGAATTTTTCATTATTAAACTCTGCATTTTTTCTCCGTCAGAATTCCCAGAACTAGTTTTATGTGATCAAGACTAGTCTGAGAGGGTGCAACTGAATTACAACTGGAGCACAATTTTTTTTATGGAGCGGATGAGGGAACTGGAATTGTTTAGTCTGAAGAAGAAGAGGCTCGGGGGAGACCTTATTGGTCTCTACAACTACATGAAAGGAGGTTGTGGTGAGGTGGGAATCGACCTCTTCTCTTGTGTAAGTTGCAATAGCATTAGAGGGAACGGCACTCAAATTGTAGCGGGGAGGTTCAGGTTGAATGTTAGGAAAAATTTCTTCTGAAGAGTGGTGAGGCATTGGAACAGGCTGCACAGGGAGGTGGTGGAGTCACCATCTCTGGTAGGTATTCAGGAAACATTTAGATGTTGTACTGAGGGACATGGTTTAGTGGGGAAATATTGTTGCTAGGTGGATGGTTGGGCTGGATGATCTTGGAGATCTTTTCTAACCTTGGTGATTCTGTGATTATTTCGTTCTGTAGGACACCTGTAACTAGTTGTTCCTGTTACTCATTAATGGTTTGATTTTGACAAATACCCTTCACATGTACCTAATTCCTTTAGTTGTTACCTAGCAACATTAATTTTGTTCAATTTAGTTTGTCTTTTGTGTCAAGAAGTTTTTAAAGCATGTTGTAAGAACATTACTGGAGTCTAACCATAAACCTTTAGTAAGATGTTTATAAAGTGAATTCTCCCCACCACTGCTAATTAACGTGCCTGCGTTTTGCATTAACATTTCCAGCCTTTTTGACAGGAATTGAATTAGATGCACATGGAATTTAAAAAATTACCTGGAGAATACTGGAGTGGTTACAGATTCCCTGTTGATTTCTCTGTGTGGCATTTCAGTGAGCTCAAGGATTGCAGATGCCTGTCTCACTGTCATGCTCATTTACAGACCATCATCTCTGCTTCTTTCTCTTCTTTGCATGGCATAATCTGTTTAGCATTTGGGAAGCTGCACATACACTGATGTGACATTCTGTAAGCTAGCAACCATAGTTACAGTGTGAAGTAGAGGATTTCACTTAGGGTGATGGATGTTACTTAGAAAGTAGAGAGTTCTCAGTGCGGAGTCCCATGAGGGCGCTCGTAGGGTACATAGAGATGGGGAGTTCAGAGGCTGGCATTTTTAAATCAGACTAGATCACTTTGAGCTTGCTGATGACTGTCAGAGACAAAGCTGGGCTTGTGTCTTCACACAAAACAACCAACCTCCAGGGTTTTGATGTTGGACAAATTTAGTCTTTGGATACTGTTAGAGTTGGGTCCAGCAGTGGACCTGGAAAACAGAATGAATGCATAGGGTTTGCAGATGTTTTTAATTACTAGTCTTTTTGTTTCTTGTGCAAATCTGCCTGTCTGTGGTTCTTAATGTCGGAGGGAGTGGTTGTGTGGAAGTGTAGCTGGTACTGGGAGCTGGGATGTGTCATTGAGCCGTGGCATCTCTGTCGAGGTCATGGAGGAAGTGTCAAAGGAAATTGTAGGAAATTGCTTTGCGTCACCCACCTTCTGTTGCATACATCTTTCTTGGGTATAGTAGATTTCAAGTCCTAGGTGCCTGCAACCATAGGAGCTTGTACATAACAAGAACTGCAAGTTCCAAATAGGCAACTGGTGCCTGTGGCATCAGTGGAACTGATGCAGATTTGGAGGGAGGTGAGACATTTGTGTAAACATAGGAAATGTGCTTACAGCATCCAGAGGGATAAGGGACCAGAGGACTCTTGACTGTTATGTAGAATGGATTTCTTTGTGCGTCCTTACCATACTGTGTGTTGTCAGCAATAGTATCTTGCCAGAAAAGCTTTAGTGGTTGGAATTTGTGTAAAACCTTGTCAAAATAGCATTTGGGCATGGTACTGGAGGGACGTGCAGCAGTAATACCATACTCTTTTGCAAAGGATCCCCATAACAAAGGGTTATCTTGTAAAGAGGAGTCTTTGGCAATCCTTACCTGAGTGGTTATTTCTGATAATAAACCATGAGATTTCCACAAAAAACTTGCAAAACACATCACTAGTATGAATCCAAGTAACTTGTATGTAGTTTTAGGACATCTGGAGATCTAGAACAGGATGTTGAGGTAGATACTGCAGATATTTTAGATGTCTTTTTCCCTGTTAACTTCTGTTTGAGACCTTCTGTTCGTTTTAAAAGAAATATATTTTTCCTGTATTACCTATAATTTATATAGCGTTTTACTGCATAATCAAAGCAACTGTGTGTGTGTTCCTTTTCTTTCACTGTTTCCTTCTGAATCCTTGAGGATCAATTAATATGTGTACAGAGTGCCTTGGAAACATCATCCTTCAGCTTAACTTGGGTTAAATCTTGCTTTAGTTTCACCTTAGCTTTGCCAAGTAGGTTCTTGAATATAATAGAATCATTAAGGTTGGAAAAGACCACTAAGATAATCTAGTCCAGCTATTGATCCATCACTGCCATGCCCACTTAACCATGTCCTTAAGTGCCACATACACACATTTCTTGCACACCTCCAGGGACAGTGATGCTGCCGCTGCCCTGGGCAGCCTGTTCTGATGCACTGCCCCCTTTCTGAGAATAAATTGTTTTTAATATCTAACCTGAGCACTGAATATTCAGCACTGAAACTGGTTTGAGAGATCTGACTTACCACAGGCTGTCAGATGGGGACAGAGGATCAAAATCAGCAGCTGTCCTACTGTAATACCAAGCACTTGTTTATATACACACTGTTTTGTTACCTGTAGTATCAAATACACTTCCATGGAGATGGAGAGGTAGTATAGCCTTCTTATAAATCTTCTGCTGAATTCCAAGTAGCACTCACTTTGGTCTTTTCTGTGAAATGATATGAGGAGTAAGGCTGAAGAAATAAATTCTGAAATGAACAAACAAGAAGGAAATTATGTATATAAGTATACATTTTTTATCACAGCTCACTTAATTCCTGCAGTGTTTTTCAGAGTATTCCCTATAAGATGCCCGGATTGTATGTGAAAAGGAAGGGTGTTTGCTGGGCTGCCATTTAGAGAAATAAAATGTATCCTGGTCTCCAGTCCAGAGCCAGGATTCTTTCCATGTTCAGCTCTTTTTCAGTAAACAGAAGCTCTGCAGTGTAACGAGCCCTTGACAGCCGTGGAAATACCTGCTTAATTCAGGAGGCTGCCACAGATGAAGCTGAGCAGAACTCACTTCAGCATTATCCTGCTTCAGAGTAAGTGGGATCCTGCTCATTCGCATTACTGAGCTGACACATCAAGGCCAACAAGGACCAAAATAAGTAAATAAATTAGGATCTAGGAGACAGGGGAGGGCTAGAAGCAGAAAAATAAATGGGACTTGGAAGTCCTTTGGTTAGGCACAGACTGAAGTTTACTCAGACCTAATTGAGTGGCTGTCATCCCACTATGGTGTGCTCAAAAACAATCAAATGGTATTCAAAGTGCTTTAATTTTTATGGAGCATGAGAGCTTAGCTTACTAGCTCAGTAGTGGTTTTATTTTTATAACAGAGTTGTCTCTTGCCTTGGACTGACTTTTTTTTTATTCTTTCTGTTAATTAAAATCATGATCTAATTTATCAAAAATATTATTTGCAGCATTCAGTGGAGCTGGTTTGTGAACAAAGCCAAAGTTTAACAAACTATAGGTAAAAAAGCAAAATAAAGTTCAAACTGCTGCCAAAGAGTGCACTTCTTTAGTTCTACTTGGGGAGAGGAAAGGCATGCCAGTGTTGCTCACTGCCATGCCAAGTATATTTTCTGAGGGTATAGGAAGTCTCCAGAACTACCAGTATCTTCTCCACCACCAAAAACGTACTACTCAAAAAATAAAATAAACATTGAAAGTTCTTTTATTAAAAAAAATAAATAAATAAATTGTGGGAGCTTGTCAGAGCTAGTTCTTGCCAATGTTTTCCTTGAAAAACAACTTTAAAAAGCTCAAGGCTGCTTCCATGTTTGTGCATGGAAGTGATAAGCTAACCTCTATGCAGTTCAATTCAGAGAGAAAAAAAGCAGATGTTGAATATCCCCTTTCACTGCAGAATTTAATGCAGATTAAGGAAAATAGTCATTAGCATCCCTGGAAGTGTACCTCTGTGAGACAGCTGGAGAAAGAGCTTCCTTGGCTACCTGTGGCTCTGCCCACTATAACCAACAAAGGTAATCCTTCCAGGTCAGTTGCAGTATTTGTGTGTGCACGTACTTAGGGGACCAGTGTGATAACACACTGACTCAAAGGCTTATGATTTTTAAATTTTGTTTTTAGCTAGCAAGTCTCCTCAAAATCCAGCTCAGTCAGCATTTTATTCCACGTAATGTGATCTTGATAGAGATTGAATCTTGCTGGTTGGTAAGGAAGGCTACTTTGAAGGATTGCACTGTATCTGAAATTTCCTTTTGGATACTATACCTGCAAATGATTAAAGCTTATCTCAGAAATCCTGTGGATCACTAATTTTATTTTTCTTTAATTGGGCTCTGTAGAGAAGCATCACAAACAGCGCTGTATTGCTTGGCAGGCTGAGACATCTGCTGGCACTTCTGAGGCTGCAGCAGTGAGGTTTCCTATTGCAATGTGCTGAAATCTCTCCAGAACATAATGGTACTTAAGAGTAAAAGCTGTTGTATAAAGATGAAACTGTATGAAAATCAAGATTGAAGGCTTTATCTCCACAACACTTTAGGATCTGCACTCCTGCAAAAGTTTTGTAGTATAGTTGAAGGCTTTAATTAGCAGTGCTTCATCCCTGGAGAAAAGGAACTGACTAGAGGAGTGAAACCAGATTCTGGACTTCAATGCAGCATGTTATTAAGAAAACTATATTCACCCGTCTTGTTGGAAATTGAATTTAGGTGTGTAATTGATATGCCTCAAAGCCTGTTAATGGCAATTCAGTGCTTTAAGAGGTGTGCCTGGTTTGCTTACTGTTTTGCATAAAGTGCCTCATTTTGTGCTTTATTACACCTTTGTGTCTGTTTGATTATTCAGGTAGCTTGAGCTGACTCTTAATTGTTCCTCATGAGTTACAGTCATCTGAAAACTTAATGATCTTGCACACTCATAGCCTTCTCTAGGTTGTTAATAAATCAGCACCCTCAGGGACAGAGCTGTACTCCTCAGAATGTATGCCTTGACTTTCTTCCCTTCGTGCTAAACAGTTGTTAGTGGCTGTAATTCACTCATTGACTGTGTGGTCAGGGTCTTTATTCTGCGCCTCCTTCACCAACCCCTAAGCTTTTACTTGACAGACATCTGAAACCCTACAGCTTAGTCCTCTGGTACTAAAGATGAATGATAAAATTCAAAAGCCACGTAATCCAGCCTCTCCCTTTTTATACTCCTACTCTTGTGGTTCCCTTCTGATTGCTCAAGAAGTGTTTTAGATATGTGTTCTCCAAACAGGATAAGAATGTGGAGGATGGAATGACATTTAAATTGCAACTCTGTCTCAAGATCCCTCAAAATAGCCTGAAAATTATTGTCGACTTTATCCAAGCAAAGCAAGGACTAGACTATTAAAAAATGCGTGAACTGGCAGACAGAGAAGATGGTGTAGCCTAGCGAAGGTGTCTTAGTAGTTGGATAGTACCTATTAAGTACAGAGACTGAGGGAAATAACCATGAAGAAATAAAAAAGAAGAAACCTGTTCGTGGGTTGTGGTGGGTTTTGGGGAGTGCTTTTTGTTTGTTTTGTGGGTTTTTTTTTTAATAGATGTTCGAACCTAGAAATGCTGTGAGTACATTTTCAGTGAAGGCCGAGTAGTTCTTACTTTAGTACTGGTTCTCCTAACTTTCACTGAGGAATGTAATATTTCTAGTAATGAAATAGAGCTCAGATGTATGTACATGACTAGCACCTTTTCTCAGCAGATTCTCAGTTCATCCAGTGCCAGGTACTGTGGTCGTCAGTGTTCAAAACAAATGCAGTGTCAGTGCAGTGGTACTGTTTCTGATGATGCCTACAGAAAGTCGATACTGGTACAAAATAATTTATGTCATCTCAAAAAAATAAAAATAAAAAAATCTGGTAGTGGGTCATAAGATGACAAATTGTTCCTGTTGACTCAAGTTGGACTCAGTGATCCTTATGGGTCCCTTCCAGCTCAGGATATTCTATGATTTACCTAGAAAACGTGGCCAAAGTATCAATAGAAGTACTTATTTCAGGCGAGAATCGTATTTTAGCTCCTAGTGCTTTGTAAATGTTATAGCTAGCTCTCTTGGTTGTCTCTGCTTTTATCCATCTCCGTCATGAACAGTTTTGAGAAACTAGAGGCAGCTGTGGTATGTTTTACTAGGCTAGTTGATATAGTTGGAAGAAAGGGCAAATTGTTGGAAACCAAGTTGATTCTGGTCTGATGTGATAGGTTACTTCAGAGTGACTGAACGAAAGCAGATATCTATGTGTGTGTTCCACAGTGTGTTGAACTTCTGATACAGAGTAACTTGTGGCTAGGGAGTAATTAGACTGAGATTGAAGTTCAGAGAATGGTTAGTTCAAAAGGCTCCCAGTTTTGTTGTCTTGCAGAGTAATTATTGTTAAAGAGGAACATATGAACATGAGTTACTTCCTTGAAGGTAAATTGGCATGTACAGAAGAGTTAGTGCACTTCTTAGGGACTAATGATGTTCCTCCAACCATGCATACCACATCCCTGGTTGATTTACTTTAAGCTCCTTAAGGCAGGAGTCTCTTCAGTGCATTCCAGGAATAAGCTTACAAAACTTCTTATGAAGTTGTTGGAATCACAGTTAAAAACTCAGCATCACCCTTCAAAGTACTGTATCTCAAAAATAGGTAGATGTGCAGATGAGGGGTTTTTAGGAAACGATAACAATAGATTTTCCCACTCATACAAGGGAGGTGTTTATCTTCCACCTTTTGACTTGTGCAACGCTATCCTTTTTTTGTCTTCAGGGTACTGGATCTTCCAAATGTTATTTATCATACTGTTTGACAGTCTGAGCTTGATACACTGACAAGCTGAACTGAAATACTTGTGATATGCTCTTGGAAATGTATGTCAGCTTAAGTGGTGCTTCACGTCAGCATTGGTATTAAAAATCACACCAATTGTCAGTAAATGCTATACGTATACTAAAAAGAAGTAAATGTTATAGTAGAAGTATTTCATTCAGCTTTTTGCTGAAGAAGACAGATGTGATCTCCAGTGTTTTTTTTGTAAGTTACTAGCTGCATTTTTTTTTTCTGTAAAAGAAATAAAAATTTGCACTGTGAAGATACAGCTATAGAATATGTGACAGCTTGGCTGAAATTTAGTCTTCAATCTTCCCAAATTTATTTTATCTGCAACTTTCACATATGTTAAGCTGCTTTTACTTTGTCTTTCAGATGACGATGTGGACCTAGAAGCTTTGGTAAATGACATGAATTCATCATTTGAAAGTTTGTACTCGACGTGCAGTATGCAGTCAGAAACCACTCCGCTCCTCCAGAATGGCCAGCTTAACCGCAGCCCGCTGCCCACCTCAGGATCCAGCGCCCTGCAGCCCACGTCTCCCAGGCAGAAGGTGCAGCGGTCTCAGCCCGTGCGCATTATGGCAGTCAGGTAGGACCAGAGGACTGCACCTTGTTTGCTTTGAGTCATCTTGAAGTAGCTTTGAAGGAGCTACATTTTGAAATAGGAGATAAACTCCAGTAGGGGTCTTGTAGTGACACAGTGGTCTTCTGCGTAGGAGCAAAGATTCACTGGGTAGGTGGAGGATATAGATTTTCCATGTATTTTGTAAAGTGCAAACATGCCACACTTCCACTTGTTTCGTCAGTGTCTGCTGTGCCTTTGATAGCAGACATGCATAGAACTGTAGTACTGATAACAATTTTCAGAAGCAATGTCCATGTTTCCAAACAAATCCAAATGTTTACAAACTGTTCTGCCAGCAGTACTGACAATTAACGGCTTTTTGACTTTATACATCGTGATGAGTGATGTAGTTAAAGGACGTTGCATTCAGTTGGTTTTGATATATAAAAATACCTCTCTTAGTGGAGGCTTCCGGTTAGGTCCAAGACAAATTAAAAATGAACATATTGTACTTCTTTAACCGTTCTTCCTAGAGCACTCTATTTCACTCGAGTGCATTATGGTAGACATTACAGAGAAAGTAGTGTTTAGGTTGTCTCACTGTTGTCAGGATGGGGATTTGAATTCAGGCTTCAAGTGGAATACTCCACTTTACAACACAGACTGGTGATAACTGAAGAGTCCATAGATAACGTTGAGATTCTTAAAATCTTTTTAAGAAAGATCAGTATGTGCAGGTACATTTCTTGAATCAGATATATTTGGAGTTTTCTTTTCCTTCTAGCTGACAAAGGCTTCTCTGAGACAAGTGGGGAGCAATAATAATAGAAGAAAAATCCAAGATCTAATAAAGATTGCTCCTAATTCTTTACACTGATGTATTTCCTATGGGAATTACATTCTTAAGACAGGCAGCTTTGCTATATGAAAGTATAGTATGCAGTTACTGCACGCTACAGCCAAGTCAGTTAATGATGCAATTGTTTTTACAAGTTTCCGATTTAACCTTGAATAGTGCTGTATTAACAAATTTACTCTCTAGAGCAGTGTAATTCATGTTTTGTTCTAAGCATCTTAGTCAAAACACTCCTTTTAATTGTTTTTGGCATTTCTAAACTTAGATACTTTCTTTGAAAGACACTCCAGCTTTCTGAACTCTGCCCTTCTGTAAATCTTATAGAGCGTCATGTGTTTATCATTGAAGAAAGTAATGGCAAAACTTTTATTCAGATTTATCTAGATATCTTTCTAGTACCGGGCAGTGGCTGTGTCTTTTCCTCAGCCACAACAGAATGGTTATGACTCTTGAAAGTGCTGCTTTATGTTTATCTCAGTAATAAAATAAATGATGCATGGCAGCATTCTAGGCAGAGCGGAGTGCAGCATAGTCTAATTTCAAGTTAAGAAAACAGCACCTTTTGAATTGCCAAATCTGTCATTCCAGTTCTTGTAATGGAGATCATTGCAAACATGCAGTCCAAAATTTGCGATACAAAGAACTATTACACAGTTGCTAAAATGTTAAGTCCACTGTGCTGAAGAGATCTTACACGATTATTTACTTCATGCTTTACAGAAGTGTGCACACAGGTAGCACAAAAAATGAAGCAGTCCTTTCTGTAGCCCATAGTTACAGTTGGAACCTGCTATTGATAGCAGAAAAACAAAACTATAGGGTCATCCTTGGAATACCAAGGCAACTTAATTAGGGAATAGAATTACCTATGGAGCAGATTCTGTGTTAGTGATTTTATCAGCACTGCAATTGTGGTGTAGGCATGGAAAACAAGTGTACTCAAGATGGGATGTGTTGTTAGAGGCAAAACCAACAGTTGTGTCCAAGAGGGCTCTGATAAGAGCTTGCTGAAGGTAGTAGGCTGAAGAACATATAAAAAAAAAAAAAATGGTCAAATTAAGTTGTGAGTGATTTGCATTTCGAATACAGGAGTTAGATTGCCTTTGGAAACTTTCACAGTTGCCACTAGGTGGTGCATTCTGCAAAGGAGTTAGAGGCAAACCTGACATAGAGTCACCTAATAACAGGACCAGTAGGAAACTAAAAGCAGACTGTGGTGAACAGGTGTTACATCTTTTCTAACATTATTGTGCTAACTAGCAGGCCTTCAGTTAGTGCGAGTAGTACAGGTGTACCGCAGAGTGGAGCTTGAAATTGTGTTGGTCCTACTTAGACTTAATGAGATGCATCTCAGGAGATGCATATAAAACTTGTCTGAACAGTAATCTTACAAGTAGCGTAAGCTAGGAGAGTGTAATCGCAGTTTATTGCTCAAGCTGACTTGCTTAGAAATAGAATGTCACATTGTAATGAAGTGACAGTATCAATTTCAACCTCATTCTACCTGCTTTACTGGGAGACATGTTTGTTTGCAGATCCATGTGGAATTTGGCTCCAAATTACTGCAGTTATGTCCTCCTCCTTTTTTAGGTCAGTTTGAAGATCTTAACTGACTTTCTGAGACACAGAGCTTAAGCCAGTAAGTTAGTGCTTACAACAGAGGGTACAGACTGATATTTCTGTTTATTTTTTGTGCACGATTACCTTATTTATTCACCTAAGTGATGGAGTTATAAGCAGCAAAACAAGCTAGATGCGTGACTGGTCATTTTTTTCACATACAGTTACCTGAATTGGGCTTGCAGTTGCTGTAGCTATAGAGCTGTCGTTTTTTTTCTCTTTTTTTAATGTTAGTACACTGAATGGTGGAGCAGGAGATACAGGCCTGGTGATGCCAATTTGCTCCTCTTAATGCTTCTATGTCTGTAGGCGTCTACAAGAAGAAGAACAACAATTCAGAACATCATCGTTGCCAGCCATACCAAATCCATTTCCAGAACTCTGTAGTCCTGCAAGCTCTCCCGTGCTGGCCCCTGGATCTTTACCTCAGAGTCAACCTGCTAATAAGCATGTGAGTACAGTACAAAGCTTTCTTTCATATGTTAGCGTTCAAACCCGCAGTGAACAATTTCATTTTGAAGGCAGAGACTAAGTTTCCAGATACCTAGAAATGTCTGTATGCTTTGTCTGTGAGTAGGGCAGCACTAGCAAGAGAACATCTTCAGAGAGGTGTCAAAGTTTTTGTTTCTTGTTAAAGGTTTGTAAGAATAAAGCAAGTCTTTTTCAAGCATATGCATGTTGTCAATGAAGCAGTAATGCCTAATATCTTTGTAATTTCATTATCCAAGGTAACGACTTAATAATTCAGAAGTCAGGTTAGGGTTGGAGCAGCATCTGTGAATGTTATACCACATAGTCTAGTTGCCTCAAAGCCGTTTAACAGCCTGTTTCCATTTAAAATTCATTGCCTCTATAAGTAGCTGTCTGTTTTCTTTAAGGACATGGTGCCTCATTGTTTTTGCTGTTCTTCAGAAAGCAAAATACAGTTCTTAGAGCATGTAACTAGGCACAGCTCCTTCTAATGGGACTGATGAGCAGAACTGTCCCATGGTTGAGTAGCTTCCCAAGTCCTTTACAATGAAGTTCTTTACAATTTTGTAAACTATTCTGTTTTGCGCAGGGATTTTTAAAAAAATACCCCCACAAAAAACACAAAGTGTTGCTTATACTGAATACTGTCTTAGAATGGGTTTGCGCTTGAGTACCCACAAACATGGTGTTGTTCTGTATTGCTGCTGGTTTAGTTTGTAAGTAGCTCCTATAATTGGTATGGCTGATAAAGGGGTTTGGGGAGGCAGTTCAGCTACAAGCAGTAGACCATAACATACAGTCCTGTATATTCCGCATTATTTTATATCTCCGTAAACAGCTGTCAGCTTTATTGAAAGAGACAGTGCATCTTCTTTGGTTTTGCAGTATTTCTTACACATATAAAAGTTGAGACAGATAACCAGATAATGCCTGAAGAGAAAACTGAGTCATGCAGTTATATATTTAACGTGGTCTTGTGTGAGTCCTCAGTAACTGCTAAGCAGAGAGGCTGTTCTGCCAAGGGAGCGGTAATCTGACGCTGGGGAGAGAAAATAATGGCCAATTCTCTAGTGTGTGCTGGCTCTTGCCAACAGAACAACAGCATGGCTGCCTTTTGGAGGCAAGCTAAAGTTACAGATGAACCTGCATTTATCTTTCTAAATATTTCTCAGTTTCAGGGATTCTTTGCTTTTTATTTTTGTTCATTAGATCTAGCCATGCCACCAAAACAATTGCTCTACAAAGCCTTAAGAATCCTAAAATATCTCTGTGTAATTTCTGGGTGATATTTAGAAACTTGGGGTTTAACAGTATCTAAGAATAAAAGTAAACATACCCTTAACATGTGTAAGAAAGTGGCTATAAAGACTGAATAATAGCATTTTTTTTTCTAAATTCTACTTTGTAATTTTCTGCTAAAAATGTACTTAATCTTAAAATGGTAAATTGTGACAAGCCATTCCAAGGCCTAAAATAAAATACATACTTACATTGCGTAGCTGTGCGTGCTGCTCGAATTTTTAATCAAAGACAAACCATTGTAATTGTAAAAGTTGTAGGGTATAAGAGGAGGAGCTGAAACATTTAGACAGTAATGACTTCTACAGGTGCAGATATACTGCTCATTTCAGTTTATCAACTGATTGGAGGCAAATAAGAAACGCTCATTTAGGCCAAGGGAAAGGCAGGAAGTCATCATTTTCTTCTCTTCTATGAAATAGTAGAAACAGGAATGAAAAAGTCCTCTAGCCTTAGAATATTGATATAATTAAAAAAAAGTGAATTGGTGAATTGTTTCTTCATGAAGAGAAACATTTTGTTTTATATCTCAGATTTAAATGTGAAGTATTGCAGGATAACAGAAAAACTGCCTATTCAGCCTTCCCAGAGCGCCTTAATTATATTTAATCCAGTTGTAGTGCCATTCAGCAGAACCTGGAAACATAATTGGTTTTAAAAAAAACTTAAGAAATGTTACAAATTTTTGTACCTTCATCCAATTAAAAAAAAAAAAAGGTAAACTTTGGGAATTTTGATATGTTGTTTTAGGATACACTTTTGTTTAGATAAGTGGGTTACAAGCTACTGGTTAACAGAGTAAATGACAAGTTTAGTTAAAGGAGGATTGCAAAAGCACATTTAATGGCCAGCATTTAGTGAAAATGAGCCATATTAAAAAAAAAACCAAAAACAAAAACCTTGAATACAAACTGTAGATTTAGAATGCTGAATGCAAACCAAGATCAAACATAATGATGCTTAATGTAAGGTTCTCTGCTTGCAGGTTATAAACAAGGATTAAAATTGGAGATTGGAATGAGCTGTTCTGCTTATATGGGTTATGCAATGTGTTAATGAAAAGGGATTCCCTGCAGCCTGCTGAGCCTTTGGGGGCAAATAGGCAAAGAGCAGTTGCAGCCTGTACTGCTGAGCCCTGAAAGCTCTGATAACAAGTTATGTCACAGCATGTGGTTGGCATGGGCAAATTGGTCAGCTTCTATCTAGGCAACTTTAGAGGTCCCCAAGTCATCTTGGGCTGCAGAACGAAGTGGATGTATTGTTTGCTGGCTGCACTGACCAACATCCATGGTCTGGGGTATGTCTGAGCTAATACAGCTGTGTGACCAAATGCTTCTTAGCGTGAGAGGTTAAAAAATGCGTTGTAGTTAAACAGACACATGCTCCTAGGAGGGTCGGTGTTATTATCCTTTCTTACAATTCTGCAGGTAGAAAAAGCCCATTTTGCGTTAAGTTTTATTCTGAGAAGTTTTAGATGTCAACCCAGGCAGTTCTGTATAAATTAGCACCACTAAAGTCAACAAGGTTGTGAGCACAGGGGTGGGAAAAACTGACTACCTGTGCTGCTGAATCAATAGCTACTTAAGAAAAAACATGACTGCAAATGGTTGTAATTTCATCAGCTACTGATGTGGTGAGCAAGATACTTCAGATGTCTCACGTTTGGAGAAATGATGACCCTTCAAGCAGTAACTGCCAAAAAGCTTTTAAGTTCTTTTTCTAAACGTAAAGTATCAACTAAACATCTGAACTGAGATAGTTTTGTCCATGAGCTTTGGCAGGTGAGCTCTGACTGGAGAGACTGCGGGACTAAGTGTTCCTATCTTTATCATGTCCTTCATGCACCACCCATCCGCCTTCCCCACAGCGCCTGGCCACCAGCCAAGCAAAACTCCAGCAGATCTCACAACTGCCTCAGTGCCCCTGCTTTCTGCGCTGGGAAGGACAGGTGAAGGCAGGAGCAGGAAGGAAGTCGTGCTCGATGGGGCACTGCAAGACCCTTTTTCCCATGTCTGTCTTTGTAAGAAGTGTGCACACCTACAAACATGAAATCACTGCACGTCTGAGGGGGCACTGATTGCAAGTATGGAGGAAAGACAGCTGCAAGTTTTTAAACATCATTTACTTAACCGGATAAATATGTTTGTGTAGGAAAAACGGTAACCAGAAAATTACACCAAACCGAGACCAAACATTCATCTAAAAAATTGCTAAAAACATCAGACAGCAAGGTTGCCACTAATTGAAGTCCATCTTTGTGTTGCTGGTATAAACTAAGAACTGGTTGGTAACTTAGGTTATAATTTTTGGTTGTGTACAAATATTTTGGAAAAAGTATGCAATAATTACATGTAGGTCACTGCGATGCCACAGGATATTAGTCTAAAGTATCTTGTGTGAGTCAATGAAGCTTTCAACTGTAAAAATAGGGCAAATTTCTCACATCCCCCCTCTATACAGCCCAGGCAAACTTCCAAAATAGCAGTTTGATGCACCAAAATTGCTTACTCTTTTCTAGCAAGTTAAATTTACAAATGGGTACGAATTAATGTTATTCTTTTTTCCAGATTTAGTAACCCCTCAAGGAAAGTCCTGTGAACAGACTTCTTAGTTTTGTTTTAATTGCATATTACAGTATTTTTTTTTTTGGTTTTGTTTTGTCTTCCTGCAAGGCTTTCATACTGACTCTTTTGAAGACAAGGATGTTGATTTTAAAAAGAGAAGCTGTATAAAAGTATGAACTTTTTTATAATGAAAACTCCATGTACCAAGTTAACTTTTACATGTGTGACAGATAGCAAATTTTGTACTTAATCTTTAATTGGAATACCATTTACTAACAAGACTTGTTGAGAACAACTGTTGAAAGAGGATGAGTGAACAAGTCTTTACTTACTCTAAACAGGCCAAATCCTGCACCTAGATTAACTGAGGCAATTCCTTAGGTTCAGCTCAAGGCTATCCCTTTGGCCCAACTATAAAATGTGTTTCCATGGCCATGATGCATCATCTTGTCTTCCTCAAATCTATCTTTCAATGAAGACTCTTAAGCTAAAAAAATAAATCATACGTAGATCACTCTGTAGCATATTTAACTTCTTCTTTCTTTTATTTTTTTAAAGAAAGTTGCAATTGGGAAATCACAGAATCACAGAGTCACAGAATGGCTCCTGATGGAGCCCAGGATACCGTTTGCTTTCCGAGCTGCAAGAGCACACTGCTGGCTCATGTTAAGTTTTTCATCCGCCAGGACCCCCAGGTCCTTCTCTGCAGGATTACTCTCAAGGACTGCTCCTCCCAGTCTTTATATATGCCTGTGATTCCTCCGGCCCAAGTGCAAAACCTTGCACTTTGCTGTGTTGAACCTCATTAGATTCACCTAGGCCCACCTTTCAAGTCTGTTGAGGTCCCTCTGAATGGCACCCCTTCCTTCTTCTGGGTCAACCACACCACTCAGCTGGGTGTCATCAGCAAACTTGCTGAGGGTGCACTCAATTCTATCATCAATGTCATTGATAAAGATGTTAAAGAGCACCGGTCCCAAGACAGACCCCTGGGGGTCATCGCTTGTTACCAGCCTCCACCTGGACATTGAACCATTAATCACCACCCTCTGTCTGCGGCCTTTCAACCAATTCCTTATCCATCGAGTGGTCCACCCATCAAATCCACATCCCTCCAATTTGGAGATAAGGACGTGGTGGGGGACCATGTCAAAGGCCTTGCTCAAGTCCATGTCAGTGACATCGGTCGCCTTTCCTTGTCCACCAACTCTGTCACTCCATCATAGAAGGCCACCAGATTGGTTAGGCATGACCTTCCCCTGGTGAAGCCATGCTGGCTGTCTCAGATCACATGCTCATTCCTCATGTGACCAAGCATGTCGTCCAGGAGGATCTGTTCCATGATCTTCCCAGGTACAGAGGTGAGAACTCACCGGCCTGTAGTTCTCCGAGTCCTCCTTGCTCCCTTTCTTATGAATGGGAGTGATGTGACCCTTCCTCCAGTCATCTGGGACCTCATCTGACAGCCACGACTTTTCAAATATGATGGAGAGCAGCTTGGTAACCCCCTCAGCCAGCTCCTTCAGAACCCTGGGATGCATGCCATCTGGCCCCATAGACTTGTACGCATTCAGTCTCGAGGGGCGGTCTCGGACTTGCTCTGCCTTTACAGTGGGGAAGGATCAGGCCTCTGTGGTGGGGCCGTAATCCGTCTGTATAAAACTGGACCTTGTATTTGTCTGAGTACCTCTTAATTGAAGAAGCAACACTTTCCCAAACCAGATGAACTAAATGCAGAGGACAAATACTAAGATGACATGTAGGAAAGGCATCTCATTTCTTGTCATCTTGTGACCTGTATCACGCGGATGTGTTGTCCAATTACTCTTGAAGAAATTAGGGAGTGAGCTCATGTGGTTTTGAAAATCTCAGTACCTCATTACTGAAGATGAGACTAATGAAGGAAGCAGTAATGAGTTCACTGGACTGTACAGCCAGCCTTAAGTGCTGACGGTGCACACACGGTCCATGGGTGTCTGGAGGCTTTTTAGACAGACCATTGGAGGCTGTTGGGGCCCAGGACCAGCATGGATTCAAAGCCACTATTTCTTCTTCCTCATGCCTGTTACATCATGAGGCTTGGTAGGAAGAATTGAGTCTCTTCACATACTTGATTTTGGGAAGTGCCAGAACAGTAGCTGTAGTCCCAACATTGATTACTGGAAATATGAAGAGCTCGCATTCAAACCAAAAAGTATGTTATTTGCTGGAGGGTTTTTTTGTTTTGTTTTTAATGACGCAAACCTGGCCTTCCTCCCAGGACCGTTCTGGCTCTCTACCCAGAGGCGAGCATGCTGCAGGCAGGCTGTGTGCTGAGGAGTGTGGCCGCGCTGCGGGGGGATGCTCCACTAGGCCTGGCCTACCGCCTGCACTGGCAGCCCCGCAGGACTGCTGCCGTGCAGCATGGCCTGCAGCTGCCTTAACAACCCCTTTGCAGTAGCAGCACCGTTGCAATTTGCCGTTAGGACTGCCTTGTGTAAAAAGTGAGCAGGCTGTAGCATTAGCTATCGTAGCTGTGCATTGACGTATTCACTCTGTGCTTTTGTCTGCACAGCTTAGGCGTGGCCTTGCACATTTTTTATTGTGTAACAATGTTCTTGGTATCTTTTGATAATAGTACAGTGAAAATAAAATTTAGCTATCCTCTACTTTGATCAGGAGTTGATAGAATTGAGAAGCTATCAGGCTGTAGGTGTGGGGAAAAATGAGAAGATGATGTGAGAAATTGGAATTCTTAGTGAGGCAGGCAGAAGTGGGTTTTAATATAAACATCAGTGCAGTAGGGAATAAAAAAAAAAAAAGCCCAGAACTATATTGAGTGATTCTAATTACACTGTGAGTGAACATCTGAGATGAATTAGAGATGTCATAACTTTATACTGGTAGCCTTTAAGGAGCCACCCAACATCACGAGCATTGCTACACTGAGTCTAAGTTCCCCTTCCCCTCTGTGCTGTCTGGACTCAAGGTGCAGATTCTGATCTGACTTAAGTATTCTGAATAAAAACCTTTTGGACCTCTGCTACCCAAGTAGGACAGATGCAAGAAAGCACCAGCTCAAAACAGGGACTTTGCCACTACGTATCCTACGTGGTCTTGCAGCACCATCATGTTTCCAGCAACCAGCAGATGAGTTGGTCAAGAGGTTGCTTCTGAAACCTGAGATGATCCAAGGCAGCCCTTAGAGAACAGGGCTGGCACCTGCTGCTGAGCTGCATGCAATCTCCTGGTGGGTGCTGTGGATGTGCATAGTGTGGGACTGGGAAGGTGCCCAGCTTTTAACATGATTGTTGGCATCCACTTCTAGGGACAATGGGCAGAGCCAATGTTGTGTTCACTTCCAAACTCTCAGAAGAGTGGCTGCACAAGTGTTGGGATTAATGCTGTTCATTCTCAGCAGGAAGAAAGCTTTTTTAGACTTGCAGTAATTACCTGTAGCAGTGAAGTGTGCCCACACTTAAAAAGGGAAATCTGTTTGAAATTTCTGTCTTTACTTAGGCGGTGATTGTATGTGGTTGCAGAGAGGAAGAATGAACTTCCAAGTTCAATGGTGTGGTAATTGGATGTTTATGCATTCCTCTAAAACTTACATGTGTGTTTTTGTTCCATTTCCTAAATGGAAGGAATGTTAGATGGAATTTAATAACATTTTTGCATTAGAAGAGTACAGCTGAGTTAATTAAATCATCATGGGACAAGTTTCAGTTCTTTTTTCTCTTGATTTACAGTCTCATTATTATTATCAAATTCTTATTGTATTATTCTTTCTCCTTACGGTGCAGAATTACTGTTCTAAAAAGTGATTTTGTTTAATTTATGTAAGTACCTTCAGTTTTTGCTTTAGCCTGACTGTAATCTGAACATCATTCACAAAGTGTACATAAAAGTAAGTTCAATCTGAACTTGTTAAAAGGCAAGCCATCACCAGTTCATAAAAGCTACGTGTCATATTCCTCCATTGGCATTAGGATTGCTTATTCCGTCCAGTGATAGATCCTGCTGCTGCAAGGGTTACTGGAGCCTGTCTATCCCGCTGTATTTCAGGAAGCAAGACTTGAAAACGCTTCCATGATGACATGAAGAATAAGTGTTTGTTTTTTCTCCTGTTGCTGGGGGGGAAATGATTAGCATTTGGAAGCAAAGTGGATTAACCATCAGCTGGGAGTTGGGATGTGAGCCTGTGCTGAGCACAGAGTGTTTCTGGGTAAGGTGGAAAAAGTAATTTTATCCCAGCAGGCTTATAATAAGTGAAATTTCATTAACAGCAAAACAAAAAATCTTCCATGAGTTTTTGTGATGGGAGGAGGATAAAGGCTGGCAAGAGCTTTTAAAGCTTTGTTAGTTTCTTACCAAACAGATGCCAAAGCATCTCCATCTTTCCAGCCACCCCCTTTGTCTGCCTATACACACCATCAGGCCAGAGTGAGAAACTGCTCTGCTTTTTGGGGATGTAGGTATGGCACTTGCCCATTCTCAGGGAATGGTTTCAACACTACTTTCCACTGCACATGCAATTTCCTCAGTGTGTGCAGTGTTTCCAGAAACCTAAGTTTATTATCATCAATTCCTGCACCTTTTGCTTGCTTCCTGCCTCAGGAACAGGCTTAGAATGTTTCAGAAGGTATTGTCAAGCATACTGAAGAATGCTCAGCTGTCATGCAGGGGCTGGGCATGAAGAAACGGCTTCAGGTGCCTTCAGTGTCTGTGTTCTGCAGCTGCAAGGGAAGCTTAAGTTACTGTGTGTAGTCTTGCATGTGTTCCTCTGCTCGCCTTGTCATTCACCTTTCCAAAGCATATTTCCCACTGTCCTTGACAGAGTAGGTAAAGGAATCCATCCCTAAGGGAAAAATATTACTTAAAAAAGTAAAAATAAAACGAGGTGCAAAAGATTACAGAAAAGAATATTCTAAGCTAAAAAGCAACATTCTAGTAGTAGAACAGCAAGTTTTAATTTTACAGTCATTTTTGGGCTTGTCCTTGCCTGCAAGCTGTTACAAGCAGCTGATTACTCCTAAGTAATTTGCCATACTGCTGGTGGTAACACTTTTCCCTATTGCTTACTAAAATCCACTGAAAACAAGCAAACCACAGTATTTCCAGACCTTTTAAATACCTCTACACATGTTCGCAACCACTCTCATTCCCCAAATATTCAGTTGAGTGTTACAAACTGGGTACGTGGTCTATGGTAAGTGACAAATATCAGGTACACAATTTTAGCACAGAAGGATGCCTATCATGCTTTAAGTTAAGAGCGTTATTCACTAAGTAGTCCCAAACTCCTGATTAGTTATTTTTAAGTGTTTTTAGATGTTAAGTGTATATATCCTCATGTACGCATATATACATGTAACATTTAAAAACATACACCTGTATATACATAGGAGGATAGATGGCTTACAGTACTGTCTCACACCTTCTAAATGATCTGTGGAGCAATTTGAAAAGAAACAGCCATACAGATTACCCTCCTCTTCATTAGACAAAGACTTGAAAGCTGACATTAGGGGAATAGCAACGACTAATCATACAATAAAACCTTGTATTTGCTATTCTCAAAATATTTCTCTGTGTTAAATACAGTTTTATTCTATGAATGATTTTCATGGATGACCTTTGCACCTCTAACATGCTAAGTAGTTTGGCAAAGCACTGTAAAGCTTGTTCAAGTGAGACTGAGCCTTGGCTCTTGTGTTACAGCCTCGTCAAATCCTCTGATAGGCAGACTCAATTTCAGACTGAAAAATGTCCTTGCTATGCTCAAAGCTAATGTCATCTGGCTTGTAGAATTAGAAAGATACTAAACGTACTTAAGAACCTTATACTTATTTCATTTTCTGTACGCTTCACAGGAGGTGCTGAAGTTGAGCTTTATTCCTGAATGTTGGGTTTTACTCTGACTAATGGTTTTAATGTGCTTTAGTGAAGATTGTTCATACTTCTTATCGTTGAGTATCTGTGCATTTCATAATTGCATCCTTGTCTCTCCCCCCCCCCTTTTTATTTTTTTATTTTTTTATTTTTTTTTGCTAAACATGAGAAACGTAATCTTTCATCTTCTGAGAGGAGTAGAGTGCTTGTGAGCTGGAGCTGGCAGGAAAGCACTGTGTTCAGTTCCAAGACTGGGGAATGTATATTTCGAACTATTTGTACAGTGTGACACATTTCTTAGTATTTTCTAGGATATTAATAAGACAGCAAAGTCTGTCAGGAGGCAACCAGCTATATTTTTGCAAATGTACCTTCAGTGTAATTTCCCTTTGCTCTCAGTGAACATTTAGTTCTGCGTTACACTGCAAGTTACAAATGAGCATTTGCTTACAGGCTAATTAAGCATAGCTTAGAGCAATACTTAATTGCCACACTTAGAGCAATACAGAGGAACCTAGAGCCAATCTAGCTAACAAGAAATTAACTTAGAGAACTGCACAAGGTTGCTCCAGTTGCTCTGTGTGTAGGCTTCATTCTGATTGCCCTCTCTTATTTGCTTGGAATAGCACTTAAGCAATCACACACTTGGTCTAGGAGAAATTTTAGGATTTTAAACTAAAGCAGGAAATTCTGCAAGAGGTGATATGAGATGAGGGCACGATGGGCTCTCTGAGTGGGTCAGGAAATTTCTTGCATGGCAGCTGCTGGCTTTGAATATCTCTAGCAGTTCATCCATCGAACAGATGCCCAAATGGGTCTAAGCTGACAGACTTTGCTATGTTGGTGAATAACCATTAAAGTGAAAGGGCTGAATGAACTTTATGAAGTTTCTGTAGAAAGCTTTCTATATATTACTTTCATCCCTTAAATAAATAAACAATCTAGTAGTTCTGCAGATGATTAAATAAATTTTACAGCACTGTAAACATGCTCACATCAATTTTTCTTCTTTGCCTCTTTCTCAAGCCTTCTCTAACATACAGCTGTAAAAACTGTGATTGTTAACTGATTCCTGTCTAGCAAAACGATTGAGGATGATGTAGATGCAAAGGGCCTGTTTTTCCTCTGAGCCAGAACCTTACAAGTGCTAATCTCCCTACATTCAAATAGCAGCCATTAAGGAAAGGGAGACTAATAAAATTCTAGCAAAAATAATGTAAAAAATGTTTATGGTACCAGACATCATTCACAGTGACTGCATTCCTTTATGAGCTTGCAGTAACCTCTGCTTTCTATGTCATTTATTTCATCTCTTCTACCAATTATGTGTCTTCTGAACATACGTTTATATCAGGAGATGCTGCTTAAAAACAATATCTGGGTAAAGGCATTGAAGGAGAGTGTGAAGGAACTGCTTACTTCTCTCTGTGAGGTGCTTTGTTACTCCCTTTTAGTTACTCCCTTTTAAAGTCTATAATTGTAGGGAAGTAGAAACTAATTTTTTTTCCCTCAGAATGTGACAGTATTTAAAAGGAATTTCAAACCAGTAAAGTCTCACTGAGTTCAATAAATATATCAGTAGAAATATTTGAGAAGAAAGTATTTAAAGTCTGAGTTGAGTGCAGTTTACATTACATAGCACAGCTGTGTGTTTCAGTGGAAAACTTGGTTCCTGACAAAAGGGCTTTGTCCATTATTTTTGAGTAAAAAAAACTGTGTTGGTGCAAACTTTCACAAGGCCAGTTTTACTGACTTAATAGGTCCTTTGGGAGGCTGAGAGATTCTCCTTTTTCACTTTAACCATATTTTGGGTTATTCTGAGCGCTAGCAGTACTTGGAAAGGACATATTTGACTTTTCATAATGTGATTGCAAATTAAGTTTATATGCTGCAGCTAAAGTACTAATATCTGGAATTAGTACTTTGCTTAGATATTGAATTATAGAAGGTGTGCATTAATGCAAGACTAACTCAGAGTCCTTATCTACATTGAACAAGCAGTAGGAATGCCTTGTTATTCATATTGTACACTGGCATTTTTTTGTTGTTTCTGGAAAGTGGTATGTAGGTGAATGAACATATCCAGCATAGTTACTTATTCCAACTGTGGACAGTCCTTTCTTGAATCTCAGCTTGCAAGACTTTCAGATGAAAACCTCTATGTTTGGAGAAAGACAA
Organism: Pavo muticus; assembly: GCA_016647715.1. Taxonomy (NCBI): domain Eukaryota; kingdom Metazoa; phylum Chordata; class Aves; order Galliformes; family Phasianidae; genus Pavo; species Pavo muticus. The sequence continues at coordinate 1,795,773 of JACDJE010000082.1, read as the reverse complement.
TGGAGTTTCTTGCTGTAGGTGATCTTCACCTTTCTGTATCTGACCTCATATTGTAAAAGTTTGTGTCAGTGCTTGACTGGGACTCAGTGTACAAAGTCACACAAACTCTAACAAGAGCTGGGTTTATTCACCCTTAAGTTATCAGACCCCTGCTCTCAGATTCCTCCAGGGTATTTATGATAGTCCCAGTCCTCTGCTCAAACACCTCTCCATTTTAAAAACAACACTTGAATGCTACTTCAGGAAGGTACTGCTTTCCGTATTTTGGTTCATAGCCTCATGTCTGGCCAAAGGACCCTTGTGTACATTCTGCTCAAAATTCTGTTGTTCTGTGCGAGAAGAAAAAATTATTTACAAAATTTTGTCTATTTCCCTTTGAATTTATTCTGTACAAAAAGTAGAATAGAACTTTCTAACAAATACCTCTACAGCAAATCTTAAGTAATACTTCTTTACTCTTAAGAATAGAAAGATAAAGAAATGTAATACTATGAAGCCGTTTATTGTAGTATTTCACAGTGTCAAGAAATAGAATAAGAAAAAGAAAGTCTTTTGGTGGGATTTATTTCTGTGATTAAATAGGTAATTTGAGTTACTTGTCTGGGTGTCTCCTACTGGTTGAAATAGAAGAGTATCTTTCAAGAATATTCATGACATTTTATGGTAGCAAAGCTATAGAAGATAAATTGTATTGAAGGGCCTCTTTCTCTCTCCATTGACCTTAGAACCTAAATGATAAGTGAAGATTGTGTGCTTAGATTGAGGTAGGTAGTGACAACTGAAATGGATACCACTTTTGCGGTTTGGATGGAGCGCAAAGAAAAAAATCTTCAACGAGACAGTGATCTGTGATGTAAGACCTTTCCTTCCCTTAAGTTACTAAACTTTTTTATAAGGAGCAAGTCTAGCTTTGTTTCTAAGCTGGAGACTTATATTGCCCATTCACCTTATTGACTGGCCTCCTCATCAGTTACTCCACGTGGCAGAAACAGCAGAATTTGTGTATCAGGAGAGATGCTGGCAACCATAGGGCTAATTTTGTTTGTCATCTGTTGTAGACCTCAGAAAAATGACCAGTTTATAACTAGATTCTTGTTGTATAGATTAATTAAAGCCAATGCTCTTCCACACATTATCTTAGTATTTTAACTCATGTATGTAACGTTCAGACATCTGAGGTAGCATTTTTCTACAGATAGACTTACGTGTAAATGATTTGGGAAACAAATGTGAACTTCTGTGGTCAAATACTTATAGCCCTCAGTAGTTAATACCTTGTAGTGATTCCAATTCTGTGAAATAATGGGTTTGAGGAACAAACAGGAATCTGTGAAACAGGGAGAAAAGGTGTTTGAGAGCCAATTAGCCCACAGGAGAGTTGACAGCAGAAGTTTCTACAGTGGATTTTTAAGGCTTTTGGCCACTATTTCAAAAAGTAAATGACTTCTTATTTTCCAGCAGTTTTTGAGATAGGGAAAGCTACCCTTAGCAATTGTTTTGAGTACAAAACCAAATGCAACAAACATATTGTGGTTTTTGAAGGAGGAAAAAATTCCCTAAATAAATTATCTTGACACTGGGGTGTCAAAGTCATTGGAATGATACTGTAATGCTTGAAATAAGCCAAATTTGTCCTCTCAAGATGGTTTCCATGCTGAATACTAGAGTAAAGCTAGGTCCCCGGTCGTTTATCTACTCTGTTCTGTACACATGGAAAATAGTGGTCTTTGCTGAGAAGACCAAGCTATTAGGCTTAACGTGGCATTGTATATGGGAGAGGAAATATGTCACAGTCATCTAGAAGAGGGTGGACCTTTGCAGTAACTCTCTAAAGACAGTTTTCATAGAGTAGCTTGCGTAAGTTCATGCACTACCTATTTTGTTACATATCAAAAAGTGAAATTCTTAGTATATATGTTGGCAGAGCCTCAGCTAATGGAAGTAAAGTAATGAAACTTGGGTTGTTTTCTATGGGATTGAGTGCACTGAAAAAAACTGTGCAGAAATCTAGCAAGAAACCTATGAAACCACTTATAAGTTACACTTTGTGTCTGACCAGTGTCTGTTTTGTTCATGGGAGTACAAGAAACAGTTGAACAGAAATTAGCTTCAGTACAGGGTATTTTTCGTTAATACTCTGCAGCTAGCCAAAATTTTTGTTTTTTGCAGTGTGTAACTTTGTGCAGTAGGATGGGGAAATTGTGGAAGAAGCAAATGCTATCATCTCATTTTTCTACACTGTGCAAGTAGTAAGGTATATTGTTATGCTAAACCACCATTCAAAGACACAGTTCTCTGAAGCTGGAAGAGGCAATGGTGTTTTTCCCACAAATGACATTGTCTCCAGATGAGTGAACAAAGAGTGATAATTCAGAATTTGATATATTTGCTAAAGTCAGGATAGCTTTGTGTTTGACAGTTAGAAATGAGCACAGTAGCTGTTTGAATGGACACTTTGAAATAAAATAGTTTTGAAATGTGTACAGCTATGTAATCAAGCAAAAAAAAATCAATATGATGATTAAGCTGAAGTGGTAGATGTTTTAAGTTGAAATCTATAGAATAAAATTACTGTTTTACATAAATGGAGAACAACAGTAACAATATACTCCAAAGAAAATAGGATTTGGTTAAGTATTCGAGTTCATACCAAAAACAACCTATTGTTAAAAAAAATAAGAAAGAAGCAAAATGCTGTTTTCATTCATATATGTTTAGTTTTTTAGAGACTAAAGTTTTGAGTGAAAAAGAATATTAAATGTAGTATGTTATCAAGAATCCTAAACTGGGATGTTTACTTATCTTCTATGTTGATGTAACTTGTACTTCGGCAATTTAAGCCTAGCTGCCTTAAAGTTGTTCTTAGATATGCAACATGCTCAGAATGGTTTTTGTTGGATGGAAATGAAATTAACTCGCTCAGAGAAACTTCAGAATCAGAAGGATATCCAAAGGTTGATCTACCTTCTGCCAGTCAATCTGGAAAAATGAAAATGAGCTTGTGAAAGGCAAAATAAATTTGACATCAGTGCTCTTAGTTTCTACACAGTTCGTTTGGAGATGGTTTCAATGACCCAGATTTTTCTCAACATAATTTGTAAAGAAGATCTGTGATGTAAATGTGAAGCCATCAGAATGGCTTTGAAAATTGTTGTTTGTGTCAGGATGGAAATAAAGTTACTGATGGCTTTGCATTGTGGATTTCTTTCACTTCTTAATAATAGCGGAGGGGGAAGAACAAAGCATGCTTGAACATAATGACTTATATTATCTGTAAAATACAAAAATACAGAGTAAAATCTCTTGTCATTGTCTCAGTCTTGCGAATGGTTGGTTTCTCTCCCATCAGTTACAGTAATAAAGCTGTTGTTCAAAGATTTCCCATTTAATACCATGCAGAATTGGTTTCTAGGGAGTGCCTATTGTCTTAAAGAAATGATTCACCCAATATTTGTTCTTTTTCTCTGGGGATCTTTTTCATATTCATTTGCCTAAGCTAAACAAAGAAACTAGGCGTGTGAGCTATTTGAATATAAATGTCTTTCTAATGCAGCTAATTATTTTAAATGTTTAATGGAAGTCTCATGAAAATTGTTGGATAAGCTTTTCAATTAGAGAGAAGACTCGTTGATTGCATTTGCGCAAGATGTTTAATTGAGTGGACAACACAGAATAAATGCATTTGGAATTTGTCTCAGATTATCTAATTTTAAGGAGATGTCTATAGGGAGTAGAAAGCTTTACTTCCCATCAGCTTCAAAGATAAGATGGCTTAATTGGAAGCTGAGTGTCTTAACAACTTCAGAGCGGCAGCAGCTTCCATGTAAAATAATCTGAGGCAGATGTTGAATGAAGAAGTGGCATTTTCTTTCATGCAAGATCTGGCATCAAATCTCTTAGCATTATGTTATCTAGTTTTATATCAGGAAGCATTTTTTTTAAATTGTGACGTTGGTTTCAGCATGCTGCCTTGTATTCAAACTTAAATAGTTATTCATTGGCCTTTGATGAATGGACTTTTAAGTGTTTCTGTACCACTCTGAACCACTTTATCATGACTCAGCACAAAGAGAAACACGGGATTCCTTCTGAACACCAGGCTGCACTTCTGTGCTGTGCGAGTGACTGAGCAGCAGCATGGGCTCACCCAGAGAGGCTGTGTAGTCTTCTCCTTGGAGATCTCCAAAAGCCACCCAGGCATGGGCCTGGGCACCTTGTTCTGGGTTTCTCTAGTGGAGCCATTCTGTGATTGTTCTTAGGCTTTTATAACAGAAAGCAGGGGTGGAAGATATGATGGTTTTGGAATATATCACCTTCCTGTTGTGTCCTAATATTAAGGTTTGGAGTGGTGATGATAAAGGCCACTGTTAAGTCATTTATGAATACCGAGTTATGGTATACTGATTGCTCTGAAAAGAGTAATCTTTTTACTTAGCACACATCAACTGCCTCATGTATGGCTGCATTATCAACACAATCCACTTTATCATCTTGGGAGAATTCTGTTAAAATTTACTTTATTGGTGAGGGATTTCTGTGCTGTATATTTGAATCTCACTTGACTATCAATAGGAATGAAATTAAGCAATTGTATTGAAAGTATAACCAAAGACCAGCAAAACCAGAGAGGAACCAGTGGTCTGATGGCAATCTGGACCAAAGCACTTAGCAGATCTGTTCTCAGAGGAGGGGGAAGGCTGCTGCTGCTGCTCAGGATCTGTTCTATGGCCATAAGTGCTTTCATGCAGCTCATGTGCAGGTCTGCCAAATGTCTTAGCCGTTGTAGCTTTAGCAAAGTAATCTTCTTTTTAAAAGTTAGAATGAAACCTGCAGACTTCCAGCCTATTGTTACGATATGTGATGAGCTAGCTGCTTTGCCATCAGTCCAGGAAGGAATGCTTGGAAACCTCAGTACACCTGGGTGATAAGGGAGAGTTGCTGGGGGACGCTGCCATGAGTACGATTGCACAGAGGGCCATTTAGTTGACTTTGCTTTGCAGCTTTTGGTAAAAACTAGCTGAATCTTTTCAGTTCCTAATAGGCTGTGCTCAGATACTGAGCTCTTCATTTCTATAATGTCATGTATTGCTTGTTCGGCATCTTTTTAATTAGTGACATTTTATTTAGCCCAAATTAAATATGCCAGATGTAGCTGATTTAGTGGCTAACAATGATGAGCGAGGGGAGGGAGGAAGAGCTAACATTATATAGCCTTCTGTTCTCAAGGAAGTTTTTTATTTCTAGTTCCACCAGACAAGTTGGAGTGGTAACCATGGCAGCAGGGAATTTGTCCCTGGGAGCTCGGCAAAGGGTTGGCTTGTGTGGGTTTTTTTTGTTGTTGTTTTTTTTGTTTGCAGTGCTCCCACTAGGAGGAAGGGGGTTACAGATGGGCCTGGAGTGAGCCCTTCTGAGGGACCTCGGGACAGATGCACAGAGATGAGTGGTGTGAAGACTCCCAGAACTGTCTGTGAGTCAGTCCCCCCAGTACAGCAGTGGGACAGCCTAAGGGGAGATGTCAGACTGTCTTGCTGACGTCTCTCTCTGCATTGGGTGCTTTGACGAAAGGCAGCTAGACATTTATTAATCAATCTCTCAAACGGTTGTGTTTGTTTTTTCTCCAGTTGGGTTGGAAGGGAGTGAGATTTGCATGGGGCTTGCTGCATTCAAGAGAAAATTTCAAGTTTAGTCATGATGAAATATCCCTGGATTTTGCATTGTATCATTCTTGAATTTGTGGAAAACTATTGTTTTGCTCCAGTGTCTAAATTTACTACAAATTAAACAGTGGAGCAAGCAGTTTTATGGAGCAGTGTCCGATGAAAGCAATTGTTGAAAATGAGAATTGTACGTTTACTGGGGAGAGGATGATATAAGCCCTCTTGTGTCCCATTGACGCAACCTTTCTCAGGCTCTTATCTGTAAGGGGTTCATTCTACTTGCACAATTGATGCATACATAGTTGCACAAAAATACCTTCTGAATGTGAGCAGCTTTGTAGGATGCATTATTGTGTGTGACAAACCAACCTATAAAACATCCTGAATGTTGAAGGTAGCAACAATCAGCCAACGCTCATGGCTCAAGGTTGCCAATAGTGTGGAAGACAGTGAGGAAGGAGTCGATGGTCAGGCATCAGTGATGCTTTGCCTGCTGCCCCAGTTAAGCTGATTGCAAAGCACCCTGCTTTTGTTTGAGCAGGACAAACTCAGCCCTGTTGGGAAAATCTATTGTGAATTTCAGCTGAGGCTATCATTGCGCAGGAAACTTCTGTTTCCAAGGTGCACTGGAGCTCTTAGCTTTTTCAGCATGCAGGGGCCATTAGCCTGTGACTTTCATAGTCACATAGTACTTCAGGTCAACGCTGTTAAACAGTCATTGCTACTTGTGTGCCCAGAGGTTTTGTCCAGCCTTCACTAGGAGTCTAAAATCTACAGGTTTCGCCTTTTCTTCCTTTAGCTGGTGTTACCTTTTTCACTGCCCTAAGTTGCTCTCATCTTCATGTTTTCAAGCTCATGGACGTCTTAAAAAGTTTCAATTTCTGTTTTGGTTTCCAGCTTCTCCCTCCCTCCTTGCAGCTGAGTTGTAGCTTCCTGAACTGAGACATCAGCTTCATTTCATTTGGATATGGAGAGTAGTAAAGTGAGTCCTGGAAAGACAGATAATTGCTTCTTGTAATTCAGTACACCTCTGTACTTGTTGTGAAAACTCTTCCTTTACCTGGTACTATTAACTCTGGCAAGAAATGTTGTATTCAGGATCTGGGGCTTCAGCTGAGGGCTGGGCTTAATTATTTTTTTAGTTTCTATTACACCCCAGAGCTGCAGAAAAAACCTTAGGAACTCTACAGCTGCCTGTACCAGGAAGCAGGCTCAGATGCCCTTTGTTTCTCTGCTTTTTCTTTTTTTTCTTGGAAGGACGGAGTGGAAAGGGTGGGAGTTGAGTGGAGGAATCATAGAATCATAGAATGGCCTGGGTTGAAAAGGACCACAATGATCATCTAGTTTCAACCCCCTTGCTATGTGCAGGGTTGCCAACCACTAGACCAGGCTGCCCATAGATATACAGGACAGGGAAGAAGGTCTGCCTTTGTCTTCTTCTGTATTGCATTTGTAGTTTCTGACCATCTCTACATCTTCTGGGTCTCAAAAATATGGTACTTAATTACATTTCTTTGTTACCGGTCTATGTAAATTGAATTGCAGTTGTTCAAGGCCAGTTTCATAACTACCAGTTCTTAAAATAATGTATTTGTTTCGTCATGTCTGGGCATTCCCATTATAGCTTTTTTGGCATCGTCCATGGATGTTGGATTGGGTTTTATTTCTGCTACTGTGTCTACCACAGTCAGAAACCTGGGTTCTTACTATACTACGTAACAGGGAGCTACCCTAAAGATTTTCCCGTGCACTAAAAATGAACGTGTTTTCTAATACTCATCTTCATTTTCCGAAGGCATCTTAGAAAGTGGCTTCTGGTTTCTTTACCAACCTTATGAGACTGGAGATTGAGGGCTGGACCTGAGTCTAATTGTATGTACAGCTCTACATGGTGTTCCTGTGCTTTGCTCTGTAAGCTCCCTGCTCCTTTTTCCTCAGACAAGCCTGAACGGGAAAGGGGATTTTGCAGGCTGCCCATGTGGAAGTTGTTCTTGGACTGCAGTAGGTCATAGTGAGAAGCTAAATGTTCATTGCCAGACGCTATACTGAGGTGGCTCTTTGGCTCAGAGCGTGGCCAGGGCTCTCAGTTGGCAAGTGCCGCAGCTGCTGTTGCTGCAGTGTCCAACTGGGAAGGAAGCAGCGGTCCAAGCCAACAGGGCCTGCACCATTTTTCTGAATCCTATGGAAGGCTGCTCCCTGGAGCCTTGTTACGCCGCCTGCCAAGCTTCAAATTAATGTGGTTCTTGTGGTCGAAAGCCTTTATAGCAAAGAAGATGTGGTAATAATTGCTTTTCTAAAGAGTAATTTATAATGACAAAACAATTTTAAATACTCAGTAACTAGCTTGAGTACTTAAGAATTTTAATCAAGAAATTATTATGTTTTTTTATATTACCCTTTCTAGAATTGTTAGGGACTTAAATTGCGTTTGCAGGAACTTTTTTACTAAACCTTTCTCTTGGAGCAAACTCAGGCAATAAATAATGCATTCTGTAAGCACAGCTGAGGAAGACTGCAAACTATCTAGGGATAAATTGCACAGTAAAGTATATGGCAGATAAAGGTTAATGCCAGCAACACCACTTAATGTCTTCATTACATAATCAAAGGAGTGTAACAGTGTAACTATCTTTTTTACTTACATAAAGGATCTAGAAACTAGAATGCATTTTTGCATGAAAAGCAATTGCAGTTGGGAGGAGCTGTGTGGAGCGAAGAGAACTCATTTGCAGGCTGATGTTCAAAAGTAATGGTAAGTGCTGGGTGGGGGAGGACACAGGCAGAGGAGAACGCAATGTGTTGGTGCTGTGACCACCAGTCTGGGCCTCAAATCAGGACTGGGTGAGTTGGCGGATGGGGTGCCTTCCCCCCCTCTACAGCTGGTAACTTTTTCAAAGCCCCGTCTGAATTCCTTCCTTACTTTTCTCCCCACCGGTATCCTGCAGATACCCAGAAGCTTCAGCAAAATTCATAAAGGCCTATTGTTATTCTGTTGCGAGGATTGAAAATTAGTCTTTCTCCTTTCTTTTACCTGTAAATTACCAGAGGCAAAGGAGGAATCGAGTGGGAAGACAGAAAAATGTCAAATAGGTCAAATGACTTAACTGAGCGTGTGAGCATTAAACCAAAGTGGGAAAGAGAGAAATAGCTTTAGAAGATAGTGACAGAAAATCAGTGTGTTGTCTGTATGTAGGCATGTAGCACTTAAATCTGCATTCTGCTATTTATTTGTAAAATATGGAAATTACAGGGTAGCAACTTGCAGTTTCCAAACCTTCAGCCTTCAAATATGTTGAGTACATGCTGGAATAAATCTTTTGTTGCACAGGCAGTGCCTGTGTCGTGAAAATGTGCACGGTGCATTTTTTTCTTTAAAGCACATGGCGCAGTTCACACCTTTCCATGTAAACAGCTGAGATTTTTGAAGCTTTGGCACAATTATGGTGCAAGCCTAAGCTTATACAGAGGGCATTAGAACCTGAAGTTTTGAGAAGATGGAAACTGTAAGAATAGGTTTTGTCAGGTGTGTCTATAGCAAATGGCCATTTTCACACGTTGTTTTTGAATGAGAAGAGAGAAAGCTTTAGTTTGTTTTCACAGTGTTCTGGTTTTAAACTTTAATCGGACACCAAATGTTCTCATCCTGTGAGTTCTTTTAAATGTGCTTAGTGTATATGCAACATCACACACCGGATAATTTTTTTTAAGCTCAAATGTCAACAATTGCAGTCTGTAGTGATGCCGGTCGTGTAGGGAGACGTGTTTGCTTGATTAGTCACCAAGGCCTGAATCCAGCCAGTATAGCTTAAGGCATCCAACTGAGGTCCCAAGATAGGAGCCTGGTTTCTCTCTGTGGTGAGCAGAGACAAATGCCTTTATCATGTGCTTTAGCTCTTAAGTTACCCTGTCTCTGTCCCCGAGCTTGAAGAGGAATTTAACTCTCTAAAATTACCTGGGGTGAATCTGGGCCGGAGTGTTTGTACGTGAGCAGTTCTGAAGTGCTGGCATACAAATATAGATTCTTACTTGAATGGAGTGTTAATCCCGCCATGTCCTTCTCTGCCCATCTTGTTGTGGTTCCCAAAACCTGTCTTGCTGCCATGACTCTCAGAAATTTGATGGCTTTAATATCGTTGTTTGATGACTGCTAATCATGTGACAATTCACCTTCATGTCAAGTTGTTCTTCTGGCTCTTGGAAATGGATATAAAATTTGATATCCCAGCAAAGAGGGACAGAACAGGGGTTTTATAACATTGACAAGTCTTTTTTTTTTAATTTTGCTTTTGATTGCTACTCTGAATATGAAAGTCAAAGAGTAAGATCTTGATCTTATAACAATTGTTCTCCTTTGTTGTTCATAGGCTGCTAAATTTGTACCTAAATATAGTATATGCCAGATGAGAGAGTTAATGTTGCTATGAGAACCTTAACCTCAGCATTTCCTAGGGTTTTATGTTTGTATGTGGAGAGCAAAAAACCAATGATCAAATAACTCACTTTTTTTTTTTATAAGTGCTGTCTAATGACTTGTATACAAGTGGTCCTATCTGCAAATTATTGCTATTACTGCTGCAGTTTGTTTGAAGGGCTTTCTTTCCTACATGAGCTGTGCAACAAAGGAGGCAAAAAGAGCCACAAGGTTGACCTATATATTTATTTCATTGCAGCGCTTGAAATTCCCTCACTTCACAAGCTGCCTCAGTGCTGCCGGCACTGAGGGAGGGGACTGGGTGGTACTCCAGGGCTGGGGCTGGTTGAGCTGCTTGCTTTGCAGTTGTGCACAGAGCGTGCTTAGGGGCTTTTTCTTCACCAAAGGTTACAGCTCCAGGAAGCAAGCCCCGACTACCTTTCTGTTACAATTCGGCTAGGCAATTAGCAGTTCAAGGGTAACGTTCATGCATGGCTGAAGTCTTCAGTAACTTTGATTCTACTCTTGTAAGCCCATGAACGCAGAGAGCTTTCAGAAAAATGACCACATCAGAACAGTGCAATCTTGGTGTACCTGCCTGTGACATAAGTGCCATCAGGAATAAGTCACTCTTCCTGCTTGTACAAGGTACATGCATTTCATTTCACTTTTCTTTTTTATTAACATTGTTGGTGGTATGCTTCTCAAGTCTGAACAAACAAGTGAAATTTGAGGCTGAATATCGAAACTTGCTGCATTGATGTTGAGTTTGTGCGACTTTTGGTACAACAGAAAGCTGAAATGACTCTTCAGTGTATTTTAATGACTTCCTGTGATGTTTGGCTGTTACAAAGGAAAACTTGTGAAGAACTAACATACAGAAGCCTTTTCTCTGCTAGGTCGCCATCAGATGGTCTCTCATCGTCAGTGCTCTCTCCTTAGATTCAGCTGGGAGTCAGAGCCCAGGACAGCAGAGGTTGGTTGGCACTGGCATCAATTACACTGTAATCTGTTTCAGATTGTACAATGCAAAAGCTGATCCATTTGCTCCGAAGATTGTCGGCATAACTTCTCTTCAAAGCCTGAGGGTTTTTTTTTGTGATAATTGTATACGCTTTCAAGTTTTCTTTTGCACAAAAAGGAAAGAAAATAGCACAAATATAAAGGTGGAGAAGGAGGAGGAAAGTAATGTGATCGTGACTCAACTGGCTTTACTTTTTTGTCCTCTCTCCTAGTGCTGTTTGCATTACTTGATGCACGCAAAATGCTCCGCTTGGTACTGTGAGGTTGAGGAGCTGAGGCTGGGAGATGAAATAACCATGAGGGCACTCCTGATACGCAACCCATTATATGGAACTAGCGAAGTGGTGAATATTAATGTTCTTTTAAATTTTTAATTTTTAAGTCTTTGTCTTTAAAAAAAAAAAGAAAGAAAGAAAGCTGGAGGGAAGAATTGCTCGCAGAACAATGGTGCAGTCTGTTATCTGCTCCTCTGCGCTGTAAAGTACTGAATGTTCAGCCAATATAGTGCTCTGGTTGGCTTAGCATTCTTAACCTTAATTTTGAATAGAAGGTGCCTTGTGCTGCTGACGTAATTGGGGCCTTTTGTAAATCACTGTTGCAGGCAGTGCTGTTGTATCTCACTGCATTTCTCTGAGGGATGCAGGGCGAAAGTGTCAGGCTAACTTTCTGAACCCCACTGCAAGCTAAGTGATTTCATTACTGCAGTGCTTTTTTCAGAATGAGTTCTGCTTCATTTTCCTTTGCAGATATTAAGTTCCAAATAAATTTTGCAAGTGAAATAATACTTCTGATGGAAGAAGTTTGAATGGGGAACCCTTCGTATTTTTAAGTGGTAAAAAAAAAAAGGGGGGGGGGGATGATAGGGAGTGTGTGAGGGTTGGATTGAACCAACTCACTTCAATACCCCTCTGGTAGTGAAATATTGTTATCTGCCTCTTCTGTTGCTGGAAGTGTCAGAAAGTTTTGAGCTGAATCCTTACTGTGAGTCAGTGCCTCTGCTGTGGCTGTAGGTCGTGCTCCACAGCACTCTGCAGGGCAAGGCATCCTCTTACACTTTGCATCAGCCTCTATGGGACCTTGGCGGTCTTGCCTCTGCAGAGGGATGGGGTTTCACCTCGCTCCTCTCTCTTGTCCTCTGTTGTAAGGTTCAGCTCAGGCCGTTCCATCTGCTGCTGATGTAGTCTTTTATATCCCTGATGTCAGTGGTGATATGCGGCCTTGCGCTGTCCTTGATGGCAAACACAGCACTATTAATAGTCAATGATGTTAACTTCTTAATTCCTGCATGCAGCCTGTCCTCTGGCTTTAAAGGCACCGTGACGGAGCACCACTGCGACCAGCCGTGGCCATAAGCGTGGTGGGGTTTTTGTCACAGCTCTGCTGGTGTCTGTGCAGTGAGATGCCAGTGTGCTTCCCCAGAGCTGGTGTCAGGCCACACGCAGGGCGAGGAGGGATGGGTAGGAGCACAAGGAAGCATGACCTGAGTCGATCTGAAAGGCAGCGGCAGGTTTCTTCCATTGGCTGTACCCCACCAAGTCTTGCCGTTCGTAGGAGCAGGGTGGTTGTACAGCTTGCTCTGGTCTGAGAGAGGCACCCTTGATAGAAGAGCTTTCCTCCTGCCTGGAACCGGTCAGCAGCGGGCACTGGGTGCGGCCTCACCCCCCCAGGCCCAGCAAGGCCTAGTGACGAGCTGCTTGGGCTGCCTGTGAGGGACAGCACCCGCTGGTGTCACTGCAGAAAGCAGGAGGGAATTCTTTTCACTCGTATCATTCCTTTTCAGTCAATTGCGACGGGAAAGTAGTCAATAAAGAAATTGAATTAAATGGGTATTATCGCCTCCTCTTTCCCTGCTCGAAAGCAAACTCAAGCACCAACTTTCCGTCTCGTTCGCTGTTGGGTTTGCGGTTTGCTGGCCCGATCAGAGCGCTCTTTTTTAAAGACAACTTTTTGCTGGCCGGGTTGACTCCTCCCTCCGGGCTGCAGCGGCTGCGGGGCTTCCCCTCCCTGGAACTTTTCGGGCTGCCGGAGGGGTGCCCGCAGGCCGGCGGGCGCGAAAGTGGGTTTCCTTTGTAAGTTTTTTGTTGTTGTTGTATGGGAGGGGTGGGGGGGGCGGGAATAATTTGGAAGTCTGATAGTGTGTGGGAAACGATTACATCAGTCAGAGGGAGGGCTAGGATTGGTCTGCGCGGTGTGGTTTGATTCACTACCGCAAAGGTTGCGTGTAACCCTTTGAGCGGAGCTCAGCGGGGCCGCTTCGCTCTGCAGCCCGGGCAGGGAGGCGACAGGTGCGGAGCGGGCAGGGCCCGGCCCGGCCCCGAGGCCGGCAGCAGAGCAAACTCTCTGCCAAGAGGCGATCAGTGTTTAAAATGCCATCTTGTTCTTCCGACTGCTGCCTCTTACGTGCTGCTGAGGTAAGATTTTCCGTCTCGGATTACCCTCCGGGTTTTTGTTAGGTTTGTCTTCTCCGACCAGAATGCAGCGTTGGAAGCGGGGAGTTCCTCTCCAGCGTCAAGCTGCAGGTTGGTGGGGGACATAATTCCACAGCAAGTGTGTCTGTGTCGTGTCTGAGCAGAACAATGCCAAGAGGAGAGCATCCGTGTAATCCAGGAGGTGGGGAGAAGGTTCCTGACTTGCTCTTTCTCTCTTTTATTATCTGGGATGTGTGGGTCAGGCAGGTTTGGTTCCGAAGCACTCGGAATCTGGGATGGAGAAGTCGGGAAGGGAGAGCACTGTGTGTGCTGAGCAGTGTGTGGCACTTCCCCGGCACGGCGGCCCAAAGTTAGCAGGGCTCCACAAGCCATTTTATCCCCAGGGTCCCGGCCTGCCGCTCCGCCAGCGTCCAGAGGCCTCCAACCACAGCAACGGGAGAACAGCGGGTGCCCACCACGTCTGCCTTCCAGTACCCTGCAGGAGCGCTCACTCCCTTCATTCTGTTTCACATTTGCTTTCCTTGCACAGCCTGATAAAGAACCTGCTGCCGGCTTGTTCCTGTCTATGTGGTCCTATTAACGCTGCTTCATCTTTGTCTGGTGCAGGGAGGCACTGGGGGAGGGGCAGGAGGCCAAGGCCTCGCCACCAGTGCTGCCCAGTGCCACCCAGTGCCACACACCCACCCGACGTGCCCCTGCTGCCGCGCCCCAAGCCCAGGCACAACGAGGACTCACTCCGTCCGGCAGCAGCCTTGCGGTTTGCCTCTTTCCAGAGCTGCTGATCTGTAAGTGTACCCTTTATGTTGCAGGATGTAAAAGTCTTTAGTGAAGATGGAACGAGCAAAGTGGTCGAGATTCTAGCAGACATGACAGCCAGGGACCTCTGCCAGCTGCTGGTTTACAAAAGTCATTGTGTGGATGATAACAGCTGGACTCTAGTGGAGCATCACCCTCACCTAGGATTAGGTAGGGAATGGTTAAAGGGGTGGCGTGGTTACCTGGGGACATGACGTGTAGCTCATGTGAATGCGCTTTCAGCTGGATTGTTTCCTTTCTGCTGCTTTTATTTGTGACATGAGCTGAAGCCACATACGTGCTTTTTGTGTATTGCAATTTGTTGTGTTAAGCCTTCCTCTTGTTTCCCATCTTCTATTTTTATTTTAAAAAATAACAGTAACTGTCTAATCCTCACGCTAGAGCTCTGTTGCTACCTTGGCTGTGTCTGAAGCTACTGCACATAAACAGCTTAGGCAAATTAAGCCTGATCCATGGAGCGCTGGTCCTGTGAACAGCTCAGCTCATCACCAGCCGGAGCCCTGGACGAGCACACTTGGTTTTGCATGCCCACAGCAGTGCTTATGAAAGCTGGAGCGGGGGTAGGGGGGAGCAGGAGACGGCCAAAGTTGATCTGGGGAGGGAAAAGAGATGGCACCACTGGGTACACGGGCAGTCCCCAGACCAGCGTTGGCATCTGCTCCCCAGGCAGTGTTCTTCACCTGACTGGAATTAAGGTGTCATGGTTACAGTTCCAAGAAGGCAGCAAGAAGAAAAACTGTGGGGAGTTAAATAACACTGCAAATCGGTTTAATTACAGTACCCGAAAGAATCTTGTGTTATTCAGTCTTGCTTTTCCTGTTATTCTGTGGCTCTGATGAGTTGCGTGGCTCTGATGCACAGCACGCAACTACATATCGCTCAGATGTGCTGTCTGTAATTCTGCCATAAGAGAACACTTTAAAAAAGTGTAGCATTTGGAGTATTCATTATGCTTAATGGTGAGTCTTTTTCTAGAAAATAAAGGAAGACAAACTGTAAGCTGCAGTCAACAGCACTAGAACTGTTATTGCTGTCTGTAGCTGATAGAGTTCTTTCGTTCTAAAAATGCAATTCAGAATCCTTATGAATAAAAAAGAATTTGCTGGAAATGTAGTGTCCCACGTTGACATTGCTAAACACAGATTCACTGCTCCACAGAATAGCACTCGAAAAAAGAAAAAAAAAAAAAAAAAGGAAAAAAAGGAAAAAAAGGGAGGAATCAGAGGATATTCTGATTATTCAGGGATTTTAATTGAGTATCTCTCCTAATATATAAATCTGTGAAAAAAGTAATAGGAAACGTTTGTATATGGCTGTGGTAATACTTTCAGTTTTGAGGACGTAGGATGACGTGAAGAATTAAGGTATAAATTACAGAATCTTTATGTCCTTTGCTTCATGTGCCATATGCACACTTGTAACAGCCTTTACAAATGTTGAGTTTTATCAATGCTCATTAAACTACCAGGCTCCCTTTTGCTATATTCCCTTTCCCATCATTGCTGATTACCAAGGTATTGTGTAAACAGAAGCCTTCTCCTTTGTAACCAACATCCTTCTCCTGCCAGATTCATTCAATGATGCCACAATTCAGTGTTTGTGACATCACAATAGCTTCCATGGTGACTAATTGTGCTGTCAAACTCTGGTGTGTGACATCTCTGAATGAAACGGGCAGGAGGCTGATTAGGAAATCAAAAGCTTCTGTTTACACACAAATAACTTGGTAATTAACAATGATGGGAAAAGAGCAAGATACTTATCAGCTGCATTTATATACATTAGAGCCTGCCTGTCTTGGGGCTCTTGCTCTCAGCGGAGCACAAAGGCTGTCCCACAGAAGTAGGGGTGTAGGCGATGACGCCAGCAGCCACCAGACTTTGTCCCCAGGCTTCATAGCTGAAGCCCGCGCAAAGCAGCTCATTGTTTGAGGGCATAAGGCTAACGTTTCAAGTGTCAAAAAGACATGATACAGATTTTATATGTTTAGTGTTTGAAGGGATGTGGGCAGAGAAGGGGATAAAAAGTCATCTTCTGGGGACCAAAGCATTCATTGCGACACACGCAGTGAGCTTCAAATACCAGCTTTTAGACGTTCACCCTCTTGTGGTTGCAGTTTGAGTTCTGCTATGTGGCTGCATACTTCCAGGTTCTCGGTGACCTAAGTGCCTCCCTATGTATGTCAAATACTGTCAGATTAAGGTACTAATCTCCTCACCTCAGGTGAAGATAGCAGTAGCTGCCTGAAGTTCCATATTTTTCCCTCTAAAATTAAGATTGCTTATAGCACATCTGATGTAGCAGAAGTATGAAGCAATGAAGAATAGAAACTTAGCAGTGTGGAAATAGAAGTGTTTTCAGAGCAGCGAGAATCCTGTGTTTCTATAGAAGACATCTTGAGGTATCTTTGCTGACTTGATGCTGTAGGTGGCAATCCAGAAGCCCACCGAAAGAAGCTAATTCCTTTCATTTAACGTCTTTTTCTTGGGCTTGCCTAACGTTGGTTTCAAAAGAGTTCTGTTTGCAGAACCAGTTCATCTCTTAACACTGGGCAGACTGAGGACAAGAGTAAATCTTCAACGCTACTGCGTAGTTATCACTATGGTGATCTTCTAGGTCCCAGTTTTTAAGGAGCCTTCCTCTAACTGGTTACTTTCCATGCATACTCAATTGTCTTCCAAACAACATGCATACTTGCAAATAGCAGCTACTGAGTTGCACAGATTATTTTTGCTTTCACTGGAGGCAATGGTGGCAATCTATCATGAGACTCGCTTAGATTTGACATGTGTAAATGACTACTGCTGCATTTTGCCACCAGTATCTAAAATGCTTTGTGGTCAAGATGTAAGCAGTGTGAAACTTGATCATGTTATTTCATTTGTATCTGGAAATATACCTAACCTCTTCTTAAAATGTGTTGTTCTCCTAGTGCTACTCCATTCTTAACTACCATTAATTTAGGAAGGGGATGAGATATTTGTATTAGAAATTAATAGAAATAATAATGCAGAGTTTCATGTATACATTTTTTGTTTACACATGTATTGAATGTGAACAAATTAAAAGTGTAATCCACACTGCTTGCTAAAATACAAAAACAGGGTGGGCTACTTTACACTAATTATGGGACATGCCTGTGTGTTGTTCAGTATGGACTCTGACTAATTTTCCCACCTTGTGTCAGTTCCATGCTTCTGTATATGTTTAGTTGGTAATACAGGGCAGCTTGGAGGAAAAAAGAAGTATGTTCTGCCCCTCCAGCACCTGCGTAGAGGAGACTGAGTTGATCCTATCTGATAAACATAGAGATATTTCTGGTCACTTTTGCTGCAATGACACTTGAAGACAAACTGACCTATTGAACTTAACAGGCTGACATCTGTGCTTCTGGTTTTGTGGAAGACAGCTCAAAGCAGAGCTAAAGTTTAGTTGCTGGCATGTCAAGTGGCATTCCATACCATTTGCGCTAACCAAGTACAAATTGCCCAGGACTTTCCAAGTGTTCAGCCATAATGGAATAGCAGCAAACCAACCAAGACTAGCTTCCTTTTACACACTTGGGCTATGAACTGTTGCACCTTTTCTTCAGGATGGCTTTCACCATCAAAATGAAAATGTCAACATTAAATGAACAGAAATATGAACACAAGATGTCAAAAGGATCTCGATCTGTGGAAGATAAACCTCTGTGTCAGTTATATGAAGCATCTAATACACAATCATTGTGTGTATTTATGCAAACTAGCAATCAGAATGCCAAACAGACAACTGTTCTTCTGTACTGTAGAAGAAAGAAGACATGGTTTGTCCCTGCCTTTAGGCAAGTCTACAGCGTGTTAGGAAAGCAAAGATCACAACTTTGTGAGGTAACAGAAGCATCCAGCAGTAGAGCTGTCTTTCAGGGTTCATACTGTGATGAAGATTACTATCAATATAACATAGTGAATTTTTGGAGCAAAAAAAAATCAACAAAGACCATTCACCCTCAAAATCCCACCATTTTCCTCCTGGCGTGAAGAGAGGAGATTTGACCTAAGCAGTTTCCTAAAACCATGACAATAGCAATAAATCAGTGGCAATATTTGAAACTTCACCTGTGAAGCCTCCAGATAATGTGGAGGGATTTAGGTGATGAGGACTCAGATAGTATAAAATGTTGTTAAGTTATATCAGTGGTAATATTCCAGTGTACATTAGTCAAAAGAACTATCCCTAAAAGTAGCGTTATGGCTAATGCATTAGGAAGCAGCTCTTAATGTAAAAGCCACCAAATGTGGAAAATTTTCAGTGTTAACTCCTTGAAATGCAATCTGTAGCAAGGCTGGACGTGGCAAAAGCATGGCAAATTCTGAATTCATCAATGAGATGGTGATGACCGACAGTCTAAGTGCAGGTGAAAGACAGTGGGATCATTCAGAGAGGAGTTAAATTTTCAAAGAACTTAACGTTGTTATGCCAGGTCAGATAATTCAAGTGACATTCAAGAACGTGCTGCTTTTTGAGATACCAGTTGCTTTATATCCAGAATATTCCCCAAGAGAACCTGGGTGGCTGCCTGGCATTTCTAATTGTGAGAATGCAGGGATGCAGGAATATGAAGTGGGGAAGGGGCTATCCAAACTTTTTTGGTCAGCCGGTCGTGTGATTTGGATAGAGCTATGTGAAAGTCATTTTTTGTTTGACCTCACTTTTTATTCCCTATTATATACGAGAGGAACGTACTGGCTATGAGACTTTTGAAGAACATTACATATTTTCTTAGAAACTTTTGAAGATTTGCCAAGGTAATGATTTCATTAAGTGGTGTACACATAGGCCGGTTGCCTTCCTTTGAGTTACTGCTTTCAGTGAATTGGATTTGTTAAGCTATCTGATCATGCTTTGATGTGTCATTCTTTTGACCAAAGAAGTAGTGGTTATGGGGAGTTACCTTCTAACCAAATGTAGAGCAGAAAATTGCCCTGTCATGTGTACAAAACATTTGTCTCTGTCAGTATTCTTGTAAAGTAGATCCTGTGACCTTTTTCATAATAAACCCCATTGTCTAGCATCTACAATACAGGCCTGAAGTTCACCTTGAAATGAACTATTTTTATAGAGCGTAGTCAAATAAGACACTGTATTTCCACAATAGTTCAAGACCTAACAGTGGCCTTTTCACAATTTTCTTCCCCTTAGATCTTTCCACGTTTCCAGTTCCACAGCAAGTAGAAAACACCAAGGAAGAGATTAGTGTGTATTACTTAAGCCACTGACAGGCAGTGAGGCACACAAAAAAATCTTGTTCCTTCTTTTCTCAGCAGTCCATTCTTGTGTAGCCCCAATATAGGATATTTTTAACAAACTCTGCCATGTAACATTAAACTTTGTAATACTTAAGCCCTCGTTCCTTTAAAACCTCATGACAGTATGATTTGAAAGCTATAAAATGCTTTGTTAACTTCAATAAAGGTAATGGAATTATGCTTTTTTTATTAGTTGCTTTTACTAATATTCTCTGGAAGTTGATTTTGCTTCTTCTTCTAGTTGGTTGTGTGTTTACATCATGTTCTTTTTCCACAGAGAGATGCTTGGAAGATCACGAGCTCATAGTTCAAGTTGAGTCCACAATGGGAAGTGAAAGTAAATTTTTGTTCAGGAAGAATTACGCGAAATATGAGTTTTTCAAAAATCCCATGGTGAGTCTTTCTACTTCTTTGTGTGCACCACAGAGGAGGATAGGTTGCAGTAACAGTGATGGGCACTGCTGGGCCTTAAAAGATCTCTTAAAAAAAAGAAAAAAGCACAACAAAACCAAACAGAAATCTTTCCAAAGAAATTGCAACCGATGTTTATATTCCTTGTACTCTATTCCCAGCCTAAAAGCCTCAACTGTTTTTTCATGTTCTCAAATGTACTTGTTTAAAAATGGCCATTGCTGTGTTGGAGAGTGACCAGCACAGAAAAATCTTTATTGATTCAAGAAAAACAAGGAAAAGTACAGTTTTCTCATCCTTTCCCAATGTTACTTGATTTGATGCAAGCTGATCAAATAGTATACAGTATACGGTATCAAATTTTTAATTTCTGAGAGCGGTACTAAAAAAACCTCTTTGTAACCCCTTGTTATGTACAAGGAATTTACAGTTCTTCATTGTATATGTTGAACATTGTCTCCCATATGGCTGTGCTTTACTAGTGTGCTCTGCCTCTGCTACTCGTAGAAACTCACCCTCTTCATGCCCTCATGTTTTCCATGTTAGAAAAGTAAGTGATATAACTGTATGTAACGCTACTCTTATCATTCCCTTAGAATGATGGAATTTTCATCTGTTTGCAGTGTAGTTGCTTATTTGAGAATTACTTTTCAGATTTTGTCTGAACAATTAAGTGGGAACAGGCAAGTGAGACAAACCTACGTCAGTTGGTACAACCCATCTGAACAGTTGAAGGGAGGACAATCTAAAGAAGGTTTAGATTAGAACAGATTTTGTGTCAGGCTGGCATTTCTGGTGCCAGAAGCAAAAAGATACCTGAGGTCACACGAAAACTCATTGCAGAAGTTGTTGCAGGTGAGAAATTAATTTCCTTTCTCATGGACAGCCAGGCACAACTGCTGCATCCTCACATATGTTCCTCCACGCACATTTGTCATCTGTTAGTGCTTGCTTTGGAACTCATGCCTTGATTTACTGCTTGAAACCTTCCTGCGCACAAAATGTTTGTAATTTTGCACTTGTGATGAACTTCCCATCTGATAACCAATGAACACCTGAGTGTTGTACAGAATGTTTGGTATCGTAAGAGCTAGCACATAGTTTAATGTGGTATGCTTTAATTAATAGCAGGGTAGGGGAGTAAGACGCAGAATGCTTGGCATTCAGTCCCAGACTCTTGCAGCCTGAGAATAAATCATTCTTTTGGTTTAAGAATGCAAACGCTTCCTATCCATTGCATTAGCTATTGCCATATGGCACTGTTTCTTCTCAAAGAAGCTGGTAAATGTTAGCTTTCGTAATTCACTGTGCAGCCTACCTGGCAGAAGAGTGATTTCTCTTCAGTGCTTCTCTTTATGCCTTAAAGACTGAAATCTATATTGCCTGAAGAGTGGTAATATTTTCAACTAGAACATTTTTTGTTGTTATTCATCTTGTTGCAGTCATTTTTTTATTTCAGGCATTTCTGCGTGTCTTCATGCTTGAAATAATGTTGAAATATTTCAAGACTGATTTAATGGAATTATACTGAATTACATGAACGTTTTTAAACATGGTAAAGGAAAAGGAGAACTGGAGGAAAAAAATGTAAATCAAGTCATCTGTTTAGCAAGGAGCTGTTTGACTTTGTGATGTAAAGATTCAGCATGAATGAGATATTGTAAAGAAGGCCTGAAATTAAAATGTCTGCAGAAGCACCTGGTTTTTGTGTTAGGCAATATTTGCTTTGTGATGACAGGATGGGGGAGAAGAGGATAGGTGCTTACTTTGACGTTATTCAAATGTAGCACGTGAAGCAGGAAATGGGACATCAGTCAGAATTATTGTACGTGTCCCTTTTAAGTTTTTAGTATTTCTTTTCCTAGGACACGCAGCTGCCTGATCGTTACAAGAAAAAATATTGGGCTGTGTTAGATGATCCTGAAATATGAATAGACATAGGTTTTACAAAAGATGGATTGAAAAGTTTGAAGTCCTGAGTATAAACTCACTGTTGAACAACCAACTGAAAGCATCAACAGTCTCACATAAGCCTTTTCTCGTACTTAAAATCTGTGACTGGCAATTCACGTGGAACGTTCTGATGCAGCTGAGCAGGTTCTAGGTTCGGGCAGATGCAACACTGAAGAACTATATTTTGGATAAAAGGAGTGTACTATCAAAGGTAAAAGTACTTACTGGAGATTCTGCAGCATTCCTACATGAGATTTCTTTTAATGCATTTTCATCCTGTTTGGCTCTGCAAGTTAGAGAAATCCTTTTATTTCTCCTGCTCTGCATCTTCCATGTGGCAAGTGGAGTTACAGAGAGTTTGTTCACCAGATAGCCTTCCTGGATAGGGAGGTAAACACAGGAATTTGGTGGCAAAACGTGCAATGAACAAGAGCTGTTGAGTACCCAACCTGCAGGACGACTTTTCTTGTCCCTCCCTAGAAAGTAGAGGCCTTTAAAGACCCAGAAAGCCCTTAGGAGAAGAGGAAGCATTGGGAAAATGAACTTAGGAAATACTGTGTACCTGATGTTTAAAATCCAAATTCTGTCTGCATGGCCTCATGACTTACAGCTTCGGTGACCAGACGGGAGGAAAGAATGTCCCTTGAAAGCCTTATTGTTACTTTGTGTGAAAAGAGATCTCTGAGTTGATTTAAGAATGATAGTTAGACAAAATTATGACTGGAACAAAATTTGACTGATTCTATATATGTTCAAATATAATATGACTTAAATTTGTTTTCTTTTCTTGTGTTTAGAATTTCTTTCCAGAGCAAATGGTTGCCTGGTGCCAACAAACAAACGGCAGTATTCCACAGTCACAACTTTTGCAGGTACTGTAAGTTATCTGTGTGCACAAGGTTTTGGAACTGTAGAGGACACGTTGAGGGAAAGGGGAGGGGGAATTCAAAGGTCTAGAAATGGCTGGTTGGGGAAAGACTGGTTAGTTAGCATGTATTATTAATGTTGAACCTGACAAAGAGCTAACTCATTGGCTTTGAGGTGTAAGTTACAAACACAAAGTATTTGTAGCTGTATTCATTTGTATTTGTTCCATGGTTATTGAGCTTAATCAGGTAAATGCTCTGTGGGTACCCAGAGGCAGCCACCTCTGTGTATTACTGTCACAAAAAGACTTTCTTTCTTTCCTTCCCTAGTGTTTTTGTGCTAGTAGCTGCTGCCCCCCTTGCTGACTTCTGTCAATAGTTCAGATAGAAGTCCTAGATTATGGTTTGGGTTCCTAATCCTAACACACCAAGTATTTTTTAAAGTAACCAAAGTAAGTGCAGATAGTTACAGAAAACTAGGTGTATTATTTGCAAAGTTATCCCACGTAAAGCTTCCCAGCCCAAATTACAGGTGTGTGTACCCTGTGCATGTGTGTTGGTAGAGCTCTGTAATCTGTGTGGCAGTGACTTGCATGTGCCCTGAGGTTTTACTGAAGTTTTGATGTCACTGTACAGTTTCTTGCTTGCTCATGAAGGAGCTGTGGTGCTGTCAGTTAATCTCTGAGGACAATGCTGAAGGGCTGCCACCCTGACCTGTAGCTCATTTACTTGAACCTTACATTTGAGCACGCCATCCTAAACCCTATAGTCAAATATTCTTCACCTTAAGTCATCTTCTCAAATAGGAGGCATTTAACTCACAGGTGTTTTGAGGCCAAATTAAAACACATTGTTAAATAATACCATATTCAGTGTGTAAGACAGTGGTGCCTGAAAGACGTGAATAACATGTACCAAGAATAACACGGGAAAATTATCAGGCAGAAGGCTCAAATATATGAAGAAAGCACAAGTTACAAATAACTGATTTTGCACATGTGCAAATTCACATTGACTACTTGGTAAAATTTAATTTTCCACTCGCTTTTGAACTAGTTTGCTCACTTTGACCTCTAGCCACTTGAAAATGTATTAAATACTGGTTCCATTTTCACCAGAAAGAGCTTAATGCATTAGCATGCGTTTTCAGCTGGGAAACAAAAAGACAGTTCCTGTAATTAAAAATGAAAGTCACGTGCAACAAAGTCAAATGTCCTTGGGTCAACTTTGCACTGGTACTTCTCTAATTAGGACCCTGCTTTTCATGGCCCGCTAAATACTTCTAGAGCAGGAACTTTTCCTTCATGTCGCCACGCAAGTACTTCATGGCCTACTTACTCAGTCTGGGTAATCTGCGGGGACGTGGGCCAGGCAGAGAGAAAGCACTCTGACTGGGCAAGCACTCCTTCCAGTGCTTTATCTTGTGGTAATCAGGAACTCAAACTGGTAGGAATAGAAGTGAATGCACCTTGGACTCTTTATCTAGCAGTGTTAATTGTGGAATCGAGTTTGCTTGTTAGGATGAGAAGAAGGACTGACTAAAAGAGCAAGAAATGTTTGAAGGGGAAAAAGTTTGGAGCCTAGTGCAACTTCATAGGCAAAGGAAAACTGTACAACATTGTGAAATCATAGAGTTTGCTTCTGGGAAGGTTCGGTTAGGTGCAGTCCTGGAAAAGCACTGACTCATGGGGATTAACAGTGCCAAGAGAGTTGGGCAGAGAGCATGGATACGTTCTCTTTAGTTTGTTGTATAACTGTAAAAATCAATCTTAGTTAAGGCATTTATATCAAATATCCCTTTGTTTTTAAAAAAACAGACATAATTTCAGTGACCGTTGCAATTTGTCGAAGGTAAACTTCCTGCAATCCAGTAGCCATTAAGCGTGTTGCATCCTAGGCTGCCTCAAACATCGAGTGCACACAGTGGTTTTTTAATCACACAGAATATAGCAAAGAAATTAAGCATCATGTCAGAATATCATGTGTTTTTTTAATTACGCAGAGCATAGGAAAGAAATTAAGCATCGTGTTAGAATATCATGCGCAGCTTTAAGAGCTATTATTTCTAGTCTTAACAATAGCATTAATAATGGTGGGATCTGTTTTCTCTGCTGTTAGTCTTGCTCAGATACACAAAAATCTTGCATCTTAGTTTACTTTTGGTTTTATCTACCTGGACTGTAGTTTAGCTGCCTTTGGAGAGAATATTACCTTCCTTTGGTCTCTGATTTTCAGAGCTGAGAAGTAGATTTATAGTACAAATAGCAAGAATGTTTTAGTCTGTTAGGAAAGATGTTGGGGAGGGGAAAAATGAGTACGTTTTAATGCAACTAGAAATTCTAACAAAAGGCAGTGGTTTTTGGTTTGTTTTCTGTGAGCACTGCCTATCAAATAATACCAAAATACAACATTTCGGAGGCATCTAGACCAACAGGTTTTATGAATTTGTCTTCCCATTACATGAATTTATTAAGAGATTGGCATTTAAATTACTTACCAAGCTCTCTGTCATTTAAAAATCTAGCCCACTGCAGTAAAGGAACAATCCATCAACTGGCTAACCATAGTTAATACTTCCTTCCTTTGACATACGGCAAATCAAATGATTCCATATGTGGTCCCTCTAATTATGCCAAGAACTTAAATACTTCTGGATCTGGAGGTGTAGTATCATTGCTGACATTTATTTTACTGCTGTGAGTTTCCATTTGAGTTATATACTCTGTTGCCACAGAATCACAGAATTGCAGGGGTTGGAAAAGGCCTCGGGAGGTGATCGAGTCCAACCCCCCTGAGGCCCGTCATACCTCTTGTCCTGGAACAGGTGCATGTATGCTGTACAGGACTTTGGTATGGGAAATCCTGCAATAGTCTGTTCCCACTCTAAAACTTTGGATAAAGTTGCAGATTTTGGCCAACGTTTCCAAGTTAGACTAGTTGGCTGAATCGTATGGACGAGGTATTATTTTCTTTAAATAAGGAATAAGCTTCCTTTGTGTTGTTTCGGGTCAAGCACAAGTAGAATGAGAATACAGAGAAGGGTTTAGTCTTTTGGAGATTTAAGTATTCACACAGAAAACAGGAAAATGTCAGTACATGAATTGATTGTTTTTACAGTACTACAGAGAAACCTGTTGTATAATAAACACTGAGATTCTGCTTCAGAAACACCCTAATGAAGGCTCCTGCTTCACATCTGCATTCAAACCAGTCCAACTGTAGCTGCCACTGATAGTTGCTGTTCTGTGCCCCTGGCTGTGCAGCCGAATTACCTCCGGTTGAAACTGTGTGTAGACTGGATGTCTCGGCACATTTCATTTATCTGTCAGGACATTAACTATTCTGGGTTGGGGAGGGTTTGAACAGTAGTTCATCGGGCTTTGCATCACTAAAGCTGCTAGTCATGGCACAAAGGAGATGACAGAAAGTTAGCCAGGTAGATGTGATGGGAGGAGAAGGAATGTCCATTTTGGCTGTAAATCAGTTTAAACATGTAGGTCAATTAAAGCATGTAGTGAAACTATGCCCAATGTCAGTGAAGTGACTTGCAATTTGCCTGTCTTTTCTGCAAAGAAAAATGTCAGTTTTATGATAAATGTGTAGGACAGTTATCACTTATGTTTTCCTCTCCAACAGAACTTTCTAAACTCCAGTAGCTGTCCTGAAATACAAGGTTTCTTGCATGTGAAAGAGCTGGGTAGGAAATCATGGAAGAAATTGTATGTGTGTTTGAGGAGATCAGGACTTTATTGTTCTACAAAAGGAACTTCAAAGGTAAGATTAAAAAAGAAGTTGCACACTACCAGCATGGGAAAGGATTTTCTTCTCTTACAGTGGATTTTTTTTTTCCTGTTTTTTTTTTTTTTTTAAAGTCTGCACAAAGTGTTTCCCTTTTTATTGCATAGAAAAGGATAAGCAAACCATGATCAAATGAAAACAAGTCTTGGGCTCTCAGTTTATGACAGTGGCTTTGTAACTTTGTTATATAATAAAACTAACCTAGCCAGACAACAGAACTGTGGTTGCTGAAGTCACCTTAACAAGGTTTGCAAGAAAAATCCTACTCTTCAAATGTGTTGTTGATGAATTTATTTTAAATGACACTTCAAAAAATATTTTGCATTATCTAATTTTCAGAGTTTCCAGAAGCAATGAAATAGGCTATGCCATTTTCAATTCAGTGCATTTGAATAAGTATTTTGTCAGTTTCTTCTATGAAGCGCCTTAGGCTAGTAGGCTGGTAATTGCAACGTGCAATGTCCACTTCAGGCTGTCTGAGAGGAGCAGAGTGTTCACATACTGCCCTCTGTTGGATGTTGGTCTTTCGAGATTGCAGCGCTTGCAGCAAGGTGTTCCAGAAGCTTATTCTTACATGTTCTAAAACACATTACTTCTGCAGGAGCCAAGACATTTGCAATTGTTGGCTGACCTAGAAGACAGCAATATCTTCTCATTGATAGCAGGCAAGAAGTTGTACAATGCACCTGCAGAGTATGGATTTTGTATAAAGGTAAATCTCACAAAGTTCTTTCAGAATACAAGATGGTGACAGTAGCTCAGAGCCCTGCCAGCTAAATGGGATTTCTATGTAAAAGTCTGCAAGTATTTCTGTCAGGAAGACCTGATCTTGAAAGTCTTTTGTTTGGCAGACGTCCTATGAATCTTGCCATCATTTTATGTGACATTTTTAACACTCTGTCTGTTGCTTCTTTGGATTGGGAAATTTCTGTGCAGGATCAGCTTAATGCTGAAGCATGGTGTGCCTGTGAGGTGGCCTTGGTTCACCTTACACATGAAATCATTTTTTCCTAGCACTCTGATGGAACAGGAAAGTTTCTTTGGACAGTGAGCACCAAAACTATGTAGCAGCAAGGACCAAACTGTGATCTCGTCTAACTGTACCATAATTATGGGCCAGAGGCTTGCATTTATTTAAAGTGAAAGATTGTCATGGAAGATAGAAATACTAATAAGCAGTTGCCCTTAAGGATTTTAAAACTGTTGGTGCTGATGGATAGGATTCTATTTTTTGCAAGAATAACCAGATCAGTTCAGAACAGTTCTTAGCATTTAAGATTATTATTAATATTGCTTCCTTTAGAGATACTCTTTCTCTAGCACATGCATATACTTGTACAACTTATTCTTACAGAGGAAGAAGAGTAAGGCATAGCAGCATAAGCTGTCTTTTTCCTGATCAGATTGCATCCAGAGTTGTCCCTTTTATGTACTGCCACTGAAATGTCAGTAAAAAGTACTTCAAAGCTCCATCTCATTTTCTGTCAAGAAAATATGGATGGGAGCTGGTTTTATTGACAGAAATGAAGTCATCTCCTTCCTAGCAACTGTTCTGGAGCTAGACTGTATCGGTTTGACTTAGTAGAGGCTGGCTAAGGATATGTAGTGAACTGATGCAAGCACATTTGGGAAGGTACTCAGTGGGAAGAGCCCAAGCGCTCTCTCTGCAGGACAGCATCATGGCAACATAGGCCTTTCTGGTCCATTCAAGACAAAGCCTGTCATTCCCTACAGGTACTGGGCACTTAATTTATGGTCAGCTTCAGGAGCTGCCGCTACCAGCAACTGAGTGCATTAGGTTGGAAAGTTGTGAGGGGCTGCTCTGTGATGCTTGCAACATGGAGGCCCACATGTGGAGATGATGAGAGTACTGCTCAGGGAGATACATAAAAATCTGAACATAAGCAGCAGGAAAAAGCTTTAAACTTGCAGAACTTCCAGAGTGAGTGATGACTGTATGGGAATGATGATGGTACAGCAAAGAGGGTGTGGAAGGGAAGGATCTGGTCTCCATATCTGATTCTTGAAGGCTTCTGTGTGGATTAGGATCACTTACTGAAACTTTGGGTCTCCAAACAAACAAAAAACAGGTACGCTCTTTGTTTCTCATTCTGAAATGACTTGAGTACCTTGTTCCTATAAACTGCAAGAATTGCAGAGTATTACAGAGCTCTGAAGTTTATCTTGCTGGATCGAGCGGAGAAAGTAATTTCATTCAGAACTTGTTCAGCCTCTGATGAGCTTGAATTCAGGGTGTTGTAGGCCTTCTCTGACCAGTCTGTAGACATATACTATATCTGCCTTTACTGTACAGTAAATTTACAGTGTTGTTGGTTTTTACTGAATTGAGCTGAATTCTTTCTAATCCTCTATAGCCCAACAGAGTAAGAAATGAAACGAAGGAACTGAGGTTGTTGTGTGCTGAAGATGAGCAAAGTAGGACATGCTGGATGACTGCCTTTCGACTGCTCAAGGTACCAGATTTCTTCTGTAAATAGAGCTACACCTGTTGTCAAGTTGCAGTTGCCATTTTTTTGCTCATTAGAAAATACCTGCATGTTCTTGAACGTCATCTACCTCCAAAATAACAGGGCTAAGAGCAGCATGCCAGATAGAACTGTCCCTCCTGAACTTTTAAGCGCTGCACTGAGATGAATCCTCTGTGCATATGAATCCAGTATAATTTCAGAGTTTGAGGCAAATGTATGTGAATGAACCAACAAAATTGTGTAACAGTTATTTCAAGTACCATAAAGAAAACATTTTGATTATGGTAAATGAACATCTCACCTAGAACAGAGTGCTTTCTACACTTAGAAACTTTGTTTTTTCAATTTTTTTGAAGGTTCAGAAACGAGTTAAATAACAAAAATAAGCCGCTCTGTCTCTATATTATTCATACCTGAGACTAAATAATTAAATTTCTTGATAATGTGGAAAGAGGCTTCCCAGTACTTTTTGAACAAAATCACTGTAGGAAGTACTGCGGAGAACGTTGGTTATTTTGTGCTGTTTGAAGTTCTTTTCTTTTCTTTTTAAATCTATTCCTGAAGATGCTGCCTCGAAAACAACTATTACTTTCTTCTTTCTACCTATGTCCTACAAGATGTTAAAGGGAATATACCTTATAAAAAAATAAAATATATAAAATACGTACAGGTTCTCTCTAATGGGTTGCTCATGAAAATCCCACTTCTCTTCCATGCATTTATCCTACTCTCTAGTATTCTGTTTCAAAATCTAACAAAGAAATGTAATTAAAAAAAGTACAGGCATGTACAAACTGGTACTATGGTACCCCATACTAGATACACATCCACCAAAACAGGAATGGAAACACTGAACTCAGTCAACTTTGACTCTCTCTGTAGTAAACATATAATTCCAGATACTGGGAAAGGGCCAACCACAAAATCCTTTACTTTATGTCAGGGAGCAGGGCTGGCCCCAGACAATGCAGTGGGAATGAGGCCAGGATGTGGTCCTTCTTGGACACCATGTCCTGTCCGTGACTGCTGTCTGCCAAGCTGTGCCCAGGATGAGTTTTGTCATCGTTAGTGCTGCGAGCAAGCCGCTAGGATGGGGACACAGCTTCAAGGCTATGTCAGGATGTTCCTTGAGGCCACTGTGGGCTCCATCTGCTTGGTCTCTCACCTGAATGACTACAGTTGCTTTTCCTGCCTAAGCAGCAGGCCACATCAGCAAAACCTGTGTTCTGCTCCACTCCAGACCTCTCCAGCAAAATGCTTCTCCCCACCAGTGTTGCAGGACCACTTGCTGAAGGCACATTTCCACACTGTGACTAGGGTGCTGATGGGGAGCAGGTGTGTCAATGAGTATGTGGTTTTTTGGCTTCCTGGTGCAGAGGAAGGGCTCCAGAGATCATGGAATCATTAAATCATAGAATGGCCTACGCTGGAAACGATAGTAAAGATGATCTAGTTCCAACCCTCCTGCCACGGTCAGGATTGCCAACCATCAGGCTGCCCAGGGCCCCCCATTCAGCCTGGCCTTGAATGCCTCCTGGGATAGGGG
This sequence comes from Pavo muticus, assembly GCA_016647715.1. Lineage (NCBI taxonomy): Eukaryota > Metazoa > Chordata > Aves > Galliformes > Phasianidae > Pavo > Pavo muticus. Next base: position 1,765,086 of record JACDJE010000082.1, on the reverse strand, counting down.
TGTGTTGCATGAATGTCTTTTATTTCCCACCTCTGCACCTTTCAAAACTTTGTCTTGTTAGACTGTTCTTAAGATGTGACAAATGTTTAGTACAGTTATCTCTTCCTTTCTTTGGGTAGACTGTGTATCTTGCAAAACCCTGTAAAAGCAGGGAAAGCAAATTAGACATCTAGGCCTGCAGGTATGAAACCTCAACGTTTTGGTCTGCTGCCTGTTCTCCATTTACATTGAGTCATCTTCCAAACCAGCACATGTCTCTGAATGATCTCCAAATATTGCCTGGTTTGTTAACTGTAAGAAATTCTTTACAAATTGCAGTACAGAAATCCCATCCTTATTTTAACTTCTTACAAAAAAAGAAGGTGTACTGGTTGTAAGTATTTCGGTTATGGGCCAGGATTGAAGAAACAGTCCTAGGTGCAATTTGCATATTTGTTTTCTGAAAAGTTGATAACTGTTGGCCCTCGTAATCTAACATCCACTATGTTGACTTGGCTCAAATTTAATACAATGTTTTATTTCCATGTCACATCCAGACGCTTCTTTGAGATTGTTGTTATTGTTGATTGCTGTTATTTCTGATTTCTACATAATTTTTCATTGTTTCTGCGAACCGCAGAAATAGTGGATCAGTTAACTGTAGTGAATTGTGCCTCGAGGTTATCACTTATGATATCTTCAAAAGAATGAAGAGTTTAGGTACACTGGTCAACACACTATGATCCTGGAATGACAAGGAAGAACCTCCCCAGCACACAGAGTTAGCTGTTCATGCCGAATGTGTAGACATGCATCTTACGTGTTCAGAGGAGTCTTTCTCTGCAGTGCGACCGGTGGCAAAAACAGTATGGCGTTCATTTTCTGTGCACTGGCATCTAACATTGACCCTTAGGCACTTAACACTAGGAAAAAAAAGATTTTGTTTTTAAGAAACAGTGAAAGATGATTAAAGGCGTGTAGTCAGGGAACATTAAGTCTGTGCCTCGCGGCTATGGCTGTGGCTTTCGTTTTTATTTACCTACAGATTCAGCTTTCGGTAATCATACGGTTTTACCTCGTTAACAAAATTACATACACAACTTCAATTAGAACATTCTGTAAGCACTGCTGGTATACTTCAGCTATGTCCCTCTTGGGAAGGCACTGAGCAGGTGTTTTCCTACTGTCCTAGCTACGAGTTGATCTCAGTGAAGGAGGGATGTGAGTAGTTAGCTCACTCTTTAAGGATGAGAAAAATACTGGAAGTGTTACTTTCTGTCACAATTTATTAAAACATCAAGTTTTAATAACATTAAACATTATGAAAGCTGAGTTCATCTTTGTATTATCTTTCACTAAACTTCTTATGCATGTATATATATTTTTAAGCTCAAATTATTAGAGGGTAAAAAGAGGGGGAGGTGATATCTGGACCTTGAGTGAAAGCTTGTATTCTATAAGGAATATATGTTAATAGCTGAGAGTGGCAGAGATGAGCTGTGTGTTTTGCTCAATCTTGTAGAACTGCTATCTTTTAAATAAAGTTATTGTGCATACTTGCTGCTCTATTCCCACCTGCCAATCACTGTTCCTCAATGCAAATTGCTCTGGGACAGTTTCTGATCATGGAAATGAACTGACAGCACCTTGTTCCAGTGCAAGTGGAATCACTACAGTTTTTTTTTCGAGGGCTTACCTTTGAATAGCCATTTATTTGCTTTTCTGTTGACAGTATGGAATGCTGCTGTATCAGAATTACAGAATTCCTCAGCAGAGAAAAGCCATGCTTCCACACTTTTCCACTCCAGTAGTAAGTAATGAACCTTGTTTCCTTAACGTATCATGCTTAAAAAGATGTATTTACTTTTGCATTTTAAAAGTGGAAAATTTTACACTAAGAAATGTAAATTCAGGATTATGTAGCAAATGAATGTAAAGTTCACATTTTCTACGAGTACAATTTATGTAGCTGGCTCTCCACTTATCTTAGGTTTGCATTATCCACGTGACTGAAAAATCTTGGATATGCCAGGCACTTAGAGATGTACAGCACAGAGACATCTGGCTGTCCCTGCAGAAGCCAGCTTAGGTCTGGCAAAACACACTCTTAAATCTCATAAAAAGCGCTGGGCCAAAAGCTGACTGTTAGCTGTCTGAAATTGAAGATGCTATATTTGGATCCCAGCTGGCCCTGGAAATGAGTGGGGTATGGTAATAGGGCAAGTGGGCAACCTGAACAACAGAGACTTTGGATCTTCTCCCTTCCATATGGCCTATAAAGAAAAACCATGTATTTTTGTGTCTGTTAATGCTTTTCAAGGAAAAGAAAAATAGCTATGTTTCCCATGTTGTTGAAGGATAGCTTTGGAAAGTCTTCTGAAAGCAAAACATTTTGAAATGAAACTCTCTCAAGTTGGTTTTTTCTTTCCCTGTTTTTTGAAACAAGTGAAAATTCCTTTTCAGAGAAGTGTATCTGAAAACTCACTAGTAGCAATGGATTTTTCGGGGCAAATAGGAAGAGTTATTGAAAATCCTGTTGAAGCACAGAGTGCTGCCATGGAAGAAGGACATGCTTGGAGGGTAGCTATTTTCTCTTCTTTTCTATTTTTTTTTCATCAGTGTCTGTTGAGAGCCAAGACTCAGAGTGTGCTATGATACTAGTGCAGTGCTGGTCACAGTATAGCTTAGATCCGACCTGAAACAATCACACTGCAAGCATGCAGATCTGAAAGTCGATATCCATCTTTAGCAAAACTGTCACATTCACAACAACCTTCTACCACTGCTTCTCTGTCCCCCTAGTGTCCAGAGGAAAGTTGAGGGGGAAAGCAGACTCACCAGAACTTTACTGCCAGTTTGCAAAACCAGTCTCTGAGGAGGAATATGTCAAATTAAATGCTTCCCCACATGGAAGAGTCTGGGGCTCTGACTAATGGCTTGCTCCCAGTAAGTTTAATTGCAGAATATACAAGAGGCAGAACCTCTTGCAATGAAAACTGATGTAATTTGTTTATAGTGTCTTGTGGACAGACAGCTGCAGTACAAGTTTTCCCCCATGCTCGTCTCTTAGGGAACAGGAGTCATCACTGAAGCACTAGCTGGTGCTTTATGTACGGGAGGGAAATACTGCTTGATTTACTGAGTGCCCAGTATTTTGCCTGAGCAGAAACATATCAGACTTTTCTTTTTTTCTGTTGTATTTTTTCGTTTCTTTTTTTATTTTAAAGATACTGAGCTTTCACCGTTAACATCTGGCTTGCGTTTTAAGCCAACTGAACTGAGCTGCTGCTTGTAGATTAGTCCCCTTCAAAGTTGCATTTCTTTTTCTCATCCTTGCATTAAACTTGCCGAGCCCCAAGTTTCCTGTAAATTAAATCTGTATTGCATGTGCACTAATTCTCTTCTGTTGAGGTTTTAGTGTGGATTTAATGGTAATTCATTTTCTCTATAGAAACGTAGCACAAGAATGAACATTTTGGGTAGCCAAAGTCCACTCCACCCTTCCACACTGAGTACAGGTAAATTCTGCTGTTTGTAAGCACAGTGTAAGAGGCTTTGATGAGTAAATGAAAGATTATTTCCTACAGGGATAGAATGCAACCATGTAGTGTTAATGCCTTTATATGAAATACTATGTTTTATGCTTATGAGTAACTTCTGTCATTAGTATGCCTACCTGTAAAGACATAATAGAAGGAACTTATCTTTCTTTTAAGGTACGCTCAAGATTTGCTTCAATTTTAATCTTTTGAAACCTAGATTTTACAAAAATTGAGACTACATAAATGTTTCCAGTAAACAAAAATAATCCAAAAGTCAGTTCTTCATTTTAAACAAGGAAGGTCAACAAGTGATTTGATAATCTTCTAAGTAAGAGTCTTAAGATAACATTTATTCTGTAATAATTGCATAATGTGAAGTACAGATACCTGTAATGTGAGCCCCGAATGTCTCTCTGACATTGTAAGTTTATTAAAATAATAGAAAATTGCCTATTAGTGTCCTGGATTCCTTAAGAGGGAACACAGATATTCTGAGTTTTTATTCTGCTGAATAGAACTTAAACATATCATTTGAAAAACAATGAAACAAAAATATCTGAGGATAACTGCACCCTTGAAAGCACGATCTGAAGTGCTTTTCATTCTTCTAGAGCTAAAGGGACTTGGTTCTACCTTGTTAGCTCATATACTGTATTCCCAGAATTGTTTAGGCGCAGCCTTTTCAAGAAATGGTGAAAGGGCAATGTCTCACTAACCTGATCGTGTATCTGCAATTCGTAAAGTCCATGGAGATATTGCCTGTGCACTTGGTTTATCGTGGTCATGCAACAGCTGGTGCATTTTCTTCATATTGATTCATTTTTTTATACTAATCAATTAAAGACATTTCATATTCTGCACCAAAACTATACCCACTTTTAAAATGTTTAAATATCACGTGGAAGTAACTGGTACACCTTACTGTTTTTTAACCATTCTCTCTTTTCCCTCTGACCTCCAGTTATTCATAGGACACAGCATTGGTTTCATGGCAGAATCTCCAGAGAGGAATCTCACAGGATCATTAAGCAACAAGGGCTAGTAGATGGGTAGGTATTCCTGTTGTTTGGTATTTATGATCTCATGGTAAGTACTGTGGACAAGAACACAACTTCTGCTGTAAGGGCTTACAGGTTTGTGAGCACTGATGAGTAACCTGACTCTTAGCAGTCCCATTAGAACTTGCCTGGAGTTCCAGAAGCCTGAGTACGTGTTTGTAGGAGTGGGTTCTAACAACTAATCTGGAAAACAAAACATCAAGAATACACAGCTTGTTGTTCTGTTGGGTGTTGTTTTTTTCCAACAGAGGTAATCAAATTTTAGAGAATGTTAGAATTTGAAAATAATTAATTACTTTAACCTGCGTTGAGGAAATGTTTTTTCAGGCAAAGCTGTAATTATCCATTTGCGCACAAATCTATAATCAGCTATCTGTGCTTTTCTGCATGTATCAGAGCAGCTAATGATTATTTCTTCCTATTTATTTCTGTGCATACCTGTTCCATTTCTGTAAATTGCCTATAGCTGAGATTTAAGTATTTTCAGAGCATCCCAGTTTCACTTAGTTGCACGTAGCTATGGTAATTCTAGGGAAATTCCTTAAATTGGAGTCCAACAATGAATTATTTGTTGGATGAGAAGAACATAGTTGTCTTCATTTCATCGATCTCACTGCTGACAGGGTTTAGGTAGAAGCTTCCGTATTGTCTTCTCAGGAGTCAGACCTTGCAACAGCATTTTCTGATTCGGGAGCATAACTAATTTTTTTGATTTATAGCTTGTGGAGAATGAAACACATTAGAGAAATAGTGCATGTGCACATTCATCAAACAGTGGTTTTTATTGCTTTGGTTTTTTTTTGTCAGCGTTGATGGCCTAAAGCTATTGAGATTTGTATGAAAAAAGATTTTAGCTAGCAGACCAATGAAAGCAAACGAGCACTGCTGAAGGCGGGCACAGCTGATTTGTTGAGTTTCTGGTTCTCTCTCACAACAGAACTGCTTGGCTATCTTGGCTCCATTTTGACATGTTGCATTAAGAATCTAGTAGCCCATGCTCTTTTGGGTATTCATACAATCATTGACGCCTTTGAGACTGTTCAGTTTGTGCTCCGGACAACTTAGTCACTATGGAAGGCTGAGATTGGTTAGCATTCAGTTGTAGTGAGGTCATTCAATTACAGCAAAGGAACTGTATTACCTGTGTGCTCTGGGATCTGTAGGTGACAGTCTTCAGAACAGAAAAGTCTTGTTTGTGTTTTCCTGCTATGTGTGTTCGTGAACAAAGGAAGCTAAAAAGTTAACACTGGGGAAGAATAGGGAAGGCTTCTAGTGGCTCTTGTTAACATGTCCAGCGATGTAAATATGCAAGTGATGTTTCTATTCTTTCTTTGTTTCTTGAAGCTATTGTTGAGGGTGTATCTGTATATGCGGTCATTGTTACTGCAGACAGGCTGGTTTTTTGCCAAAGAAGTTGCATAAACACTTGCAGGGTCAGTTGTGCTGAGCTTTGCATTGTACCCCCAGTTTATGATACTTTGCATTATCTGAAATAGCTAGATGAAAGGTAATTTAGAAATATCTGCAGGACCAGCTGGAGTGACTGTAGGGCAGGGGCAGGTAAGATCCTTCTTGCTGAGATGAATCCCAATTTGTAAAGTCTTAGGTTCCTTTTCCACGCATCTTGTCTTACTAGGAAGAAAAAGGAAAGTGAAGCATGTTTTCCAGTAGTGGCAAGACATGCCATCTCTTGGTACTGGAGTGATCCTGGTTATGATGGTACATTTTTGTGGTATTGACATTTCTCAATTGGCTCAGAGGAGCTAGGGTAAGTTCTTTCAGGTCCATAAAGTACAAGCAGTTCTTGCAACTCAGCCTTGGAAGAGCATGTTCCTGCCTTAGTGGTTAGCCAGTAAGAGGGCTTGAGGCCTGCCCAGCTACAACACTTGGCCATCTCACAAGTCCACTTGTGATTAGCATTCTGGGCCTTATGCCAAAGGGATATACTTGTTTCCTGAGGCATGGAGAGGTTCTCAGCTCATAAATGTTAAGGAAAGGAGACGTTTTTGACAACTTAAATTGTCTATATACTTTTCCTTGCTAAAGTATAGATTTAACTATTTGAATTAGGACTTTGTGGTGCGATAGATAGTTCCATGGTGTGTGTTGCTAGTTATACTTCCTAAAGTATATTCTTTTCTGAGGACGCTGAGAGAAAAATAGTCTCTTTTAGAGGAAAATCAGTGTGTGTTTTCCCCATCCCGATAATGTGGACATTACTTTCTTAAAATGATTTCTCAGTTAAGTAATGATGTGTTTCTGTGGAATCGCAGCCACTTAGCTTAAATGTAATTTACTAGTACTGAAGTTCTGTAAACTGATGCGAGATACTGGAGAATGGGAACAAGTTCTTGTATACTAAAACACAAAAGCTTCATGCATATGTACGTCACTCCGAAAGTAACGCCTCCTACATGGGTTGCTCCAAAAGTAATGGCTTCTATTTATTTCTGTGGAAAAAACTACAGATACAAAGAGCACAATAAAAACTATTTGATAGAGCAAATTCTCAGCTACAAAACACCACCATTAGCTAAGCATTTTCTCCAGTGATGGACAAGAGCATGCATGCTGCACTCATAAAAATCTGTGCCAGTGGAAGTGACCCACAGTTTCACAGCTGCTATGATAGTGTTGTTGCCCACACAGTTCATTTTTCTTATGCCTGAACAAATGGAAATAAGAATGTGCCAAATTGGGACTTTGTGATGGGTGTGGTAGGACAGTCCAGCCAAGATAAGCAATGTGCTCCACCACCTTTGAACTGGTACAGGGCCTGGTGTTATCATGTTGCAAGGGAAAGGTTATCTTCTTCTCTTGCCTGACTCTGGAAGTTTGAGCCTTCAGCTTAGTCAGCATCATGATGTAGCAGTCAGGAGTCGATGGGTTTGTTTGGGTTCCAGGAAATCCAGAAGGATCACCTCTTTCTATTCCAGAAGACAGTACACATCACTTTTCCCACCGAGGGCTGCATCTTGAACTTTTTCTCTGATGGGGAATTCACGTTGCCACTCCATGAACTGCCATTTTGACTCTGGCTTGTAGTGGTGACACCATGTCTTGTCATCAGTAACACTGCGATCCAGGAAGCTGACACCTTCAGCCTTGTATTGGTTCAGTATCTTGACAGCCTTGCACATGGTGTTCTCTCTGCCTCTGTATTTGAGTTTTTTGGGACCCACTTGTTGTAAACTTAGCAATATTCCGGCGTTCTCACCATCGTTTCCTACGTATTGAAGCCTATATTCAGCTCCATACACAGTTCTGTGGTTATATTCTGGAGATTCATGCAGATTATCTTTCACATGACTGCTGCCACTGCTGAAACACAGCAGTCACCGCCTCACTGTGCTCACATCCACTTTTTTGTCTCCATAAATGTTCAGCAAGTGTCAGTGAATGTCAGTGGGTACGGTTTCTTTTGGATGGAGGAATTCAGTGACTTCATCACTTGGCTTCATCCACACTTCCATGTCAGATGCCATTCTGTCAGATTGCCCCTCTGCTGCCATCTGTCGCATGGCAACAAAATGTAATGAAATATTGGTGGGAAGGTTCGACCTCTACTGCCTTACCACCAACATCTGCCTCTGACATCGTGGGCCAACATCATAAAATAGGAGGCATTACTTTCGACGCAGCCCTCACACATAGGGGAAGAAATAATGACACGCATTTTCACTTTATCTTCTTCTGTTAGTCTTGCATAAGCCTGGTATAAAAATGAAAAGCAAGTTGCCTGTTAAAGCAACTGAAGAAGAGTTAGGCAGTAGTACAAAATTACTTAGTACTTCTGATTATGTAGAAATGGATTGTTGTATTTACTGTGTGCTTAAAAATGTTCTCTCCTAGGCTATTTCTTCTCCGGGACAGCCAAAGCAACCCAAAGGCATTTGTACTTACACTCTGCCATCATCAAAAAATAAAGCATTTTCAAATCTTGCCGGTAAGTAACTTTTTTTTTTTTTCAAAACTGATCATAAAAAATAGAATAAATTTTAAACAGACAGCATTGTCATTATCCAAAGAGGCCTCTTTTTATCTACTAATGGCATGAACAGGAATGTTTCCATTAGGAAATATAAGTCTTTAGAATTGTCAAATGTCTGAATAAAATTCCATCTTAACATTACCTGGAAAGCTAATTTAAATCACTGAGGTATAGAAGTAATGCAATATAACTTGTACTCTGTGACTGGCAGCAACAGCTGCACTTGTCTCCATATCACTTAGGCAAACTTAGAAAAAGTTACAGGAAGTTTTAAAAGTTCTATTTGGAATTTTATCCCATAATGTTGAGCTTAAAAAATGTTCTATTGAGGTAGTGAGAACTAGTTGATTTTATGTGGGCCAGAAAGAGCAGCAAAAGTTTAAGATCGTGTAGAGCTGCTTATCGGTCCAAACCCTCTCCTCTTGTCTTGCATGCTAATTTTGGAAACAGCCATCAATTATTTTTGTGGTATTTTTGTTTTCTGTAAAAGAAACCAGCGCTGTCTCTACAACTTAGAATTACTCTGCCCACCAGCTTTCATTTTTGTGCAGAAAAGATTTCCAGCTGACTTAACATAAATTCTTTTCTAGCATTGTGCCTGGTTTCACGCAGAACTCTAGATAGCAGGTTTTCTGTGCAGTGCCTATCATTTATCTCACTTCACACGCTTCTACTTGTCCTGTTTTTGCAACGCTTGCATCTTCTCATGTGCTAACTTGAAAAGGGCATTTTGTTTCCCCAGTGTGAGGATGATGGACAGATATTTTTCAGCCTGGATGATGGGAACACCAAATTCAGTGATCTAATCCAGCTTGTTGAATTCTATCAACTAAACAAAGGAGTCTTGCCCTGCAAACTCAAACACCACTGCATCCGAGTGGCCTTATGACCTCAAATTTGACTCTCGCTGAAGACTGGATTTGCTAGAAGAGTAATTGTAAGAGAACGTTGATACTGGGGAATTGGCAGATTTGTAAGTTGGTAAAAATAAATAAAAATATTATGCACCTTGGGACTCTGAAAGGGATGGATTCGACAGGTGCCAACAGACCGACATTACTGGTTTGTCTAACACCTAAGAGTGATTGCTGCTGAGTGTCCCAGCATCCCAAAAACAGGGGGGAGGGTATGTAAAACCATTAGTAAATTTGAAACAAAACTGGAAACTGTCTTGGCTGGGCCACTTAACAGGAACAAGTGTGAAGAGAAATCTTTGAAAAGAACTCTTGCCCTGGAATAATCTTGACAATTAAGACTAGTGTGTTTACTTTTTGTATTGATCACTTTTTTTGCACTCCTACTTTGTTTTGGATATTGTACGCAGCCTATATTAGGAGCTGATGTGGCTTTTAAAATTCATGCAGGAGTTGGGTATTAATCTGCACCCTAAAATGTATGGAATGCTTCAGCCTAAACGGATCTAGAAGAAAATCAAGAAGTGTGCGTGTCGTGTGTCTGTATGTGTGCGTGTGCGTGTGTGCATCTCAAAACTTCTCTGGAGACCTGAGGTTCCGTGATCTGCAGATGTCTTTGAAGAAGCAATGAGGATACAATTCTAAAAGAACATACCACCATGTGTGTGCTCTCAAAACTGTTGACTTGTAGCATTATGGCTGTAGTATGTTGGTGGCATATTAGTGGCATCCAGTCATGCGAAGACTGTGTTAGATTCTATGCACAAACTTTTATTATTGAAGTGGTGATTTGTTTTTTACAGCCTTTTGACTGTTTTCCTGAGGAAACCTACTGTTACTAACTAGAATAGGACTGAATGACAATTGTATCTGAAACCACCATTTTTTTTTGTGAGAAGATTCTTCTGCAGGTAGTCTTAGTATGAGAAAACGAAAACAAAAAAAACCAACAAAACAGTGTTTTTAGCTTTATAGCTCCTTGAATTTTTGGACTGTTTCAAAGAGCTGTTTCCATATTGTAAAGCTACAGTGACACAAAGCTCTCTTGGGGAACAGGGCATAGAAGTATCTCCCTTCTGCTTTTGGTATGGCCTTCAAAGTCTGCATGGTGAGAAAGAACATACTGGGAATGGAAACTCGTTTCATTGGGATTTGCAATTGTGAACCAGCTGCTGGCAATACCATCCACCGAGGTAACTGGTGATTCCTGTGTTGTACACTCTAATGCACACCGGTACCTACTGCAGACAAGCATATATCCTGCCCTGGTGCTGGTCTGTCATCAGAATTACTTTATTGTTAATGCTTAAATCAATTATTTAATGTTTACACAATGATTCTTTCTGATGACAAATCAGTACTAAAATTAAACGAGTCCCCTTTTACTCCTTTAATTGCAAACAGCATTCTTTGAACAACGCAGGCCGTGCAGGAACTGTTACTGAATTAGCTTTCCAACACTTCATGCGGTTTTCCGTAGTGTGAAATATTTCACCCTGGGAACTTTGAGAACATAGTGCAGAATGGAGCATTCTTGAGATGGTGAACGATTTACGCTGACTCGTTCATCCTTGCTAATGTTTGCCACTGGGTTTGAAATCCTAGCCATCGGAAAGGGTAGTCAAGGAAGAAAATTCCACACCTTTAGGTCTTCATGTAGTGTTGAGAATAGCTTAAGACAAACCATAACCTGCCTGAGTCGTCCATATCAGCTTATAACTACGTCAATGGTATAGAAACACTGTATTTTAGTTTACAGAACACATTTAGTATTTTTTTTTCCATTTAATGTCTAGATACAAAATGAAGAAACTTGATTTTGTTTTCAGTAGAAACCTTTTTTTTTTTTTAATTGTACATAGTGAAACGAGTGTTCCTGCTTTCTAGACAATGTATTTTAAAACCTTGAAATTAAGCTAACTTAAGTCTGACTTCACTTTGCATGCTTCTATTTGGCCCCTATTAGGAGAAAAACGATAACCTGTATTGACTACATTACCAGTTTAATAAGACCATTTATGCTGTAGTTTTAAGTTTTTCTGTTTACATAGCTTAGTGACAGCCATGCATTTTTCCCAGTAGGCGGATAGTACTTGCAGTGTTTCATATTTATAAAAGAAGAAAAAAAGAAAAACTTGCATCTTATTTAAATTGAGAATAAAAGTTTGACTATGAATCATGATTTTTGTATGTAGATGGTTGACTTAGTATTTTGTACTTTTCCCAGCTAAAGTGAGCTGTTTTGAGAAAGTGACCACCTTCAAAGTGGCAACAATCTTACTTAAGCAGATCACTGCTTTGTCTTCTTTCTGCTGGAAAACAGCCGGTACCACCTTAGTTTTCCAACAGATTCAGCTGGCTGCCAGCTCAGAATACCAAGGACTGAAGGACATTTGACTCTTATTTTTGTATTTAAATGACATGAATGTAAAGGGGATGCTCAGGGTTGTTTTGGAGCCTGTTGAATTTTTATCTTTTTGCCTGTGATTTTATTTTCTAAATAAATACTTCATGTAGCAATCTTGAATATGTTGAGAAGGAAAATGCCAAACCATTTTGGTAATGAGGTTACTAGTTAAGTTATGTTATGATAGGTGTTAAAAGTACAAAAAACTTTTTATTTGTTAATTAATCTTGAAGAAACACGTGCCTCAGTTTAGATGTTTTGTCTTATCTTTTCTGCACTAAATACCTGACAGTTTGACCAATCAATGCACCTTTCCAGTGGCAAGACTTGCTTATCGTAAATTATATTGTCACAATGCAAGATTTAGTGACTGTAAAATGGAATAAAGTTTAAAGTTTCAGGGAATGCAAAAGGTATTAACTTAAGAGACAAAACCTTTATTCAATATGCTTTGCTTCATACTGTAAATAGCTTTTTGGCTTGTGAACCTAATTGTAATCTTTCAGGTATTTTTGTACAAATAAGGGACTGATATTCTGTTTCTTGTAATTAGAAATAAACGTTAATACAATGCTATTCATTTTATATTGGGATGAATGTCTTCTCTTGGGTGTCTCTGTGTTCACAGCTTATCTCTTGTCTTAATTCTGGGTTATTTGGGGTGGGTTATCATTAAACATCTCTTAAGAAGAGCTAAAAGGAAAACAGAATAAGATGCCTCTGTTTCCACTGTTCTGTGGAAATATCTGTGTTCAGTATGTCCTGTATCTAAAGAAGTTGTTCACCCCTTTTGTTTGAAGAAAATTATTTCAGTATGTGTTACGTTTGGAACAGACAAGAGGATGGCATGGAAAAAAAGGAATCACGGCAAACAGGTGTTCCTAAGTCTGCCCCATGGCAGGGCACCATTGTCGTCTGCATGTTCGTGCAACCCACCCGCAACTGTGGCACAGGCAAAATGATGCCTGCAAATCTGGCCTGAGGTGTTTTCCTCAACAGGTACCTGTGCTATCAGAACACTCCCAAGTACAACATTAATCGGGGTCAGAAATGGGAATAGTTAAGAGTTTAAATTGTTCTGCCTGATAGGAGGTTTGTGCCGGTGTAACAGTAGTTACAGGAAACGGCCAGTATCTGACCTGATCAGGCAATGTCTGAACCCACACGAAACCTTCTAGCATGAAGTTCACCTTGCAAAATAGTGTAAATGCTTTTGAACCTATGAGTAAATTGAAATCAGACAAGTGTTTTGCAGCCTTTAACTGCAGCACTTTCATCCTGATGCACACACAGAAGCATGAAGTTGTGTTTGTTTTAACACCAAATGGCTGCTACAGCCTTGTACCTGCAAAGAATGCTACCACCAGAGGAGCCATTTCCCACCAAGTAAGTTGAACTACAGACAACTTCAGACTTAAGTCACTGCTAATTCAGTTATTCTTTAATCTGGTTTGTCAGTGTCCAGCTTGCATCTTGCTTTGTGACTCAGTCATTGACTGTCCAGCATCTTGGAAACTTCTGCAGCAGTGTCAGCAGATGGAGAAAAGAGATAGTCCTTTGAAATATCCACATTGCCTTAATTTGGGATGCTTATGCATCTCAAATATTATGCCTTCCTTCCTTTAATTAGGTTGTGAAAACCTAATATAACCACAAGTATGTCCAAGAGCTGTATGATTTTCATTAGATACTGTGGGTAGTCACATCTGAGACCTCAAAATAAATCAGTTTGTATAACACTAATCTTGCGAACTCATAGCCTGAAGACATTCTGCTCTAATTCTTCGTCATTTCACACAGATGAGAGCAGATGTTTTTACAAGAAATACTGGTTTATCTCAAGATGCTAACCTGTGCCTACCAGAGTCATAACAACACTTCTTCGTTGGTAAGGTTGAATGTTTTGCTTTAATCAGCTGTTTGACACATGTTGGCTGCATGGTTCTGGTGCTTCAAGTGCCTAACAGGAAGGCGAAAGTATAAACAATGCAGGCGCAGTACTGTGTCCCGTTCTGGGCTCCTCAGCTCAAGAAAGACAAGGAACTTCTAGAGAGAGTGCAGCGGAGGACCACATGGATGAGGAGGGGCGTGGAGCATCTCCCTTATGAGGATTGGCTGAGATAGCAGGGACTGTTCAGCCTGGAAAAGAGAAGGCTGAGAGGGGGGACCTTAGAAATGCTTATAAATATCTCATAGGCAGTAGTCGAGTGGGTGGGGCCAGGCTCTTTTCCCTGGTGCCCAATGACAGAATTAAGGGGCAATGGAAACACACAGGAACACAGGAAATTCCATGCGAACATGAGGAAGTATTTCTTGACTGTGAGGGTATCAGAGCAGTAGACCAGGCTGCCCAGAGAGGGTGCGCAGTCTCCTTCTGTGGGGATATTCAAAGCCCGCCTGGACTCTTTCCTGGGCAGCCCGCTACAGGGAACCTGCTTTAGCAGGGGTGTGGACTAGATGGTCTTCAGAGCTCGCTTCCAAGCCATACCATTCCGCCATTTTTCCTGGCGAGGTACTCGGCACGGAGCAGGCGCATTCCGCACTGCAGCAGGGAATCGCCTGGGCTTGAGAAGTAGCCCTATCACGGAGCACTGCCGGGCGCCATTGTCCTCCGCGTGGCAGCGGTGGTCTGACGCCGAGGCGGCGGAGCCAGGAGCAGCGGCGGACCGCCCCCTGCCTGTATCGAACCTGCCGCTGCGAGCAGGGCGAGCGTACAGGGCGCGGCGCGGCACGGCGCGGCGCGGCAGTGTGCGTGGGGCCTGAAATCTCTGCCCACTAGTAGACGTGTCACCTGTCGGCTGCCTCCCGGACAACGTATCTCACCGTGGTGTCCACCAGGCAGAAAGGCCTGGTGAGAAATACAGTGGTGACTCAGAGTCTCTGCCTGAAGAGGTGGCAGTTCAAGTCTGTGGCTGCAGCGAGTGCCTGAGTCTGTTGGTGCTGGAGAAGGGAGGCAGGAACTCCAGCTGTGTGAGGTGTGAGCACGAGGATGATCTGCTCAGTGTGGTGGCTGCACTCCAGGAGGAGGTTGAGAGGTTAAGGAGTATCAGAGAGTGTGAGCGGGAGACAGGCTTGTGGTGTAACTCTCTGCGAGACAGACACGGGGCGATCCTCACCAGGCAGCGGTGGACCCCCTGCCCTGCCATATTTGAGAGAAGAGGAAGAGTGGAAAGGGGTCCCAGCTCGGCGATGTAGGCAACCCCCGTCCCGACCAACCTCGGTTCCCCAGGTGCCTCTGCGAAACAGGTGCGAGGCCCTGGAACTCGAGGTAGAGGTGGGTCAGAGCGTGGTGGAAGATCCACCTGCGAGGCTGTCTCAGGCAAAGCAGCCGACGCCACGCCTCAAGACTGCCTCCACCCGGAAGGAAAGAAGGGTGGCTGTCATAGGCAGCTCCCTGCTGAGAGGAACGGAGGGCCCTGTATGTCGGCCTGACCCTACCAGTAGGGAGGACTGCTGCCTAATTGGGGCGCGGGTCAGGGACATTTCTGGGAAACTTCCTGGTCTGATTCGCCCCTCTGATTATTACCCCTTATTGATAGTTCAGGCCGACAGTGCTGAAGTCGCTGAGAAAAGCCTGAGGACTATGAAAAAAGACTCCAGGGGACTGGGGCGGGTAGCTGATGGAGCGGGCGTGCAGGTGGTATTTCCTTCCGTCCCTTCAGTGGCAGGGAAGGATACAAAGAGGATCAGGAAAACCCACCTCATAAATAAATGGCTTAGAGGTTGGTGCAAACACAAGAATTTTGGGTTGGTTTTTTTTTTCTTTTGACCATGGGGTAATTTACTTGACATCTTTTAAAAGGCAACAACTTATATGCGTGTATGTGCACGGAAATTCTCATGAGCAGGAAGAGCTCCGTGCAGTTTTTTCCGGTTGGTGTTTTCTACAGGAACTGCCATTTGCGGTCCTTCACGTCTGCTTGTGCCATGGCTGTAATGAAACGCTGGCAGGCAGTAGGAAGACAGATACGGGAAAGCATTGGAAAAGTCTGGGTACCCAGAGTGAGTCATCCGATGTACAGAGCATCAAAAGCAGGGACCGAAAAAGGCGGCTTGTAGCTCCCAGCCCGCCCCCCTCAGCAGGATCCTACCAAGCAGGCTGCTTGGCAGGAGGTGTTCTTTCTGACCTTGTAGGATCTTTCCCCCTGCAGGCAGGAGGTGCAAAACCTGCTCCCTGTCAGGCTGGGCTGTCCCTTAAAACATGGCGCTGCCTACTCTGTGGTGACATCACTGACCACTGTGAAGTCACAAAGGGCCCTCGGTACAGAGGCAGCTTGTCCCCGCGCCTTAGCCACTCTCGGTCCTGACAGCATAGCTGTTGGAGAGGGTTTGGCTCACTCCTTGCGAGCTGCGTGTTTTGTTACTTGTGCTTCAGAGAAATGGAGCAACGAGGGGAAGGCGAGCGTGGGGACTGGTAAGGATATGGTTCCTTCAGGAGTTTTAAACATCTGTTGCTCTGTAGTCTTCTTCTGAACTGTACAGATACTGCCTGCTTCACCATTCTTCACCACGCTTCTCCTCCTTCGTAGGCAAACTAAGGTTTGGAAGACAGTTGCCCTGGTGCTGCTCACTGTGGCTGTGCTGTCCTTTGGTGAGTCTCTGTAGAGCTCTGACTTGAGGGTGCTTCTTTCTGAAGCCCCCAGTGGTTTGCTCCCCCCAGGGATAGGGGAGTGGGCAGCCCAAGGCAGAACCCGCAGTGTTTATAGACTTGATTTATTGAGAGCTTTGTGGAACTCCTGACAGGTGTTTACCGCGTTGGAAGTCTTGTTGAAGGCTTAAGGATAACGGCAGGAATGACTCCAAGGTAAAAAACAATCTCCCTTTGGCTTGACGCTTCTTTAGAGGAGCTCTGCCCCTTGTCCGTGACCATTTCTTACTCGAGTCCAACTTCTGTGACCAGTGCCCCGAGCTTCTCCCATTTCCCATTCTCCTTTCCCAGCTTTTCTCTCTAACCACTCTAGCTCCACGTCCATTAGCTCCCCCAAAGTTACCCAGGAAGCACCTTCTCGGTTGGGAGCTCTTGGAGCTTGCCAACCAGTATTGTCACCTCCTATTAAATCTTGGTTACCCTGTCGTCACGCGGCATGAGGCTCGTTTGCTGCCTCACGGTCCCACGGCTTGTGAGAAGACAGCTGTGTACACTCTCTCCATTACCTGCTGTCTCTAGGCTGGCGGGTGATGATCTGGAAGTGCTGAGCCTGGAAGGAGAGCTTAGTAAGTTCGAGCAGCAGCTTCGTTTCCTGCAGTGGGGAGCAAGGGACATCACCCAGCGTGCTCTCCATGAGGCCCTGAAGAGAACTGAGCTCCCAGGCTTTACCGGCGAGGTAAGAGGACATTGCAAAAAGCTCTGCTCAGAGAGTTCTTTCCCCACTCTGGCATTATATCTCGCTACCGTTCCCTGTCACAGCCAGCTAAAAGGCTTGTCCAGCAGGAAGAAACGCTCATGCATTGCCATCGGTCCTTTTTTCTGTTGCTCCGGAGTTCTTGTAGGGGAAAGGAATGAGCTGTGATGGGAATTTCAGATGCCTTAGTCGTTTCTCGCTCTCTGTCAGGATCTCAGGTGATCCTGAGGGGAGGACTGGAAAGAAAGAGCGGTTTCAGCAGTCCTTACCTGCACCTGCTGCTTTGCATGAGGTGGCAGGTTCCCCTGGGGGACCTGTAAGCCAGCACCCTGAGTTGAGCCTGGGAGCCCTGGGTTCCTGGGGCCTGTGCAGATCCACAGGAAACGCTGCGTTACAACCTGCCCGTGGGGCATCCAGTCTGAAAGCTGTTCTGGTTTCAGAGCCCTTGCTCCTTGGATACCGTCTCTTTTGGTGGCTTGAACTCGCATGGTCCCAGGTCTGCCCGAAGCCTGAGCTGATGACGACCCGTGATGGGAATCTCAAAGGCTATGTTAGCCCGAGGCCTGGCACTAATTCCTTCTGCATTTTGCCTTTCTTCCCCATTGCAGTAGGAGAGCTCTGTCTCCTGCTTTAAGTTAACTCTCTGCGTATGGCTGGACTGCAGCTGTTGTGGTGATCTCTGGCAATCCCTGCCTTGTGCCTGACTCGAGCCCCATCTCCTGGCCAGCAGGACTGTCCGTCAGCGCTGCCTGTCTGTCGTGGGGCATCTCGACAGGAAAAGCCCATTCCTGCCGCATCCGTGTCCAGTGCGCTGGAGTGAGCAGCCTCTCCACTCCTCCCATGCCAGATGGCCATAGTAGAGCTCTGGAGGTTCCCAGGCAACTCCAGTGTTCCTTACATCCAAGTGGAGCAGCCGAGTTTGCTTTGGCTGGCTTTGCAGGGGAGCTGGGAGGCAACTCTTTTCCCTTTTCTTTTCCTTCTGACGAGCGCTCCCCTTTGTCTTCCTTTCCAGGCTGTTCAAGAGATGATCGATCAAGTACTGGAGAAGCTGGAAGAAAGCCCATTCCAGATGCCTAATTATGCCAGCAAAACTTCAGGTGCCGTTAAACTGTAGAAACAAACAGACCACAGATGGTGGTTCCAAAGCGTGTCTTGTCCAGTTTGACAGGATGGGCGGGCATTTGGGCAGTGGTGGGGGAGAAGGAGTGAGGAGGGAATGGCCACTGTGCACCCTGAGAATGTGCTTGCTGAGAGAGTCTTCAGTGGGCTGAAGCACATCTGAAAAGCACTACTCCTACTTGGTGTTGTTTCTGACGTGACTGCTCAGCTGGCTGTCAGTTTATGCGGCCTCCTAGAATAGTTGAGCGAGTCCCTGCATTATGTTGCAGAGGGTATGGCAAGTGAGAACGAGGGGAGTATCACTGTTGGGGATGTATGGCTGCTTAGAGGACAGTGCAGAGGCAGCCGGCATCTCTGTGCAGCTATTCACGTGGAAAACAGAGTCAGCAGCCCTTCAATCCTCCTGGCCTTGCTTGACCATTGTGCCCGTGTTTTAATTTGCAGGCGCCGCTATCGTTCATTCCAAGACTTCTCCCTGCTGGATTGGAAGTGGGAAAGTCTTTTGGCAGTCGTTGCTGCTGACGCCTTATATGAGGCCTCCTGAGGTTATTCTTGAGGTAAGAACACTGAGAAGCAGAGGAAGAATGGTGCGGGATGGAGGGGGCCAAATGCCCTGCTGAGGGTTGCCTTTACCCTTGTCTTCACGTCTCAGTTTTCTTTACCTGTGGTGGTCTTGCGAGGACCTACTCCCCTCTTGTGTATCTCCGCTGAGAATTTCTTCTGCCAGACTGCCCCAAGTCCTCTGTGCAAGCTTCTGCCAGGCTAGCTTGCTTGTCTTCCCAGCCATTGTGGAACTGTCAGGCTGGCATTGAAGGGGAACCCATAAGGTGCCGCGGGGGATCTGGGCTGCGAGAACTCTGGGGCTCTTAGTGAACCCAAGCGGGCACGGAGGGCGTGCACTGCAGGAGGGCCCCATGTTGTGTTTGCCAGCCCATCCTGGCACTGCTCCCGAGCTGCCTGCACAAGTCGGAGCCCTGGCTGGTGCCGGTGGAAGGAGGTGGGACTGGATTGAGAGGGAGCGATTGCTTCCCCTTGCAGGAAAGGCTCGTGCAGGTGAGCCCTTCTTTGCCCTGGGCAGGTGCCTTTCAGCCACAGCAGCCCCTCTTTTTCGTTTTTGGCAAGCTGCCTCACAAAAGAAGGAGCCCGAGAGCTTCTGCAGGTTGTGCACCCAGCTCACTGCCATGCATGTATGCCTGTGCTTCAGAGTGATCAAGTACTGGAGAAGCTGGAAGAAAGCCCATTCCAGATGCCTAATTATGCCAGCAAAACTTCAGGTGCCGTTAAACTGTAGAAACAAACAGACCACAGATGGTGGTTCCAAAGCGTGTCTTGTCCAGTTTGACAGGATGGGCGGGCATTTGGGCAGTGGTGGGGGAGAAGGAGTGAGGAGGGAATGGCCACTGTGCACCCTGAGAATGTGCTTGCTGAGAGAGTCTTCAGTGGGCTGAAGCACATCTGAAAAGCACTACTCCTACTTGGTGTTGTTTCTGACGTGACTGCTCAGCTGGCTGTCAGTTTATGCGGCCTCCTAGAATAGTTGAGCGAGTCCCTGCATTATGTTGCAGAGGGTATGGCAAGTGAGAACGAGGGGAGTATCACTGTTGGGGATGTATGGCTGCTTAGAGGACAGTGCAGAGGCAGCCGGCATCTCTGTGCAGCTATTCACGTGGAAAACAGAGTCAGCAGCCCTTCAATCCTCCTGGCCTTGCTTGACCATTGTGCCCGTGTTTTAATTTGCAGGCGCCGCTATCGTTCATTCCAAGACTTCTCCCTGCTGGATTGGAAGTGGGAAAGTCTTTTGGCAGTCGTTGCTGCTGACGCCTTATATGAGGCCTCCTGAGGTTATTCTTGAGGTAAGAACACTGAGAAGCAGAGGAAGAATGGTGCGGGATGGAGGGGGCCAAATGCCCTGCTGAGGGTTGCCTTTACCCTTGTCTTCACGTCTCAGTTTTCTTTACCTGTGGTGGTCTTGCGAGGACCTACTCCCCTCTTGTGTATCTCCGCTGAGAATTTCTTCTGCCAGACTGCCCCAAGTCCTCTGTGCAAGCTTCTGCCAGGCTAGCTTGCTTGTCTTCCCAGCCATTGTGGAACTGTCAGGCTGGCATTGAAGGGGAACCCATAAGGTGCCGCGGGGGATCTGGGCTGCGAGAACTCTGGGGCTCTTAGTGAACCCAAGCGGGCACGGAGGGCGTGCACTGCAGGAGGGCCCCATGTTGTGTTTGCCAGCCCATCCTGGCACTGCTCCCGAGCTGCCTGCACAAGTCGGAGCCCTGGCTGGTGCCGGTGGAAGGAGGTGGGACTGGATTGAGAGGGAGCGATTGCTTCCCCTTGCAGGAAAGGCTCGTGCAGGTGAGCCCTTCTTTGCCCTGGGCAGGTGCCTTTCAGCCACAGCAGCCCCTCTTTTTCGTTTTTGGCAAGCTGCCTCACAAAAGAAGGAGCCCGAGAGCTTCTGCAGGTTGTGCACCCAGCTCACTGCCATGCATGTATGCCTGTGCTTCAGAGCAGAGCTGATAGGCCAGTACACCTCTAGAGCCCCTGATGCTGGGGCAGGAATTTCAGCCAGGATGCTCCTCTGCACATGAACACTGATTCTTCTTCTCTTTTCAGCCTGACAATCATCCAGGAAACTGCTGGCCCTTCCCAGGAAGTCAAGGGCACGTCTTCATCAAGTTGCCCATGGCCATCTTTCCCACAGCAGTTACGATAAACCATGGAGTTCCAGCAACAGCGTACCACGCAGACAGCATCTCCAGTGCTCCTAAGGACTTTGCTGTCTATGTAAGTGATTCCTCTGGGTTGTGGTGGTAGCTTTGCGTAGCATTTGATGTGGAGGGTGGCTGCAGATCCAAGAGGGCTGCGGCGTGCACTTCTTCCCTGCCTTGGGGGCGAAAGAAGCTCCTGAGTTGCTCCATTTCCACAGCATTCCTTTTTGTCCAGTGTAGCACAGCAAAGAAGGTTTCCTGCTCTTGGAGCAAGTTGGTAGTTTGAGAGGCGAAGAGAAGGGGAAGTAGCACAGTGGATGGTCCTAGACCACCTTTGCTTCCAGTCCCTGTGGGGCTTTGTGATCCTCTTCCGGCAGCGCATCTCACTGCTCTGTTTTCTCCACCCCTGTCTTTCTGCAGGGCCTGAAGGAAGAAGATGATGAGAAAGGAACTTTGCTGGGAGAGTTCACCTTCATGCCAGGCCAAGCTCCCAGTCAGACCTTCCAGCTGAAGGTACGGTGACAAAGAGGACGTGAAGCGTGGGAGAGGAGAACTGCGGTTGGCTGGGGAGAAGCTTCCAAGCCAGAGGCGTATGGGGGCCCCCTGGCATTTCTGCTGCTACCACGTACTAACTGCACGTGCCCGGAGTGCTGTGCTGTTTCCGTTTCCTTCTGGTTTTTAAGCTTCAGAGCTGCTTCAGCTTATCGCACCGCTAAGCTCCAGCTACGCTTGCAGCAGAAATCACCGTGACCGAGTGGCTTGCAATTGCACACAAGCGGCCACCTCACGTAGTATGCAGTTCTGTTGGCGGGCTACTTTCACACGGGGGATGTGTGGCTTTCCAGGGATTTTGTTGTTGCCAGTGATGGGCAGCATAAGGGAGGCCATTCTGCTTGGGTGACATTCTAGAGAAGGCAGTGAGAGTAACGTCCCTGCGTTTTCTGTGCGTGAACACACACTCAAAGCAAGTGCAAAGAACTTGCCTGCTTATCTGCTGCAGCTTTTGGTAGCTGTTTATTTCTTTAAAAGTCACGTGGCCAGAGAGGTGGAGCAGGGTAAGAAATGTCTTGATTGTGCTATGGCAGCATATCAGCGTGTCAAAAGACCTAGCAAGGCAGCCTGAAGTAAGATGTTGCACTAGTATGTCGCTCCCGCATTGTCAGTGGCCAAAGAGAAGAGAGGAAAACACAATTCATTTCTTCTTCTCATTGCAGAATGAGCACTCTGGGTTCATCAATTACACAAAGCTGCAAGTGCTGAGCAACTGGGGCCACCCGGAGTACACCTGTGTGTATCAGTTCAGGCTCCACGGCAATCCAGCCCGTGATGGTGAAGCTAGGGGAAAGCTGTCTGGTTTACCTGTCACGGACGTATCTCTAGGTCCGAGTCCGTTGACAGGGGCACAAACCCAGCGGACAAAAGAGAGAGGGCAAAAAAACTACCCTACCTACTAACAGCGCGGCGTGTCCGGCCCCGGCCCTGCGGCTAATGAGGCAAGGCACGATGCGGGCCACTCCGGGAGAGGGGGAAGGGAGATGGCAGATGGGTCTAACAAAAACAAACAACAAAAAACAAGGGCAACTATCTGAGGAGGAACGGCAATTTACTACATCTAACAAAAATCAAACAAAATGAGGGAGACAGGAGTATCCAAACTACAAGATCTCACGTTAGAAGACTGCAGGGGAAGCACGTGCTTTTCTCCGCGGCAAACCGAGAGAGGGAAAAAGAAGCCGGTGTCCTGCCAGGAGCTCCACC
Organism: Pavo muticus; assembly: GCA_016647715.1. Classification (NCBI taxonomy): domain Eukaryota; kingdom Metazoa; phylum Chordata; class Aves; order Galliformes; family Phasianidae; genus Pavo; species Pavo muticus. The sequence continues at coordinate 1,742,274 of JACDJE010000082.1, read as the reverse complement.
TTTCTTCTTCTGCGCGCCAGGTCCTCTGGGAATGCCGCTCCTCCCCTCCCATCCGAGGACCCAAAATGCCCGTAAGAGCCAGATCACGGAACCAGAACATGAACTCTTTAACTCCCACTATTTTACATGATGTTCTGATGTGGAATATCGACAACAAAAACCACAACATCAACTCAGAATAAATTACTATAACTTCTCCCATGTTGAGTCTCTTCTGTCCTTCAGAGTAACTGTTAAGAGATCAGCCTGTCTTTATCTCGACCCACGAGCTTTTTCATCCCCTTTTATCCTGCTCTGCTGGTGGGGAGGAGGAGGGAGCGAGCGGCTGGGTGGGAGCTGGCAAAGTGATCACGAGATACTGTATTTCCCGATCCTTGTTGAACCACAGGTGGGAGTCAGCAGAACTGCTGCCCCCTTGGACTTCCAGAGGGCAGACTTGGCCTCTTTCGGACCGTGGTTGAGAGGGTCCCTTGGGAGGCAGTTCTGGAGGGCATGGGAAGGCTGGGAATACTTTTAAGGAAGTTATTTAAAAGGTGCAGGCGCTGACCATCACGAAGTCACGGAAGACAAGTTGACGGGCAAGGAGGCTGGTCAGGCTGAACAGAGACCTTTGGCTGGAACTCAGGAACAAAAGGAAAGTTTATGGTATTTGGAAGAACGGGCAAGCAACTTAACGACGATTACAAGCACGTAGTGAAGCTGTGCAGGGAGAAAATCAGAAAAGCCGAAGCCCAGCTAGAACTGAACTTGGCCGCTAAGGTGAAGGACAACAGTAAATATTTCTATCAATACATCAACAGCAAGAGGAGGGCTAGGGAGAATCTCCAGCCCCTGTAAGGAAGTTATTTAAAAGGTGCAGGCGCTGACCATCACGAAGTCACGGAAGACAAGTTGACGGGCAAGGAGGCTGGTCAGGCTGAACAGAGACCTTTGGCTGGAACTCAGGAACAAAAGGAAAGTTTATGGTATTTGGAAGAACGGGCAAGCAACTTAACGACGATTACAAGCACGTAGTGAAGCTGTGCAGGGAGAAAATCAGAAAAGCCGAAGCCCAGCTAGAACTGAACTTGGCCGCTAAGGTGAAGGACAACAGTAAATATTTCTATCAATACATCAACAGCAAGAGGAGGGCTAGGGAGAATCTCCAGCCCCTGTTGGACGATGTTGAGGGCAACATGGGGACCAAGGATCAGGATAAGGCTGAGGTACTTAGTGCCTTCTGTACGATTTACAAACGTACAGTTAGCAGAGTGGTGTGGTTAGGATGGTATTTTACAGGTTTTATAGTTAGAAAGATTATCGAGGTGGAAAGAGACAGTCGAAAGTTAGATGCTCACCCGTGTCCTAGGCTCAAAGTAAAATACACCAAAGGGAGAGATCTCCAGAAAGAGATCCTTCCCCAGTTCCCGTCAGCCCTTAAATGGGATCTAGGAGAGGTGGAGCCAGGCTCTGCTCCTTCCAGTCACACAGTTGAATTGCCTCCACCTGTGCTCCCATGGCTGACTCAGTCCTTGCCTCAGGTGATCAGTCAGTGGTTCAGGCCGTGACTCAACACAGCTTCTTTGCGTCAGTCTTTAATAGTAAGACTAGTTACTCCCTGGGCACACAGCCCCTGGCACTGGTAGGTAGGGATGGGGAGCAGAATAGGCCCCGCATAATCCACGATGAGATGGTTTTGGACCTGCTTTGAAAGCTGGATGCTCACACGTCCACGGGGCCAGATGGACTGCACCAAATAGTGCTGAGGGAGTTGGTGGATGTGGTTGCCAAGCCAATCTCCATCATCCTTCGGCAGTCCTGGCTAACCAGAAACGTCCTGTTGGATTGGAGACTGGCAAACATAACACCCATTTTTAAAAAGGCCTGGAAAGATGATCCTGGTAGCTACAGACCTATAGTCTCACCTCAGTGCCAGGGAAGGTCATGGAATGGATCATCTCAGGAGGCCTCACGGACCAGTTAACGGTAAACTGGGGGATGAGGCCCAATCAGCATGGGTTTATGAATGGTAGATCCTGTCTGACAAACCTGATTTCATTCTATGACAAGGTGACCCGCTTAGTGGATGAAGGTAAGGCTGTCGATGTGGTCTGCCTGGACTTCAGTAGAGCCTTTGGCACCCTCCCCCACAACATTCTTGTGGAGAAGCTGGCTGCCCACGGTTTGGATGGGCGTACGCTCTGCTGGGTGAAACGCTGGCTGGATGGCTGGGCCCAAAGAGTTGTGGTCAGTGGAGTTAAATCCAGTTGGTGGCCAGTCAAGAGCTGTGTCCTCTAGGGCTCGGTACTGGGGCTGCTTTTATTTAACATCTTTTAACGATCTTGATGAGAGGATTGAGTGCACCCTCAGTAAGTTTGCAGATGACCCCAAGTTGGGAGGGAGTGCTGATCTGCCTGAGGGGGGAAAAGGCACTACAGAGGGACCTGGGTCGATGGGCCACAATAAACTGTGCATGAGTTTCTAGAGGGCCACGTGTTGGGTCCCGCATTTTGGTCACAACAGCCCCAGGCAACCCTACAGGCTTGGGGAGGGGTGGCTGGAAAGCAGCCTGACGGAGCAGGAGGCAGGAGTGAGTGGCTGGGTGGAAGTTGGGCCCTTGTCTAAGACTAGGCCAGCACAACTGCATATTAGGCCAAAACCTGTGCAGGAGTTGAGTGAACAGTCAAGAGTTACTTCTGAGAGCATTGTGGACAAGCTCTTATGCTGAGAATACCAAGCATCTGTGCTTGTCCTTGTGGTCTCCAGGCTTCAGGAGAATCAAAGAATCATTTAGGTTGCAAAAGACCTTCAAGATCACCCATCTCAAGCAAGTACTTCTATATTTTTGTTACTCGGTAAGAGGCCAGCCCGGCCCTTTGGCACGCAAGACAAATGCTCCAGTGTGTGCAACCATTTACTTGAAGCCATTCGGTACTCCAGGCAGAATCCCAGTGTACTGAATCCTGCCCCACTTATACTGGCTAGGTGGTCAGCTGGCAAAGTGGAACAAGGTCTGCCTGACTGGCAGAGCTCAGGGGGCTGTGATCCACAGTGCAGAGTCTGGTTGGAAGCCTGTAGCTAGCGATGTTCCCCAGGGATTGGTACTGGGTCCGTTTTTGCTCAATATCTTCTTCAGTGCCCTTTATGAAGGGCTAGAATGTGCCCTCAGCACATCTCTTTGCTGATGACACGCATTTGGGAGGAGTGGCTGGCACAGCAGAAGGCTGTGCTGCCATTCAGCGAGATCTGAACAGGCTGGAGAGTGGGGCAGAGAGGAACCTGATGGGGTTCAACAAGGGCAAGTGTAGAGTCCTGCACCTGGGGAGGAATAACCACATGTGTCAGTATAGGTGAGGGGCTGACCTGCTGGAGAGAAGCTCTGCGGAGAAGGACCTTGGTGTCCTGGTGGGCAACAGGTTGGCCATGAGCCAGCAGTGCGCCCTTGTGGCCAAGAAGGCCAGTGGGATCCTGGGGTGACTTTCAAAGAGCGTGGCCAGCAATTCGAGGGAGGAGATCCTCCCCCTCTTCTCTGCCCTGGTGAGGCTACATCTGGAGTACTGTGTCCCGTTCTGGGCTCCTCAGCTCAAGAAAGACAGGGAACTTCCAGAGATAGTGCAGCGGAGGGCCACATGGATGAGGAGGGGCGTGGAGCATCTCCCTTATGAGGAATGGCTGAGATAGCAGGGACTGTTCAGCCTGGAAAAGAGAAGGCTGAGAGGGGACCTTAGCAATGCTTATAAATATCTCATAGGCAGTAGTCGAGTGGGTGGGGCCAGGCTCTTTTCCCTGGTGCCCAATGACAGAATTAAGGAGCAATGGAAACACACAGGAACACAGGAAATTCCATGCGAACATGAGGAAATATTTCTTGACTGTGAGGGTATCAGAGCAGTGGACCAGGCTGCCCAGAGAGGGTCTCCTTCTGTGGGGATATTCAAAGCCCGCCTGGACGCTTTCCTGGGCAGCCCGCTACAGGGATCCTGCTTTAGCAGGGGTGTGGACTAGAAGAGTCCCTTCCAGCTGAAGCCATTCTGTTTTTCTGTGAAATGAAGTGGAATAAAAATTAGTCTTGGCTAGCATTGTCTCACTTATGTTTTAGGTTTTACTTGAACATAGCTATTGCAGTACTTTAGTACAGGTCACCAGGCCCTTACAAAATTAATTTCCCCTCCTCTCAAGCTGGTGAAGACGCACCTTACTAAAGACTTCCATTTCACCTGCCTTTGGATACATCTTCCACAGAGTCGGAAGAATTGCCATTTTTAGTAATCAAACACAGAAACAGCCGTGGAATTGATGTTCTCTCCCACTTGCTCATTTTTCACATAGTCTGTACAACTGCCATCAAGACTAAAGGAAGGTAAATGTAAGGTTCTGACAACAACAATTTTATGCTGAGAATGGTTAAAAACAATGGTCAAGTTAAATCGTGAAAATGTACAGCTTCAGTGCCTTATAGTGAATGCTAGATACATCCTACTATGAAGTGTTTTAAATTTAGTTAGACCTTTTCAGCATTTAATTTCTTCCATTATGCTTCTCTTTTCCTCTGAATTTATGCAATATATTGATGTGTTCTGTGTGACTTTTACATGCTCAGTTTTTTGCGTCAGTGAAGTACTCTCAGAATCATGCCCAAAAACAAAAACAGAAATGAGGCAAGCAGTGAGGATTAGAGTTTCTTGAAAAAGTACCTGACTACACAATTAGTCATGGAAGGAAACAAGTTAATAATGACAGAACGGGTGGGTAGGAGAGTATGTGGTTTGTGAAAACAGCTGGCTAAACAAGCCAGAAAATCACTCAAGGCTTAAAAAGTTTGCCTCAAAATACTTAAAATGAATTGCCTGGATGTGGCCTTGACCTCTCTTAGAAAACCACATTGCAGAGAAGTTAAGTGTGCCTGAGAAGGCACTGTATTCCTGTATGCACACCTTTGCAAACAAAATCCTAGAACTACAGTCCTTGGAGGGATAAGGGAGCAGGAACTGAAGCAGCAGTGAAAACGGAATCTTAGGGCATGGTAGAAATGGAGGAGATGCTTGATGAGCAAAAAGGATGGATAGTTACAGGAACAATCACATACACTAAGATGGTTCAGTAGATTATCCAAGGTATGTATACTAACTGGGAGAAGAACTCCTTGAGAGTAGCCATGCTGAGAAGGACTGGTGGATGAAAAACTTAACATGAGCCAGCAGTGCATGTTTGCAGTCTGGAATGTCAATGGTATCCTGGGTGCCATTAGAAGACGGGTGGCCATCAGGGACTGGGAGGTAATAGTCCCTCTCTTCTTTGCCCTCATGAGGCCCCATCTGGAGTACTGCATCCAAGTCTGGGGCCCCCAACACAGGAAAGATGCAGAGCTTTTGGAGAGGGTCCAGAGGAGGGCCATGATGATGATCCAAGGGCTGGAGCACCTCTTCTATGAAGACAGGCTGAAGGAACTGGCTTTGTTCAGCCTGGAAAAGGGAAGGATGTGGAGAGACCTCATTGCGGCCTTCCAGTATTTAACGGCAGTTTATGAACATGAAGAAAATCAACTTTTAATGCAGATAGATAGTGATAGGACAAGGGGGGATGGTTTTAAACTAATGGAGAGGATATTGTGATTAGGTGTCAGGGGGAATTTTTTTACTCAGAGCGTGGTGAGGTGCTGGAACAGGTTGCCCAGAGGGGTTGTGGATGCCCCATCCCTGGAGGTGTTCAAATCCAGGTTGGATGGGGGTCCTGGGCAATCTGATCTAGTATGTGATCTAGCAGCTGGCAAACCTGCCTGTGGCAGGAGGATTGGAACTTGATAATCCTTGAGGTCCCTTCCAACCCATGCCATTCTACAGTGTGATGAAGTGGGGTCTGGCCTCATCCCAGGACTGGAGGGAGTCGTGTCCCAAGTCGGCCCACCTGCCTCCCAGTGTGAACCTCTGGTCATAGTTGTGTGGATACCTTTGTAAACATAATTTCTCAACTTAAAGTTGGTGGAGGCATGGTCTGCTTGGCTGTTGGCTCTTTTTAATCTATGTTGTGTTGGCCTCTAGTTTGTTTTCACTTGAGGCTCAGTGAGCAGTTGAGAAGTCACCTGTCCCTCCACTCTAACTAAATGCCTGTGGAGGGCCACAGAATGCGTTCAGCTTTCTTTTTCCTCCATACTGAGAAAGAATGACTGATAAAGCTGTTGAACATTGTGCTACACATGTTTAATTATTAACTAAAAAGTTCAGGATAAGCTCAATAGCAGTGAAGGCCAGGTAGTTACTGGAAAGCAATTTCTTGAGATTAAAATTCTTTAGCTGCATATTGTGAGGTGTTCTTAATAGGACAAGAGTATAAGGAAACTACAGAAAATATCCATTTTCAAACTATCTGGAAAAGGAGCGAAGTCTTCCAACAGGTAAGGATAAACTTACTAATGTTTGAAAGTGAAGATACCTCTGTACTTTCACCAAGTAATCCAATCTGATAAACCTGCATAATCTGTTAAGTATTAAGCTTGTGAGTATTTACAAATGCAACATATTATACTAAAGTTATTTCTGTTTTATTTGATATCTTTTTAAGACAATCTTGTTGAAATGGTTGAGAGCTCATAAGGTATTTTAGAATAAAAATTTTGAGTTTAAAAATTTCAAGAGAATCGTTTTTACCTGCTTCTAAACACGGACCTGAAGGCACTGCTTGTGAGGTGAAGCATTCTGGTGGGACAGCAATACCTTTGCATGCTGGCATACTGGACAAAAAAAGGACAATCTCAGCTGATAAGACAATTCTATTAACCTGTTCAAATTTGGTTGGAAAAGATCTCATTTGTCTGAAAATTCAGTTCTTCATTTCCTGTAGCTTGGTTTCATTGTAAATGTGTGAGATTGGGCTTCTCTTCCCATTGGGTCCTTTTATGGCACAGGGAGTGGAGTTACCCTCATGGAGTTGCTCAGGTTGGAAAAGACCTTAAAGATCATCAAGTCCAACCGCAGCTTAACCACCCTACCCTAACTCGAACAACCCTCTGCTAAATCATGTCCCTGAGCACCACATCCACATGGATTTTAAACACATTCAGGGATAGTGACTCAACCACCTCCCTGGGGAGCCTATTCTAGTGCTTAGCCACCCTTTCTGTAAAGAAGTTTTTCCTGCCATCCAACCTAAACCTCCCGTGGCGCAACTTGAGGCCATTTCCCCTCATCCTGTCACCTGTCACCAGTGAGAAGAGACCAGCCCCGCTCTCGCTGCAATCACCTTTCAGGTACCTGAAGAGCGATAAGGTCTCCCCTCAGCCTCCCCTTCCCCAGACTAAACGGCCCCAGTTCCTTCAGTCGCTCCTTGTAGGGCACATTCTCCGAGTCCCTCACAAGCCTTGTTGCCTTTCTTTGGACCTGCTCCAGCACCTCAGTGTCCTTTCTGTACTGAGGTGCCCAAAACTGAACACAGTACTTGAGGTGAGGCCTCACCAGTGCCGAGTACAGGGGCAGGATTCCTTCCCTAGTCCTGCTCACCACACCATTCCTGATACAAGCCAGAATGCCACTGCTCTCATGCACTGACATTACACACTGTGTGTGGTAAAATGTAGAACAGCTTCAAGACAAAAGTTACTTCAACATTGGTGGGTTTCAGAGAGGAAGAAGATAATGGAATAAGAACTACAGTTCAGAGACATAGTTGGAAAAGGAAAGGGGAATAAAATATTTCTGTCAATGTCAAAAAAAAAAAAGGGAAAAAACCAACAGATGCCACAATGAAAACTTGATTAAAAGTTTTCAAAAGAAATACTGTGATATGCAATGAAAGGTTTTTTTCAGAAGAGCATGCTGAATGTCTGCCATACAAAGTATGTATCTCCCACCACTAATGTGAATTAAAAGTAAAGAAAGGAAACGAATATCTGGGTGAAAATACCAGGTGGTGAACTGTGATAGTCAGCTTCCCTCTTTACCAGTCAGCTGGCTTCTGTCACTGAGAAAGGTGTAAGAGCAGTGGATGTGGGGCTAGCTTGATCTTACGAGAGAACTGAAGGCATAGTAGTAGCAGGAAGCTGGAATGCTTATGACCTTAAGAGAGGGCTATTGTTAGCCTGTCAGTATTTCAAGTCAACCTTATCAGATACGGTTTTTGACATTCTTATGTTTCAGAAAATTCTTTTTATTTTATTCCAAGTACCTGTCTGCTTGCTAGGGTAGTGTCAAGCACTGATGTGAATAATACAGTTGTGCAGGCTGAAGTACGTCAACCTCTTAAAATGCACAGAAGGATGCTGCATAAAGGAAAGGAATAATCTCATCTGGTGGATAGGATGTAAAGTAACAGACTAAATTTGATGGAGAAACTTATCCTAGAAAAAAAACTGCTGTATCAGTAACAATAGTAATGCACTGGAACATACTGATTAGGAAAGCTATAAATTCAATGTCAGAGTACTGCTACCATGAGGTTGCTTATAATGCCTCCCTGTGTTTTGCCCTCAAAGCTGTCCTGTGAACAGACTGTTTAATTTAAATGAAAAAAACCCACAGTGTTGAAACTTTATTTTCTCTGACACATGACAGAGTGCACATACAGATATATAAAATAACACAAATATTTCCATAGGATACTGCAATCATCATTATTATGACTATTCAGTCATGTATAAAAGAGATTGGAAATTTCAGAAATACCACACGTGGCACTTTCTGCTTTTAGAAGCAATCCAAGTGCAGAGAATTAGAAACAGTCTAGCTACTCCTAGAACTTACTGTCTGCACTTCCAGGTGATTAATGCACATTAGGATGAGCTGAAAGCTGCCGAAACACCAGCAGCCCAGGAACGTGACCGGCAGACACCTTTTCCCTTCAGCCAATACCATAAAGGAAATGGTCTTTGCAATATGGCTCATACTGACCTTTTCTGTACTACTCCTTTAAAGAGAGAGAGAATAAATGCAAAGGATTTAGGAGGAGATGGCATTTCCATAATGGCGTCCTGTGGGTGCATTATCTTACCCGTTCAGAGGCTTTTTTCTTTGTATCTCACTCTGATTTGTACATTTCTTTGTGCAATTTTTAAAAAGTTGGACAGTTTTCCCTGGAGAAGTACATGTGCCTCCCAGCAGTTTCAAATTGCTCATGCTACGTTTTATATCCTTATACATCTGCAACCCCATCAGAATCTTGCTGAGTTTTTGACTGCTGTGCTTCCTGTGGTAATTTTTTTTTTTTTTTCTGCAGTTTTAACCACATGTCATGGGAAAAACTGTTTCTTTCTGTCTGTTTTTAATCTGCTATCTTTTAATTGCACTGAGTAGTCCCTCTTGGGCTTTTGGAATTTGAAAAACATAAGTTCTTTATCTTTTCCCTTTAGTCTTTCCTTCCTTCTACTTTCCTTGTCTTCCTCCTGTTGTTCCAGGCCCGCTCATAAGAAGTTTTCCCCCAAGCAGTGGACAGTGCCTTTGAGGAGAAATCCTTCCTTAAACTTCAGGAGAACCATGATGAAAGTGAAAATCATAGAATCACAAAGGCTGGAAAAGACCTCTAAGATCATCTAGTCCAGTCATCAACCTATCACCACCATACCCACTAACCATGTCCCTCAGGGTCACATCTACCCTTCTACTGAGTGCGGCTGGGGATGGTGACTCCACCACCTCCCTAGGCAGCCTGTTCCAATACCTAAACACTCTTCCCAAGAATTAATTTTTCTTGATATCCAACCTGAACCTTCCTGGCACAACTTAAGACCACAACCTCTCACTAGTAACCTGGGAGAAGAGGCTGACCCCCATCTCACAATAACCTCCTTTCAGGGAGCTATAGAGAGCAATCAGGGTCTCCCCTGAGCCTCCTTTTCTTCAAACTAAACCCAGCTCGCTCAGCTGCTCCTTGTAAGACTTGTGCTCCAGACCCTTCATCAGCTTTGCTGCCCTTCTCTGGACACACTCCAGGGCCTCGATGTCCTTCTTCTAGTGAAGGGTCCAAAACTGCACACAGTACTCAAGGTGCAGCCTCACCAGTGCTGAGTACAGAGGGATGATCACTTCCCTGGCCGTGTTGAATACACAATCTCTGATACTAACCAGGATGCCATTGGCCTTCTTGGCCACCTGGGCACGCTGCTGGCTCATATTTAACTGGCTGTCAATTAACACCTCCAATCTGAGAGCATACTGAATATTCTAGAATCATTCCAGCAATAGATCAAAAGTCACTAGAATGTTTTTTGTATAATTCACCAACTTGTTCTTATTGCATTCTAAGCTCTTACTATTCTTGATCATATTGTCAATCAAATGGAAGTTTTCATTAAACGGTGCCACCAAGATTGCTTAGGCTGAGTCCATTATTTCGACCTTTAAGATTTTTCTTCCATGCTTCCTCCATATGCTTTGTTACTTCAGAATTAATTTTACTGAGCTTCCTGAGATTCTGTACTGGCCATTCAATGTGTGACATTCCTAGCTGTCCTCCTTGGTTCCTGTGCTGCATCTTTAATGGGAAAAACAGAAAGAGCTGGACATGATGTCCTTTCACTACAAGCTTTTGTATGTTTAGTCAAAGATGTTTACTAAGAAGTACAAATGTAATGTGGTTTTCATGTATTCTAGGGAGCAGAGATGCCTGACCTCTTTGGCAAGGACAGTGACTGAGATGGAAAATGCAAGGAGTGGGATAGGAGAAATACAGCCTCATATGGTAGTGACAGATCAGAGACAGGAGGTGAGGAGTAAGCCTGCACTGAAGAGAGAACTTGTGGGTATTTCTCCCCATGGTTATTGACACCTACTTAAGGTGTTCTATAAAATGGTAATATTTTCTGCCCAAATATTAAGGACCAGTTAGTTTTACAGAATTTGTAAAGGGAGTGGAAGCACTCAGTGAACAAAACAATGGATCTCTGGACAAAAAAAGAAAAGATGACTAGAGAACATTTTTTGAAAAGTAGAAACTAGAAAGCTGTTAACAGTATCATTGTATTAAATATGAAAAACATGCTAATTACGGCCTGAATTTGGTTTTAAAAACCTCTTATCAGTAGGTTTCCTAAATAACGTATAATTAAAGTTTAATGTTATGGTGTAGACACAGAGGAAGCCTTGATTTTAGAGATATAGCTTGGAAATCTGCACCACTCTAATTGATGCTGTTCAGTATTAAGAACCAAACATAAATTAGGGTATGAGTCAAACTTGATTATACATGTAGATACAGAATTATCATTCCCAGAAATTTAAATTCTCAAATCAAGTAATTTTTTAATTTTCATTCATTTCTCTTAATAAACCCATTCAACCAATTGATTCAGACTAACCAATTAAGTCATGAAAGCATTTGGAAAGCTTTGTAAACACCAAAAACAGAAGCATAGCTTTATGGAAAGCGTATGCTCAAACAGAAGGCATTTCACACCAGCACCAACCAGACATCAGTGTGTTGTTAACCCTCTCTGGGCTGAAACAAGGACACAAGGCACAGTGCAGTGCCAACTCAAGTTACGGGAAATAAGTTTATGGATTTTGATACACTGGATAAGCACAGTCCTGTGAATTGCAAAAAATATGCAGCTGTGCTTTCTGTCTTCATAAAGGAATTTGAGAATAGGCTTCAAGATTGTAAAAAAAAAGTCATCAATTTTTTGGCATATTTGCCATTCCATTTTCAGTTGATATAAATACATTACCTGCAAATTTTCAAATGCAACATATAGAGCTGGAATCCAAATCTAATCATGTCTTTTACCAGACTTAAGCCTTCTCTTACCAGAGAGAATTATCTCTCACTGCACAACCATGCCTTATCCATGTCACCGCTGTTGGCAGTACATACAGTTATGAACAACTGTTTTCAAGGTTGAAGCGCAGGAAGAGTTTTTTCATCAAAAAATTCTGAGGAACACCCTGAGAGCTCACTGAGAATGGCAACCGCTGCCATCAAACCCACCTGGTGCATTAGTTTCACAAAAACAAGGTCACATCTCCCGCTAGTTTTATGCTTTTGTTGCTCTTTTCCATAAGTTTTAATTTAAAAAAAAAAATTAAAAATTAAAATAAATTTTGTTATTTATACACATTAACTATATTATATATTTTACAAGTGCTGCTCCAAAAGCAATACTTCCTGTTTTATGACGTCAGCCCATAACATCAGAGATGGATGTTGGTAGGGCGGCAGTAGAGGCTGAACCTTATCACTGGAATTCTATTACATATTGTTGCTGTGTGACAGATGAGAGCAGAGGGACAGTCTGAGAGAATGGCGTTTGACATGAAAGTTCAGATGAAGCAAAGATGTGCCACTGAATTCTTCCGTGTGAAAAAAACTGCACCCACTGACATTCATCAATGCTTGCTAAACAATCGTGGAGATGAAACAGCGGATGTGAGAACAGTGAGGCCGTAGGTGGTGCATTTCAGCAGTGGAAACAGCAACAGTGGGTCACTTCTGCTGGTGCAGATTGTTACAAGTGTGGAATGCAGGTTCTTGTTCATCACTGGCAAAAATGCATAGCTAATGGTTGTGACTGTGTTGAAAAAGAATGTTTCGTGGCTGAGAATTTCCTCTATAATTAGTATTATTGTACTCTTTGTATTGGCTGTAGTTTCCATGGAAATATTTAGGATTTCATTATTTTCAAAGCAACGTGTGATGTGGCCCTAGACAATTCATCTTTGCTCAGCGCGGCCCAGGCAAGCCAAAAGGTTGGACACCCATGAGCTAGCAGAAGGGCTCTGCAGTGATCCTGAGTTACACCGCTGTCCTGAGGCCTGAGCCAGTGGCAAAGCAGCCAGCTCTAACTGGATGAACACTGTATACATCCTCCTGTAGTTTTTCTTTCCTTCAGTTTTTTAGTGTTTTCATCGTTTTTCTTCTAGCATAATCTTCTATTCCTTCAGTATTCTTTTTCCTCCAAGGAAATTTATATTTAATGTTGGCATCCGTTCCCAGAATCTTTCTTTTTATCACAACAAACTAGAATTTATTTAATTATTTAGTAACGCCTTCCTTGTCATGTTTGCTGAGGATAATGACATACAACTGTACAGCCTTTACTTGAGTGGGTATGTCAACACGTGTTTATAGATGTTAAGTTCCTTTTACAAGATCTTTCCAGGCTCTCAGAAGTCCTTTATCTGCTAGTTGCTAACATGGCAGGTTCTTGATGCTCTTGTCTCCTGTTTTCTGTTGCCTTGCACATGCCAAAAGTATTTTCTGGCTATGGAGGCTCATCTTTTCCTCGCATGCCTGCCTTGCCAGGTTTTAAATTGGCCCATATTCAACCATTATCTTTAGATACCTGGCAAAGAGGTACATATATGTCAATTACTGATGTCCACAGCTTTGGGACCGCCTGCTGGGTAGGTGCTTTACTGTGCTAGGTTACTGAGCATAATGAGTAAATTAAGAAAATAAAACCCACAATCTTACAAAAGTGATTTGTGCCAATGGCAGTTAAGATACAAAATAAAATACATTATTATGATGGTATGCAAGAATAAAGATTCTCTGTAGCTGCAGGAGCAGATGAACTAGTTGCAGGACTCATCTCAAGATTACTTGCCCAGGGCACACAATGTCTATGCGAATCTGTGCTCTGGTTTGCTCTTACATCTGCTTCCACAAACTTCTTTTAAAGTTTATTGATGAGTATTTCTATTTTTCATCCTAATGAGTATGCTCCTGGCTTTGGTTGAGTTCTTTTCTAGCGCTGTCCAGCCAGCTTGCTGTGACTTTGAGAGTTACAAAGAAAATTACATTTAAACTTTCTGAAGGTAAGCAAGCTTCACAAAATCTGTCTGGGTCAGAAAACACAACCAAAGTCGGGACACCGGGGCTCTAAGGCAATGTTGCCCAAGTACACCTTGCCCATTTCTTTGTTTATCTGAGAGAATCTGTTCAGATCAGGAAGGATAAAAACATACTTCCTGTCTACAAAGCTACACAAATGAAATTTAATTAATTAATACAAAGCCTGATTATATGATTGTACAGGTTAATAATTGTCCATTTTTTTGTAATTGACTTTTTTTCAAGGACATGATGATGAGAAACAAATTTTTACCCATTTAATCATCCTTTTAAAAAAAAAATCTTTTTTTTTTTTACATTACAACAATACACTACATTAAAAGTTGGTCTGCTTAGCCCACTAATTTACTTAAGTGTATGTTAGTCCTGAAGTGACTTGAAGATTGAGTAGTGAAGCACTCATTTGCTATTATTTTGGCTTCCTTGCATTTCCCTCAAGGTAAACATTAGAAACATAGAACCATAGAATGGTTTGGTTTGGAAGGGACCTTAAAGCCCACCAGCCCCTACGCCGTGCTGTGGGCAGGGCTGCCACCCACCAGCTCAGCTGCCCAGGGCCCCATCCAACCTGGCCTTGAGCACCTCCAGCGATGGGGCACCACAGCTTCTCTGGGCAGCTGTGCCAGGGCCTCACCGCCCTCTGAGCGAAGAACTGCCTCCAAACATCTAACCTAAATCTCCTCTCTTTTAGTTTAAAACCATTCCTCCTATTGCTGTCACTGTGTACTTGTGTAAAAAGTCATTCTCCCTCCTGTTTACAAGCTCCCTTTAAATACTAGAAAGCTGCAATGAGGTCTCCCCTGAGCCTTCTCCAGCCTGAACAAGCCCAAAGCCCAGCTCCTTCAGCCTTTCTTCATAAGACAGGAGCTTCAGCCCTCCAATCATCATCATCGTAAGTAACAATAGATGAAAAAAAACTCAGTCTTTTTGCTGCATTTTTTTTTTCCTTACTGCAGAGCTTCCTTTGGATAACATTTTTTGAATTTTTTCAAGAGCAGATTTCTTACCTATTTTCATAAATATTTTTTTTTAAATGCATTGTACCATGCTGGAACAACAGTTTTGAATGGAATATGCCTTATGAGTAGTTATTTTAAGGACACATAAATTTGGGAGAAATATCACAGCCAGTAATAGAATTTGGATATTAAGGGTGTGGCAGAAAGGGAAGCCAGTTTTACTAAACTTATAAGGTAAGAAACTGTATTACAGATTGGTAAGTGCTATTTGCAGGCACATTCTTTCCCACCTGTTCTTTTCTACCCTGTTGTTGCGCATTAAAAAACTGGTTTCAATTATCTCATTTAAGCTAGAACATTAATCCTAACTCTGATATTCCATTGTTCTTAAGCTAATTTTAATGTTCAGAAAGTTTGTGCTGGGCCTATTGGCTCGTTTGTACTGTATTACTGGGAAAAAATGGATTCACAGACTTTGATTTATCTTTCTTGTTCTTGGCACAAAGTTTAGCCTCCACATCTTCATTAAATATATATATATGTATATATATGATGGAGGCTATTTGATACAGATTGTTCTTACATATTTATTTTTAGTGCTTATATTTGGTGCATAAAATGCAAAAAAAAAAAAAAAAAGTGAATCAGTATTTTGAGGTGTTGAGCATTATTAAGAATATCACGTCTAACATAGCTGAGATTGCCACCAAGTACTGATTTCTCACCAGATCGTCTTTTGGAGAACTATGCAGAAAGTCAGACTGGTGTAAGCACAAGTTTCTTCTCAATTAGTAGCATCTGATAGCAGCACACAAAGGATCTAAATCTGTGCCTCTGACCAGAGACAAACTTTGAGTGTGGGTGGGCAGGTGCCGCCACTTTAACCTGACCCGGATTGAGACCACCTGGATTCTAGCTGGAGTTGGAGCCAAACGTGGAAAGAAAGAAAAATAAGCTGGAAGAGAGCCCTTTCTAGCAAAATACTTTATGAAAGCTGCTCCTGAGGGCTTACCAGAATTGCACAACCTAGGGCAAAGACTTGCTTCTGTAGTTGAAAACAAGAACTTGAACCATCTCTGAGCAAGAAGGTAATGAATGAATAGGACTGTCCTTCTTGTTTAAGTGTCTGTCTCCTCCAGTCGCACGTAAATCCTGCTAACTAATCACAAGTGTTCAATATAGCAGTATTTTAAAGAGAGCAGATGGCAGGCAGTTCTGACTCGGGATGTGGCTAGCTGTGCTGTGGTGAAGCTACCTGCAACTCCTTAAGCTGTTATCTTCTCTGGCTGTCTGTTTTGCTTCCTAGCTGGAGAAGATTGCCCTTCTTACAGAGCTGGCAAGATGATGTGTGACTATTTGGAGACTGTGATGGAAAGCCTCAGGTTTTACTCTAAATGCAACCCCCTAAGCAAAAATCACACATTACAGTCAAGCAGTTGAGACATGTACATGTTTCACTGTCACCTCTGAGATAGAGACCATAACCCACCACAGAAGGTACCAAATGTTACCTTCTCCTTGCTTCAGCTGTGAACCTGCCCAAGACCAGAGACCTGTGGCTGTGAAGGATTCAGTTCCCACTCGGTTGTCCAGAGCCATGAGTCTGTTATGCGTGAAGTAATTTGTATTTCTTGGAGAAAGTAAGTCCGTGCACTTGGTAACTTTTATTTTTGTGTATGCGTTAAGCATAAATCCTTTAGCAAGTTGGCATTGCTCTTCCCTAGAAGACCAATGTTCTTGTTGGCACAGGGCTGAGGTGAAGTCAAAGACACCTTTGCAACAAAGCTGTCAGGGAAGAAGGGCAAGGAACAACAGTATGGTCCCTTGCCATGGTATTTGCTGTAATTTAGGCAGCTGAGACTCTGATGTTGTTCTTGTCCCATAGGGAATGACTTCAGGCTTATACTTATGACAAATGCTCTTCCAGTATTATTGAAAGCAGGCATGGTGGTGCATAGTTCTTATGACAACACATTAATCACAGGTGGTGACAAAATGCCTTTTGGACCAAGCACCATTCAAGGCCAGGTTGGAAGGGGCCCTGAGCAGCCTGGCAACCCTGCCCATGCGAGGGAGTTGGAACTGGGTGGTCTTTAAGGTTCCTTCCAACCCAATCTGTTCTGTGTTTCACTGTGATCTTTCATATCTTTATATGATCAGAACAAACCACCTACATAAGAGCAAGCACTGCATTATATTCCTTTTGTGTCTCAAGCCATTTTGATCCTCATGCCTCACCTAGTTGCATCTTCAGTGGACTATTTAGTTCATAAACTTGTTGCTATAACATGCTTTTCTGACCTGAGGTCCTACTAGGCTCACAGTGCTTTAGGAAGTTCTTTCTGTTATCCCTGTATAGCTGGATAAGTGCCCCAGCAGTGCCTGCATCCCTAGGTTAAACACATCCCAGCTTATGGCACAAGCTATTCCTGTCTTTGTACTGGAAGAACTTGTATGCTGTGATTGCAGCCTGTGACTCTTCACAGCCTGTCAGCTTTCCTATTGACACTTCTTCAGTTTGTGACATCCTCTCTCTTTTCTTTAGGCTTGCTTCCATAAGACTAAAATGCTTAGGTTGCCTTGAGCCAGAAAGTGTATATTAAATCCTCTGATGCTATGCATTTGAGTCTGTGTCCACATTCAATGTTCACTTCGTTAGCAGTTCCTTTTTACCCATCTTTGGTTTACCTTCACACGTTCACACAGTAATACAGAACCGAATAGGGAAAACAAGTCGCATAAAATATTCATGAAAGATAAGACACTTTCCCAGTTTGTCAGTTCTGTCTGAGATTCATCTCCTGGCTAATCTGTTGCAAAGTCTACTTACGTTCTGCAGGAGATTTAGTTTTTATCCTCGTACAATGCAAGTAATCCATCCATTTGTGTCTGAAAGCTTTATTTAATTTACTCTCTTCCAAAGGAAGTTGATCCACTGATTTTTTTCCAGAAAATTCAGTTGCACGTTTCTGCTAAAATATTCACTTGTTTCATCTTTGTGACTCATGCAAGTTTGGACCTTGTTTATGGAATATATAAGGACATATGGTAGATCTGAGTGATTCTTAACTTTTCTTTCTTTCCTTCTCCTTGTTGTAGATAATTTTCCATTATCAATATTATGGAAGATATTTGGCCACTATCTGGACAAAAAAGCCAGATAATTACAGGGTTCTGCTACTATTTCCTTCTGGAGAAGCAATAGGGAAGCAGGAAAAACGGCCTGCAGCCTCCAGACGTCATCTTCAAACTACAGATCTGCTGTAAATCAAGCACTCCATTTGACACCAAATGGAGAAAACAAGAAAAAGCTTTATGTTAATACAATTCCTTCAACTTATTTATTTTCTCAGTATCTGAGACATTGGTGATACCTGTGTTGATTTGAAGTCATTCACATTATAGCTCAGAACAGGTTTGTTCAAATAATATTAGACTTGGTGATCTACAGCACAAACACATTGTGCCCAAATGTAGTCACACCAGGGGGATAGCATGAAATGCGTTGCTCATCACAAGTGAGGGCAAAACAAAGCTGTGAGTAACCTAATTATAGCTGGACTGAAGGGTTAGGAAAACTGCCTTTCAATTTCTAAGCTGCATTATGCAGCAATGGAAGAGATGAAAAATATCAGGAAGTGGGTACAAGCTGTTTAGCTGCCACAGCTTTGATCCATGCCTGGTTCTCACAGACTGGCACATGGGACTGCAAAGTGACTGATAACACATTGTCTGTATCCTCTTCAGTACTGAGCTGGAGCCTCCTGTTCAAACATGTTATCTTTCCCCGTCGTTTGCAAACCAAAGAGTTCAGCAAAGATGTTAAAATGGTGTTGAGTTGGTACTGTCATTGCATGGGCAAGCGTCAATATGTCATCGGGGTGACAAACTTCTATGTGAAAAAACATGTCGGAGCCCATATTCTGTTAGCTCTTCTGAGTAATATGATTTGTTGGTTGCTCGCCAACAAATCTTGGCCTTTACACCTTTCAGGATCATCTCACATGTGGGTTTCTTGAATTTTTAAACAGTTCTGCAATACAGGGAAGTTCTCTTTTCTCTGTGTTTCAGCAGTAAGAGAAGCTCTCTTTGAACAAGCCAGACCACACAAAGGTCTGGAGCAAATGTGCAGGGCCACAGCGTACACCTGCTGTACTGGGTCTACCCAGTGAGGGTTTGATAGCAGGTTGCTGCAGGGGCGGCCTCTGCTCGCATAGCCCGGCACTGCCCCATGTCAGACCGGCGCAGCTCCGGCTGCTCCTCACGGGACCCGCCCCTGCTACAGCTGTGCCGTGAGCGATGCTTTGTGTGTTCCTCGGAGAGCGGAGCTAAGGAAACGCGGTGGATGCGGCCTGAACGAGGCACAGCCCGCGGATACCCCCGCAGGAGCGGCCCGGGCCGGAGCTGCAGCCCGTGGGAAGCACACGCAGATCAGTTTGGGAAGGGCGGCTCTGTGGGAGGGAGCCCCGTGGAGCTGGGGCAGAGAGCGACCAGGGAGGAGCAGCAGAGACTGAACATTATGGACTGATTGCAGCCTGGAGTTCCTGTTCCCCTGCACTGCACTGTTCATGGAGAGAAAGTAGATGAAAGTGGATAGGGAGGAAGGAGTTCTTAGTTTGCTTTTAGTTCTCACTGCTCCAGTCTGTTAGCAGTAGGCAGTAAATTACATTAGTCTCCCTACGCTGTCTGTTTTGCCCATGGCAGCGAATAATGAGCGGTCTCCCTGTCCTTATCTCAACCATGTGTTTTCTCCCTCTTTTTTTGAGGAAGGGAAGTGAGAGAGCAGTGTGGTGAAGCTCAGCTATCAGTATGAAATGGTCTTGGTTTTGTCCAGCAAAGAAAAATTCTGTATTTGTGTATTACCGAGAGTTGATAAGGAGAATTAGGAAAAGTAGTATTAACCAGAAGAATTATTAGCCTTACAGAGAAGGACTTGGGAAATACCTTTTAGAAGGTCATTTATTTCCTTTTTTTCACCTTCTCCACTGTACCTCTCTCATTTTGTTTCCTATTTCTTCCTGAGGAACTAAATAAATATATTTTTCTTAGAAAATGTAAGTATTCTGTGGTCACAGGAACTTTTAAGGCAAATTACAGTTACAGCACAAAGGTAAAAACACAGATTATACATCAGATTACTCTGGGGTGTCAGTTCAGCTAAGTGATTGGAAGCAGTGTTAATGGTAGATTCACTTTTTTAATGTCCTCTGGAATTTATTTACTTTTGCAAGCCATTTAGATGAAGCATCAAAACTAATGTGAGTTATCTTTGTGTTCACTTAACACAGCTTGTTTCTGCTTCCCTTAGATTTGTACAATGTATTTTGAATTTTCAGCCTTTTCACCTGAATGCAGGGAGAAAGAAAAACAATAATAGGGAGTATCTCCAAAGCACTTTTATTCTGGTGAGTTTCACATTTGTCCAGGCCATAACCCTTCTCGCTCAGGAGTCGGTTTGCAGTGGAAAACACAGAGCCAGCTGCAAGTGACGCTGGGATTTCTTGATGGTTGCAAGGTGATGTGCTGATCCTACAGCAGGCACAACCCAAGAACTGAAAATGCAGGACTGATCACAGAGAATGTCAGGCACAAGCACAGTGAATCCTTCAAGCCCATCCACAGATTTTAGGTCATGTTTTTTATTCTGATCAGACTCTTTCAGTATGGTCAGTGGTTATAATTGGGCTTGTATCACTATAACAGCAAACACAGCCACGAGTGTTTTGAAATACTAGGCAGTCAGAAGATAACATTTTCCTCCTTTGCAAAAAGCCTGGCTGTAATGCTGTGTGGGAGCTGTGTGGGAGCTGTGGCAGTCCTGGAGCCCCTGCAGCCGCTACCTGGCTATAAGCTGTTTAAGGCTGTGAGTTGCTGGTAATGCCTTTTTAAAAGAAACTTAATAAAAAGTGACAGGCAGCTATCTGGATTCATCTAAGAAAGAGAACTCCTCTTAAAACTTTCCTTTGAGAACAGAGAAAAACTTGAAAAATTCCTATTGCTTTCAAGTAGATGAAAGAGAGAAACTGGAAGAAGTTAGATGGGGCATATTGGAGGATTATTTTGACTCGGTTAATCGGATATGTTTGCCAGTTCAGTGTTGCAGAGAGTTGAGTGGTATTTCAAGCCCACCTGTGCTTTCCTCTCTAAAAGAGCGTTTCAAAGGGGGGCTTAGTGCACTGCTCCTATGGCAGCAGCCACAGCAGAGGTACCACGCAGTGCATGAGGCAGACGAGGAGTGTGTGTGGTCAGACACTTGCAGAGGGAAGCACAGACAACTTCACTCAGCAGTTAACGTAGGTAATGGCTGCTTCTCCCTGAGATCCCTCTGCCCTTTGGGTAGCTTTTCTCTCTGTATTTTGGAGGAGGTGTCAGAGGAGGGGAGGGATGCTGCTGCTGAATGTTGAATGCAGACCACTTGGCTGTGATAGGCTGAAGGGACGAGGGATACTCTGCCTATATATACTGGCAGCTGCATCCTCTGTGCTCTACAGCTGTCACAGAGGAGCAAAGAGAGGCAGTGAGAGACAGAGGGGAAGGAAAGACCTCAACAGCTCCCTGTAAGTATTATTCTTTGTCCTTCAAGCTTTCTGGTTATTCAACTCAAATAAGTATGTTTGGATTGCTGTGAGAATTGGTTACTTGGAGCTGAAGCTCAGCTAATAAGCAGCCAGTCTATGTTATGTTAGGGATAAGCTGGGATGCCCAGAAAAGCGCTCCCTTTTAATCTAAGTTTGCAGAATGTAGTGTGCACCTCTCTATTTACATGTTTTACATTATTTACGTCATATACAAAATTTTGTGTATATTTATGCAGAATCCTGTACAACCAAAAGTTTATAGCTTATTTTTCCAAGTGCACCACTTCTGAATGACCATGCAGACCATGAGAAATTCTCTGCCAAATAGTTTGCATAATAACATTTTCAAGATACATCCAACACATGACTTATTAGGGTGAGGTTTTCCTCAGAAGTAACCCTTCCCAGCAATAAAAACTCAAAAGGGAAAATTAACAAGTGGCAGACTGTGCCAGTGGGAGCGTTCAGTAAAAAACAGCAACTTCTAATTGGAAAATGAAACTACTAAGTGAAATGTAGGGCCTGTAACATATTGTAACATATATATCTAACTCTTGCCTTATGCAAAGATAGGAGTACAGAGCGGGCTCAGTTCCTTTCTACTCTGAGTTAAAAATCATCCTGAAGTCCTTTTTCAAGCAGTACTCTTACTGCCAGTAGCAGAAATTTAGCTTAACAGAAGCAACAGCCAGAAAAACCTTCCACTTGTTGGGTTCAACAGCACAAAGTCCTCAAGGCTTCAGCAGTGTCAGAGTAGTATCTCAAGCCTTTCAGTTACACTGCATTCTGCAACAAACAGTTGGCAGAATAGAATGGGCTTGTCTCTTTTATTGGAAAGATATATAGTTATTGCTTTTTTGAGCTAATGCAGCCATCAGTTTAAGGTGCTGTTGGTGTCTGTGCATTCTTCCTTTCTCTATTTAACATTAGGGGCTGCTAAAACTTTTTATTGACACTAGCTTTTTTTTGTTTGCTTTGATCAACTGGAGAACAGGCGTCCGTAAAATTACATTGGACGTACATCCACCTGCATTTACTTTTTTTCCTTTTCTTTTTCCTTGCTTTTCTCCCCCTTTTTTTTTTTTTCTTTTCTCCCATTTCTTTTCTTCTGTTTGTTTCCCATTTAATAATTTCTTAGGAGTACTTAGAGGTCATTTACGTTTAGTTAATACAGAAAACAAATTCTGAAATTGCAGATAATGCTTTGTTAACAGAAATCATTAACAATCAAAATAATCTACATAATATTGTATCTATAAGTGTATGAAGTGCTCTTGTGTGTATAATGTTCATTTGTATGGTTCAGTTTCAGATAAAGTAGAAAATGTTTTGTGAGTGAACATCATACTGAATACATCCAAAGATGAAAACCTGTTTGTGGTAACTTCAGTGATATAAAATATTACCATGTCTAATTTCAGAGCACCGAGGTAGGAGTAGTTTGAACAAAGCAGCAAAGGTTCTGTCAACTTAAGATCATGTAGTATACTTGTCCTGTGACATATCCCAGCAAAACTAAAGAACAAAGAGCTGACATATGAATAAAAATAAAGATAAATTTGTGTAAGTTAAGGTTAACGTGGTTGTTCTTGCTTTTACCTGAAGTAATAGGAAAACTCAGTCAATCTTCTGCAGTGAAGCAGGACTTGATCCAAAGAGGTACAGTGGTGACAACATCCGTGGACTCTTGCTGGTTTGAAAAGTACTCAGACATAAAGTGTGTTTGATAAAATGGTATTTTATCAGACAGAGTGAGGCTTTTAATGAATTTGAACGCAATGCCCATCCAAACTAATAAGGGTTGATGGTTAGGCTAGGTGCCTCCTGGAAAGCTGTGCTCACCTCGCTTGGAGTTCATCTGGGCAATGTTGAATGTTCTGAAATTAATCATGGGAGGTGTAGGATGGAGCTTTTATTGGTCTACATGTCCTTGGGAAAAATAGACCCTATTAAACAGTTTAGAGAGAGGATCAGTTTCTGTGAAGCTTCTGTTTCATTTTGGAAACTCGGCCTGCATTATTTTGCAGTTGAAGTCCCTTCAACTTACATAAATCTTTCCAAGCACACACAGATTTTAACGCTCAGCCCTTTGGAAAATATGGGTGTTCTCAAATGGTTCATACCCTAAGGGCTGAGTTGTCTGAAGTATTTTGCTTCTTAGAAGATCACATTCTGTATTTCCAGAACATCCTGCACACAGGGAGGTTCTCTGGGCATTGTGTTGTTGCATTATACATGTTGCACATGCGTGTGAGAGGCAGAAGAGAGAAATGCTCCGTACTGGCAGAGAGGTGAAGTAATTTCTGTCTTTACAGTGCTAACCAGTCAGCATTACAGTTGTCAGATATTCAGTCTACTGGATGTGGCCTCTGTAGCAAGTAGTGCTATTAGGCAGATGGAACGAGATCTATTTGAGGAGAATAAAAATAAGGATGTGTGTGTAAGTGGTCATGTTGCTCATAGAAGGACAGACGTAAAATAGGGAGTGAAAAAGAAAATTTTAGATGACCTCTGGGTTCCTGCAAGTACTGTGCATTCACAGTTCCCCGTGAGATAGATAACAGATGTGTTGCAGTGGGTAAGGAATTTTCAGACCAGGTCTTTTAGGGAGGGGAAAAACAAAAAAGCAAGGATACGTAAGTGTAGGTAGATGTTCATTTAATTTCTCAGTACTGGGGGAAGAAGAGTTCATACTTTGCTTAAAGTTGAAACAGATAGATGTATTTCAACGTATTGAGCTGAACTGAAAGTTGATTAGAAATTAACTAGATACTAGTATATACGAGTATATGTCAACTTATAACGCTACAATTAACTCATGGCTGATGAAAATGATGCTTCATTTTCCTTTTTTTTTCTGTGCTTAATCTTCTGAGATCAATTACCTATCCCATGCAAAACAGCGGGTTTCCCTTGTAATTTAATTCTTTTTCCAGAAGTTTGAGAATGCTGTTGCAATAGTGTGTTATAAGAGAAGCAGTGCAGCCAAAACAATGTTAGGATGAGCCACTGGACCGTTCATTCTCAGGAAGAACCATAGTTAGCAAAGAACAAATAAAAGCTCAGTGATTATCTAAAGCTTGTATTTGGTGCAGACAGCTGACAAATTTCATTCCAGTGGTGATAGGCCCAAGTCACAAAATACGTACGTGATGTTCAGATCCAAACTTTATTTGCTTAAGCTGATATCCAGAAAGAGCTTTGTCCAATCTGCTATTAATAAAAAGTGGCAATAAATTGTATCAGTGAACCATATAGAAATAAGATGATGCAAATAGCACTTATAATAGAAAGAGATCTCAGATCCAAAAAAAATCTAGGCAGTAGAAAAACAGTCACAAACTGTATAATGTAGTGTCCACAGTGTAGTAATGCGGTAAAGTACATTTATTTTTATCTGTTTGTGAGCTGTTCTGAGCTTATACATGATGCTATTTAATTTATGCCATTTGATTTGTATTTTGGGAAAAGACGAAGTGATGGACAGACAGTTCTGTCTTAAATGGTCTATCTTTGAGTGATATCAAGTAAAGCTAGAGAGCTAATGAAAGGATAATGATGCTTGTATCTGTTCTGACATTGCAATGAGAGGTCATTGGATAGACACTTACATGATGGTTAAGGAGAATAATGTAATGCTGATATAGTAACATCAGAAAGGGCTATGCCCTAGCAGACTGGAAGTCCCTGCAGTGCAGATCTCCACTTTCCTAAGTGGTTGGTGACCTATAGCAGCATGCTTCTTTCCTAAATAGCAGCAGCAGCTGCTTTACAGAAGTCCCTCTATTTGTGGCAGCAGAGATGTTTAGAGGACAATGATCATCAATGATGTCTTTCTTTTGTGATGGGACAGCACTAATTCAAATGTAGTAAAGCCCTGAAGGGCCTTTTTCCTCAAAATGATGCCCTCAGTTATAAGTCCTCAGCAGAAATAACCAGTAACTAAGAAATTGCCTCTTAATTACATAATATTTGCATTTTGCTTAACATAATTATTTCCTTATAGAGTGAAGATCTGAAGGTATGTGAACTAAGCATGGTAATTATTTACAGCAGCAGCGAGTATCCTTGTTTCTCTTACCAGTTTTCTTTCTGGATCCCGAATAACAACATTACTCACTCAATGTGAGCTCATAAAGATGCTTAGGAGCTTTTTAGGCAGTGTTGTATTCACTGAGCTCCCAAAATGAGCTCAGCCACACAAAGCAAAAAAGCTGGGTGGGCAGGGATGGCAGGAGCAGGCATCCTAGCAATACAAACTTATCTGCACGGCTCCAGCTCAGTCATCTCAGCCATACAACACCTTGGGTGTGCTCACCCAGTTTCTTCCTGGTGCAGAGCATACGTGGAGCTCCAGCCTGATGCCTTGGAATAGCCTGATGTCTTGGGATAGCCCCAGGCAGAGAGCTTCTTTGCGTTCTCCCACAAAGTGCAACACAGATAACTCTAAGTGAATTTGTACTGAATCCTCAGTAAGAAAGAAGGTTTTTTGTAAGCATGTGTGTGTGTTTACAGTGACAAAGTAAGGATGCTGAATGTTGAAGCAAGACAGGAGGCAAGAAGTAGATAAAATGACAGGGCAGCCAATATAACTGTGATTACTATAGCTTGGTGTTATGGATTATAATAGAGACGCGTTGCATGCTATTTCCTTAGACCTCTTATTTAAAAGGCAAGAGGGAGCTGATTACAATGTGAGCAGTGCCACATTCTTATGTTGACCAGCTGCAGTAGGGGTTACACCTGTGATTTCTGAATCTTCATCAATGTGCCTCCACCTGTGTTAATCTAATGTACTTCATAATGTAGACGTCAAAGCTTTAGCAGCCTTGTTTACTCCTGTGCAGTGTCCAGCAAAACTGGAGTGGAGCAGAATGCGATGCTGTATGGATATTGACACAATATGCAGAAATAAAAGAACATATGGTCTAGTTTTTTCCAAAGGACTGTGAGAGTGATCTTATAAATCACCCGCGTAAGAGGTCTGTGTTGTAGTTGTTTCCATCCACACTATATATCTTACTAGTAAGAGAGAAGCAGAAATATATTTATTGATATATTTTAGATATAAAGGAGTGATTTAAGAGCAACTTATCAAGATTTGAGGTAGCTTGATTATTTACTGTGTAGAGGTTAAGGTTAAACACACACATGTAAGAGACCCTCTTGTTGAGTCACAAGGTTCAGAGTGGACGCCTTTGCTTTCTAAACTCCTTGAACCGTGAAGGTAATGAGCCTAAGTGCGGCAGAATCCACTCTTATTCCCAGACCTGGTCAGTAGTTTATGTCTAAGGGATCATATATGCACAATCAAAGATATAATCATCGTAAAGCTAATGAAGCTTGAAATAAACTGTTAATCACTTAGTGAGGATCTGTGTCAGCAAGGCATTTTGACATCAAGATGTAAGGGATCTCTGCAGCAAGTGTAACCTCCAGAGTCGTCCCAGCTGAGGGGAGATCCTGTCATGCAGCCTGCTGCCATGCAGGAGAGCAAGGCCAGGCCAAAGGAGGAAGTTGAGAGAAAGAAAGAAGCGTGGGAGGGAAGCACAGCATCACAGTCTGAAACCAGTGATATTTTTTTTCAAATGGGACTTTTCTTTCTTTTTAGGTTTTTTTCTGCTAAGTCCTAAACTCTGGTATCCATGGATGCTTCAGAGTTCCGCAAGAGAGGGAAGGAGATGGTGGACTATGTTGCAGATTACCTGGAGAAGATAGAAAAAAGACAGGTCTTCCCAGATGTGGAACCAGGATATCTGAGGACCCTCATTCCAGACTGTGCACCACAGGACCCTGAGAGCTTTGAGGATGTCTTTAAAGACATTGAGAAGATCATTATGCCAGGGGTAAGGAAAATAGATCTGTAGTGCAATATTCAATGCTGCATCTGGGAATTCAAAAACAAAAAGAAAAGCGTGGATGAAGGCTGTGCAGATAAACTTTGCAAACAGAAGTACCCATGTTGCTTAGATATTAAAAGGGAGGAATCTGCTATATATCTGTAGTTAAACGTGATCCAACACTTTACTAAAATTTTCTGCTCTTTCTAGAAATAATAAAATGATTTTTTTTGCTTCATGTGCAGCTTGCTTTTGCAGGTAATCCCCTTTTCTATCTTGAATTGGTTAAGGCAGAGCTTCCTACCATTCCATTTCATGTGCCACTTTTGCTGCTTGCAAAGCACAGTGAATATTTTCTAATATGGAATTTTTATTAGTCTGCTGTACATAAAATGTTCCTTCAATCTGATCTTTAAATATTGAAGTTCTCTTTTGAGATTTCTTTTTATTGCAGATCTGACTAGAAAGGATTCTCTCCAATACTTGTCATGTTGACATATTCTCCTACATGCTGACTTCTTCTAGTACATTTTAAGGCAGATGGTCACTGCCTAAATATTAGTCTTTGGATAGATTAGTGTTGAACAGACAATGTAAATCAAAGCATCTGGCATTTGTTCAGCTCTGAATCCTTCTTGTTTCTCCAGTCATGCTATACTTTTATATATATATTTGTCCTCTGATGACTTCAAACAGCTTGAAAGGGACTGGATGATTAATAGATGTTAATTAAAAAATATTCTTTGGATCCCTGCAATAATATTTTTGGATTACTTTTCTGGGTGTAGATAGGTGATACGATTGTTATGAGACTAAACATGGAATCACTGCTCTGTAGATGTGTTTAGTCAGTGTACTTTAATATCAATTCCTTTTCACTGACCAATGTAAATATTTTATGCATTTTTTATCTTGTTTCCCTCCCTGCTGTCCTTTCACTGACTAAAACTCCACTGAAGTCAATGGAAATTGCTCCACTCTTCACAAAGTTCTGTGGATAAAGTCTTAAATCCAATAGAATTAAATTAGTGTAAATTCAATAAGAGAATTACGGCCAATGCATGCAAAGACTTTGATTGTTGCTCACAGCATCGCTGTTTAAATACGAAAATGCATTATAATACACTGTAGTTCATTTTAAAGACAGTTTATACCAAATGCTCATGCTATATAATGATAATATAGCATTAGATATGAAAATATATTTAGTTTTGAAAGCCTTTTCTTTTTCACTGGAGGAAAATGTTAACCATTCTTTTTTTTCTATGAAGTAAAACAGACAACATTTTGCCAATCAGAATACTTTAGAATGCTCAGTGAAATAATAACAAATTAAAAAATAAGAGATGAATCATTTGAGAATAGAAGGTGAGATACTGAATTCCAATTATTTCATTTTGTCATGTTCCCTCTTGCCTAAATTGGTTTTGCAAATAAACAGCAAATAACTACTGACTTAGTGAAAGTGGTGCATTTTGAACAAAAAATGTTTTATCCAAAACTTTTGTCTGGTATGAAATGTTAGTGTTTGTGACACAATGAGCATGAGTATATAAATCCTAGTTCTCACAGTAACTCTGATTGTGCCTATGTTGTTTATATTAAGTACTGAAGTCTCATGAAAACTGTCACAGGATAGCTTAGGATGGATAGTACCTCTGGAGATCATACAGTCCACCTCCCTGCCAAAAGCAGAGTCAGTCAGGCAGGATCATGGCAAATTGAGTGTTGAACATCTCCAAGGATTATGTCTTTGGAACAGGAAAGAGGTAGCAAAGTTTGATCATCCTCACAGTAAAAGAAGTTCTTATATTTAAGTGGAATTTCATGTGTTTCAACTTGTAGACATCTTGTTTTGACACTGGATACCTCTGAAAAGAATGTGGCTTCATCTTTTTTATGTGCTCCAATGAGGCATTTATATGCCTTCACAAGATCCCTCACCTGGGCTTTTAAAAGGTGAACAGTCTTAGCTTCTCAGCTTCTTGTTATACATGAGTGATACTCTAATCCATTAATTGACTTCACGGCCCTTCATTGGACTCACTTCAGAATGTCCACGTATTTCTTTTATTGAAGAAGTCCAGAGTTGGATACAAACTGCTGATGTGGCCTGCTGAGTAAAGGGGAAGGATCACCTCTCTTGACCTGCTTTCCTGATGTAGCCAGGATACTGTTAGCCTTTATTTGCCAAAAGGGCACATTGATAAGCCATGTTCCAATGTATTTTTCCCATTACCCCTAAATCTCATTCTGCAGGATTGCCTTCCAGATAGTTGACCCCTGGCCTATACTAGTTCAGAGTGGAGTTCCTACCCAACTATAGGTTTTTGCATTTATCTCTGAATTTCATGGGATTCCTCTTGGCTTATTTCTCCAGTCTGTTGAAGACCTGTTGAATTGTAAGGTGACCTTACAGTGTGTAGAACTAGAAGAAATTGACATCATCTGCAAACCTTTTGAGGGAGCACTCTGTCCTGTCGTCCAGGAATTAGTGGATCCTAAAGAGTACTGGACATAGTTTTGAGTACGCTAGTCATGACTGGTCTCCTGCTGGACTTGATGCTGCTGGCAGTTTAGCCACTTTTCAGTCTACTTCACTGTCCACTTCTCTAGGCCATAGTTCCTCAGTGTGTCAGTGAGGATGTTGCCAGAGATACTATCAAAAGTCTTGCTAAATTCAGGATAATGATATCTTCTGGTCTCCCATTGTCTACCAAGCCAGACATCTTGTAGAAGGCTGTCAGGTTGCTTAGACGTGGCTTTCCCTTCATAAATCTTTGCTGCCTAGTCTAATTCACCTTCTTGCCATTAATATGTTTGGAAATAGCTTCAAGGTTCCATCATCTTCCCTGGCATTTAGCTAAGGCCTGAATAATACTTTTTCCCTTCCTTGAAGACATGGCCAAGTTTACTGTTTGTTTGTTTTCCCCAATCTTCAGACACACTGCAGATCATGTGCAGGCATGGCATGCCTACAGAAGACAAAGGATCAATCAATTGTGTAAAGCAGTAATACAGTATCCATTTCTGTCTTTAACCAATAGGAGAATAAGCATTCTTGAGTGGAAAAATTCATTATGTAGAGTAGTTCACTAAATGACAATAACCAAAATAGTGCTAAGTTCCTAGTATTAACACAGGAACTGAGGGAACAGCCAGACTTTAATTTCTCCAGCAGGAAGCCAGGGTGGAAGGAATCTGGGTACAAAAATATCAGTAAGAGTCTGTTTCTGTCTCAGACTTACTTTGTTCGGTGGAAATATCTGACCTCCTTTTTTGGAGCTAAAAACGCTCAAGTTTAGCTGTGGCTGCACATAGTGCCAAGACACTAATTTGCTGCACACTGGATTCCTTAATCTATGAACTTTCAGCTGAAGCACCTATCACTACTACTTCTATGTGAAAGAAGACTCTTGTTCAGACTAAGCAAGCCATAGAAAAAAAGGCATCCTTAGATGAGATCTGAGGAAAAAAAAAAGTCTCTGAGAAATGCTAGTGTGATAATTACTGAACTCAAGACACTTGTGTGTGTATCACAGTTTATCAGTAGAGGGCTAAATAAACAAGCCTTTGCAATATTTGACTAAGTGTGTTTGTTGGCAAAAGAGATGAATTTTAGAGATGATTCACATGAAGGGGAGGCAGGAGAGGAAGAATCACAGCTGCACTTGCCCTGGGGCTTTTGGCTTTTTCACTTTGTGAAAGTGGTGCAAACTGTATCTGCTGTGTTTCATCAAATGAATGGCTCCCAGCAAGTAGGCAGTTTAACCTGATTAACCCAAGATGAATGTCAAAAGTCTTTCAGATCACAAAGGATTATAGCTGGGTAGATGAACAGTAGCAGCCCTGGTTCATTATGAATGTCAGTGAAAGTCTGTGCATGTGGGTCCTATCAGGGACTGATGTTTATTGGGTATTTTTAATCTGTTTATTGTTTTGCTGTTAATAACCATGTCCCACTCC
This sequence comes from Pavo muticus, assembly GCA_016647715.1. Taxonomy (NCBI): domain Eukaryota; kingdom Metazoa; phylum Chordata; class Aves; order Galliformes; family Phasianidae; genus Pavo; species Pavo muticus. Next base: position 1,711,176 of record JACDJE010000082.1, on the reverse strand, counting down.
GTTTTTTTTCCCGATTTCTAAAAGAAAGCATCTACCGCAAGTGCTCTAAATCTTCGTTACAGCAAAGAAATATCCCTACTGTATAGAGCAGAGACAGACAAAAACATTTACAGTGGCTTGCCTTTGAATTTGTGATTTGAGAAGGTTTGGACCTAGTGACCTCTAAGAGTGAAATCTTGAACATACCATATACATGGCTCTTTTAGGCAATAGAAAATGCAATGAGATGGTTTCATGTGAAGGGCAGGGGCATCTGAAAGGTATATATGGCATACTGCAGCATAGAAAGTGACATCTGATTCATTATATACATCTAAGAGCCAATACAGCTTCCCCTTAGCAAGGAGTTTGTTCCCCAAGGAAGAGCTGGTTGTTGGCATAAAGGAGGTTAGGCAAGGAAAAAAAATGGGTGTTCCCAGCCTGTGGAACAGTGGGAATGCATGCAGAACAAAACAGTAAGGAAGACACTGAGCTCAGGCAAGAGATAATTTCTGCTCTTCCTATCCTTCACTTGTAACAGAAGAACTCCAATATTAAATAACAAAACAAACAAAAAACCTAACAGTGTAAGATAAGGCTAGCTTCAGTAACTCGGCAGCCTCTGGATTTCTAGCTGAGGAAAAGCTCTTGTAAGTGTTCTGCTGAATTATTGCTAGTTCACCTAATTATCTAAAAGCATTTTTTTTCTTAAATTTACCTTTTATCTTAAATAAGAAAGCTGCTTTTACCAAGCATTTTGTACCTTATTATTTCCACTGAGCGTTTCAGTGTGGCAGTACATTTCGTGTTTTCAAATTTTATTAGATTGGGGTTGTGGAGCCCTTTTGAGTGTCTTGTAAAGTCTTTAAAATTGCTTAGGTACTGCAAAAGATGGTTCTAAATATGGTTCCTGCAAAATAGGCACCAGGTTTTGTGCAGTTATTGTGTTGTTCTTATTAATATGCACAAATTAGAATTGTACATAAATCATAATCTGTTACTGGAAGATGGTAGTGTAATTTTCTGGAGAAAGCACTAGATACTGGAATGGATTCTTTCATTTTGGGAGAGGGTCTGTTTGGCCAGATTTGGTGCATGAATTTGAGCAAATAGATGCAAGGCATGGGTGAGAGAGGTCTGTGCACTTAAAGACACCCTTGCTAAGTCAGTTGCAAGACAGAGATCAAATAGAGAACTCTGGAGGAGTCCCTGAAAGCAGAGGATCAAGAACAGTACCCTGCACAGAAACTCATGCTGCCACTGTGCAAGCAGTTCTTATCTCCTAGGATGATGAACATAGAGCTCTGATTTGGGGACTGTTAGGAGGTAGAGGCAAGAACTAAATTCAGCTAACGTTTTCCTTCTTATTTGAGTAAAAAGGAGATTTTTATTTTTTATTTTTTTAAAGAGAAAAACAAGCTAAGCTTCTCTAAAAAATGGGATACTATGTTATAGCCATGTAATGAAGAACTGTTGACTGGTCCTTACTTCAGTCCTTTTCTGATTTTGTGACCGCTTGTTTCTGCTTCCTGCGTTGGTTATAAATGACTGTTTTTCTCTTACTACAGGTGACTCACTGGCACAGTCCCTACTTTTTTGCCTATTTCCCTGCAGCCAGTTCCTTCCCATCTCTTCTTGCAGACATGTTATGTGGTGGAATAGGATGTGTGGGCTTCTCTTGGGTAAGTTTATTGGGGTATATATAGTTATGAGGTAACGACGCTTCCCCTTGCCAAGATTTTAAGTGTTTCAATGACATTCTTCAGTGAAATTATTGATTAATAGCAATGAAGTCATAGGACTATTTTTTATAAGTACTTTTCCTTGACTTATTGTTTTCACATAGACACCATGAATGATTTCAGTAATAAAAGACTATTTCCTCTTGGAAGTTCTGTCCTAGAAAAAAATTACTATCATTTAGAATTAGTAGTAACGGTGCAAGCTTACTGGTTACTCACTGCATAGTATGACTGTTGCCTACTGCCTGGTTATGTTATTTCTTGTATCATGGATATGTTACGTTAAAAAAAAACAAAACAGAAAAGAGCCAGATGGGCTCTCCTCAGAAAAGGTTGGTACTGGATGTGGAAGAAAAGAAGAGTTCTGAAGATACAAATCCTAGCTTTGACATTTGACAGTCATGGTTCTTCTATATGAGGTCCAGTTTGACATTTTAAAATAATTAGGAACACCATTCACAAAGTGGTTGCTAGATCCCTAATTTAGCCAGTAAAGTTAGCGAGTGTCTTCCTCTGTATTCTAAAGATAGTGGGAGAATGAACCAGTAGGGCAAGACTTTTGTTTCTCTTCATACCCTAGTAAGGTTATTCTCTCTTTTTTTTCATCACAGGCTGCAAGTCCAGCTTGCACAGAGCTGGAGACTGTCATGCTGGATTGGCTAGGGAAGATGATTAACCTGCCTGAAGAGTTTTTAGCTGGAAAGGATGGGCAAGGTGGAGGAGTCATTCAGGTAAGAGAAGGAACACAGGTAAAAAAAACAAACAAAAAAAAAAAAAAAAAAAAAACCAAGATGAGTTTCTGGTCTTTACGATTTTGTAAAACCACCGTACCAAAACATTAATAAATGATATTTTTGTTGTCATTTGGGTTTTTTTTAGGTTTTCAGAAAGACTGATGCATAGAAAGAATGTCTATGGGAGGGTAGGAACATCCATGGCAGTAATGGAAAACAAACAAACAACAAAAAAGCTCTCAAATACTATTCTCTGTGAAAAATTCTTATCAACAATTTTAAGAAAGTTATCAACAATGTGCAGTAATGTTTAATGCCTGAAAATGACAATAAAAAATCTCCCTAAGTAGAAATATATGTGAGGATTATAAATAAAGCAATAGGGTTTACAAAAGCTTATGTAAAGTTCACCTTAGACATCTTTGAGTATTTGTTTCACTCAGTTTCCAAAACAGCCTTCCTTTTTTTTTGTTTTTGTCAGAGATCAAACAATGGATAAGAATATAGCAGAAAAACTACTTAAAGTAGAAGTAACTCAGTGTAGCAGAAAGTCTGTTAATCTTTTTCAGAGAAACTGACATGATTTTAAGAAGTTTTCCTTACATTAAAAAAAAAAAAAGGAAAGTTTAGAACTAGATAGTTAGAATAAAATGCAGCTGCTTAAAATTTGAACCAAAAATGTTTTCTCATTAGATAATACAGTTTTCAGTCTACAGTTCCATATCCAACCTAAAACACCCCTCCAGACTTTTGGAAAGTTGTGTCCTTAATGAAAGCCTACGCTATCTGAACAGAGTATCTGTATGATGATGAATAATTATCATTGGGTGATCTTGCATGCTTAATAAAGCTATATAGATTGTCTGCCATGGCTTCTTCCTCTAGTGCATGATCTTTATTCAAATGCACAGAATTTGGTCACAGTTATTCACCTAATTAAAATAGATGTCTGCCATGGGAAAGACAGAACTTTAAATATTTTTTCTTTGCCCATTTGATAATCTTTGAAGTCCAGTGATTGGAGATAAAGGCATAGTCTGTTTTATGCTTTGTTTTATGCTAAGATTGGCTTCTAAAACATATCTGAACTACGTGCTAAAAACAGGAGCTTCTTTCATTGGTCTCAGCTGTAACCACTTGCAGTATATTTCAGTAAATTCTGCCCAACGTCTTCCCAGGCAACTCTGAATTTAACCCAACTACTATAATTCTCGTGGGTGGACCTGCATCTACACCTGTGTATTTTTCAGAGTAACTCTTTAGTCATCCTGCTTGCTCTGTTAGGACCTTTTCCATTATGATTACTAGGCAGAGGGCTATGTTTGAGAAATCAAGCTTTTGTCATGCATCTCTGGCGTTTATTTTGTACCAGTAAAAGCGAGCAATTATGTCTGATGGTTATCAGCAGGAAAAATTGCCCTTCCAGGCTGACAGTGCTGGATTGCCCATAATTTTCATCAGACACAAGTCGGTTTCAAGAATCGAAAGTATGCTCTGTGCTCTTGTTTATGATGAAGTCATTTATGCTGCAGATCTTGTCTTGCTCTTGAAACAATAATGATACAAATAAGAGAGCGTGAGGCAAAAGCAACGTGAGAGTGTGAAACTGCCAGTCATTCCCTTGGTAAATACCTAGTAATTATTGTAGTATTGGGTAAAACTGAGTTTGCGAAAATTAGCTCTTAATTACATCTGAAAGCCTATGTCAATATGAAACGCTGTGTTATTGTGAGCAGGATGACACTTGAAAATGGCAAAAGATGAAAGAAAATTTCAGTTCAGAGCTCTGGTGGACATGAACATCAGCTCTTACTGATATTTCTTCCGCCTCTTGAGCCTGCTTGCCATGGCAACCTTTGTTTGCTTGCGGTAAAAGGAAAGGTATCATCATCCTTCACTTAATGCAGAATGCAGCATTCAAGAGGAGAAAAAAAACAGCTTTTAAAAATGAGAAAGCTACTTTCTTCATGAAGCTTGTCTGAGTATAGCACACATATTGTGCTGTTCATTCTAGACAAACTGCTGAAAAGTTTGAATTTTAAAGAGTTTACTTCAAACTCCGCAAAGAAAATGTATTTTAAGAGTGAAACAAAATTAGACTCAGCCTATCTTTGGTCTGGTGAGAAACATCCTGATTTTCCCATCAGTAAACAGTAGTCCAAGAACCAGGGGATTTTTTACTCGAAATCATTTAGTGCAAGACTGTGGTGCCAAGTGAATAGAGGAACCCTACAAACCACGTTTGCAAACATTTTTAGTCAAAAAAGGTGACTAATGGAATTGGGGGAAGGGTGGAAAAAGTCTCTTTCTGTTGTGAGCCATCAAAATGCATTTCCAGGTGCCTTTAGGCCCTATTCCAGCTTTGCTATCAGTAGGCAAGATCCAGCCGCATAGATGGCCTCTTTCTGTCTAACCACGCTTCCATGAAATAAAATTTAGATAAGAGCTGTTGTATTTGGTGTCTAGGCACCAGATGGGTGAACGATAGTCAGGATACCAGAACAGATCGTGTCACTCCTCAGAAGATGGAGGCTTCTTCTGAGCCCAAGTGATTTGCCCTGATTAAGCCCTCAGAATAGTGCGGGCTTAGATTTCCAAATATCAAATTAATGCCTTAACTTTTGGAATTTCCTACAGTCCTGCATATACTTTTGCACATTTATTAAAAATACAAATTCCTTACATGTCCTAGAAAGATGCTTAGACTTTTACAAGGCCTTATCATTGCCAAAAACAAAGAAAAAAAAAATGTGTTTGTCCATATATACTTGAAAGATTTTAATGTGTCCTCATAGTCATGTATTTTAATAATAAGTTACACTTCTTCCCAGATACTAAATGCAGGGATGCTAGAGGAAACTTTACAGTGAAGAACTCAGGTTTAGAAAGGTTGTTCTGAATGACTTGTGGAATTAAGACAAAACTAAGATAAAACCTGCAGATCGGTTTTTTGCTGCCCAACTTATTTCTGTAGACATGCAACTTACCTGAAAGACTGTATGAACAGTTGCAGCAGTTTACACAAATATGAAGTATTTTCATCTGCTGGAAATGGTGTTTTGGACAGTATAGTCTGGTATGGGGATTCCTCCGTATTACTTTTTGTAGTTAATGGACAAAATTTCTTTCACCCTTTGCCTCACATAAAAGTGCTGCCTTACTTGAGCCAGGAGTGATATATATCTTCTTACAACATTCTGTGTAGGATGTATGCCTTCCTGTAATGTTCTGTGTATATTATTCTGTATTCTGTAATATTTCTTTGAGCTGCTGTGAGGCTATGAGCAGCATCAGCAGCTAGGAGTTTTTCCTACTCATCTTTGTATTTTGCTACAGGCTCTGGGGTTTACATCCTCAAATCCCACAGCCCTGGGAAGACAGATAAAACCTCTTCATCAGGGCAATGTATTTAATAAATATTTAGGGACTGTCCTTTTTCCTGCTTACTCTGTTCAGTTTCAGCTGCTTTAAGGGCTTACTCACTGTTGATGTGTAAAAGGCAGCTCAGTCTCTTGATAACAGCTCAGCTAACTTCAGTAGTAGTTAGAAGGTAATCTAAGTTCACCGGGATCATTCTCATGTATAATATCTGTAATATCAGGTCTATCACCAGGGAAGAATTAAGACTTCCTAAATACTTAATTACTTTGTAATTAGTAAGTATGCACAGGTCTTTAGTAGAGGGAGGGTAGAATTTTGGTACAGGGTAAGAAACATCACTCCAAAATCAACTTGTTGGTACTGGATTTTTCTGAGGTATACTCATTAATATAAGCAGGTGTATTCATTGCAGTGTTACGTGCTTGGCAGAGGAAGAATTGCATGACAGTTGCTCAACTTTGAAAGTACCTAAAACCTCTCACTTGAGTACGCACACCCAAAAATATGGACATTTATGAGCATGTATGTTTACAGAAAGTTTCTTATAGTTTAAAAGAGCAGTTTACAGCATGTTTCATCTGCCTGTTCCAGAGAAAAACATGCAACATAATTTGTGGAAACTTGTATTCTCCTGTGAAATTTACAGATCAGTTGATACAAAAAATTCCCTGTCTTTATTGCCACAGAGTACCCAATACACAGTTGAAACTTTTTTTTTTTTTTGTAATTTAGGAGTACCCTGTATATTTTTGACGAAAGGAAAGTATATAAATAATCTTTGAAAAGCAGTCAACTATATTGAATCAGAACTTTTTTGCTTTTTCAGTATTTTTTCTCTTGACTACAATAACTGACTTGCTCAGGGTAACTCTGTATTAAATAAGCACTGTAGCTAGGCATGTTGCCTGACAGAAATGGGAGTTGTTAGATTCTGATTGAAGTTAAACACGAAATCCAGAGTAACAGAAATCAACAGTTACTCTGCTATGGCTACTGGTATAGATGATCAACATCTGATTGTTGATAGCATTTTCATGTGCCCTTAAGTCTGTGAGTCTGGCTTTCTAGCACTGATTGCAAGACTGGTGCCTAAACTGAATAAGCATAGAGCAGACAAGCAGAGGCATCAGTGAAGAGAAGACAAAGATCAAAAAGAGATTCCTCGCTTGCTGTCATACCTACTCTTAGAAAGCATTAGATTGTGCAATTTCTCATATGCAATTTCTGTTACCAACTTTGCAAATTCACATAAAAGAAGATTGTGCTTTTCCTCTGGAATGTCTTCCTTTTGAACTTTTCTTCACTTTGTCACAGGGAAGTGCAAGTGAGGCCACCCTTGTTGCACTGCTTGCTGCAAGAACAAAAACAATCAGACTGGTGCAGTCAGAAAAGCCTGAGCTAACAGAGGCAGACATCATGGGCAGGCTGGTGGCCTATGCTTCTGATCAGGTGAGTGTCCCTCAAAAACATAAACCTGGAAACGTGGTGTCTATACTTAAAATAATTAAGCTGTCTCAACTGGCAGAGAAATTAACATACAAGCTCTTTGGATTAGGGAGTATTTGGTTTTGCTTGCTTAAATCTTACCATACAGCATAAGTGGGCTGGAATCTCACATGTACTACCATAATACAAATAGTAACTACCTGGAGGTCAGTGTCATGTAAGTATTGCTTCTCTTGAAGTAAATCAAGATATTTGAGTAAGATGTTAATTTCAGTTGTGTTGAGTAAGTCTTGATCATATTTTGTCACTTATAGGTCTGTGTGTCCACGTCTGCACATGCAAACACACACACATATATCCTCCCCCTGCGTGCATGGGTGCAGATGCTTGCACACAGACAAACCCACTGCATGAATGTAAGGCAAATTTGTCATACTACTTCAGGAAATCCAAAACATTCTAAAACTCCTAAAATCTCTATCAATCTAGCTGAGAAATCTAAGAAAACAGAAAGGCATAATCCTTGGTTTCTGCGAGTGGTATTTAGCAGACTGAATGAGGCTAAATTCTCAGCAGGTCGGGACTGTGAGAGGCTTTTACTGTTAATTAAAGCAAATTTTAGTTTTGTGAGTTCTGCTGCTCCTACCTTCCTAACACTCTAATCCTATTGAAGGGCCAAGCAGTTTTGCTCCTCTCAATAGCTGTGACATTTTCTTAGTTAAATGTCAATGATATAGAGGGAAATTTCTTAGCACTTGATGTTTAATTCAAAGTAATATCTGATAATGCAGAATAAAACAGCCAGGTTTCATGTTTGCCTTCATTTATTACTGTTAGTTAAAAAGCATTGGAAAGCAATTTAAAAGTGCATTAAGAGGGAAAAAGGACTTGTTGCATGAGAGCAGTCAGAACAAGTAAATATGAGGACAGACAACTTTTCAAAAGGCACAAAATATATTTGTTCTTTTTTTGTCTGGGACCCTAAGGTCTGTGTTCTGCTCAAACTTTGACCCAGTGATGCACAAAGCCTGCTACTTGTTTCCATTTTTTTTTGCCCCATGTAAATGACTGATGTGAAATGAGGACTGACAGGCCTCCATGTATGCTGAAGGTCAGGGGATCTTGTGTTTACAGAAGGATTTGCCTTGAGATATTGCTGACCTTTAAAAGCAGATTGTTGCAGAGCTCACCGGTCCTTCTGCGTTAAGAACAGACCTGTGTGACTCATAGCAATAATCCACAAAAGAAAGTAAGCCTAAGCTGTTCTGAGGGAGAGAAAACCATGCACCAGCTGAGCAAAACAGTGCGAGACTGCAGTAGCAGGGCAGCAAAAAACTGGTCAGTAGGGAGACTCAGATCTTGTGTATCTTGGGAGATCATTTTAGCTTTTATGTATTTCAAGAAGTCCCACTGAAATTGTTCTGCTTTGTATTAATGAGAACAGAACAGGGCCAGCAACTTTCCCCAGTAACTACTTGAGGGTCTGGGGACAACACAAGTGCGTGGGCTGCCCTGGCTGAGGCACTGCAAGGCCACTGAAAGTGAGACCTCAGAGCCTGGAGAAGCACTCAGCTACCCCTGACAGTAGACATCTGACTGGGACCAGGACAGAAGTCAGGGGAGTTATTTAATATTTTCCAGTTTTCTTAGACCATTACCTTCATTGACTTTAAAAAAAAATATTTATTTATTTATTTATTTATTTATTTATTGCTATGTTTCCTCTAGCTACTTTAAGCAGCTGTCTACTCATTTCATGTTTAGTTCATTTTTCTCCTAGAGGATGGTGGGAGATTTCTGGGTACACTGCTGAGCACTAGGTTAGCAGCATGTCACTAATGATTTGCAGTAAGCCAAAGGCATCTTTCTGGTGTTAACCTCCAGCTTGTGAATGGCTATAGTTATCAGAGAGCCTAGTTCCAATGTGAGAGACTTGAGGAAGCAATTCTTAAGTTCTTACTAGCTAAGAACCTCTGTGTATTACTGTAGTTTACTTATTTAAAATTCTTTCCTCGTATAAATTGTTTATAAAACACCTCTTTCCATTGTATACTTAAATGGAGTAAGGTATTGCTATGGTAAACACACTGTGTTCTACTTCAAAGGCAGACTCTGTGTCTAGACTTCCACATTTTGTCAGGCTGGAGCCTAATTAGTTTACCAGAGTAATTTAACAAGAGGTGCTGTTGAGGTACAAGTTAATAGTAAATCTACCTTTAAAATGCATCATTCCATGGATAGGCAAAGTTGAAAGGCAGAAACTATTTCATCTGGTCTTGTTCAGCCTATGTTTTGGCTTAATCTTCTCCATGTTTGTATGCTAAATTAGAACAGAATTGTTAAGTGCTCTTGTAGGCGCTAGCAAGGCTCAACAAGGATAGCATGGAGATTATGGGTGAGAATAGTCAGGATGTGAAAACATGAGAAATGCTTCTCTTTCAAATAATTGATGATTAATGAAATATTAGACAGGTGAAAGGTAAAGTTGGTTGTTTTTGTTGTTTTTTTTTTTTGTTTACCCATGCCTTAAATGAGCATTTTGTGGCTAACCACATCTTTTACTATTAATAGAATTATTATTATACTTTTTACTTTTGAAGATTTCTAAGTGGTTTCTTTGTTTTACTTTTCTGAGATGTGCGTTATGTTCTTAAAAAAAAAAGTTATTTTCAGGGAATCCAAATAAAATGGGTTATAAATAAAATAAATTATTGGGAATATCCCTTAATTACCTAGCAAAATACATGAATGACTGAACCACAATTTATTCAGGAGTTAATTAAAACAAAATGATCATGTAAGAAAATATCTTAATCTATATCACACTATGTTGTATATATATTTTTTTATGGTTCAGCAAAGCTATATACCATAAAAATGTGCTCTTGAGCAACGAAATTATTATCAGACAGGATGATTATCTGTGTAGTTTTTGGTTGATCTGGAGCCAAATCCTGAAGCTTTTAATCAATTCTACCTAATTGAAAATATGTTAAAGATCTCACTAACGTGTATTGAATTCTTGTCTGAATGAGACCATGGCAATACTTTCAAGAATACTTCAGGGTTTCTAGTGGTGTATTTGTGTGTGTGCATTTGAGAGTAAATATGTCTATCTATCTGAAAGGGAAGAGTCTTTATAGTAACTGTTAGATACCAGCAACAGTCCCAGAATCTCAAATGTTGCTTTACTTGAAAGAAATTTTTCTATTTTTCACATTCAAATAAACTTCTTAAATTCCAATAAAAAATGGCTGTCTTAAAACTTGCCTATTTTCTTGCAGGCTCATTCATCCGTGGAAAGGGCTGCACTGATCAGTGGTGTGAAGATGAAAAGTGTTCCTTCAGATGATACATTTGCTGTTTGTGGTTCAGCCCTCAAGAAAGTTTTGGATGAAGACAAAGCTTCTGGTCTTATCCCGTTCTTTGTGAGTACTGGGTTTTAAGTCATCAGTGGATTAATTCTCATCAGTTATTTTTGAGAGGAGTAGATTATCTTATTCCTAAGAGAGGATTTGGTAGGCAGACTGGTTAGAATATTATGATAGTTTCCATGAATGTTCTTCACACACGTGAGCTTTGCTAGAGACATTTCAAGTATTTATATGTGCAGAAAAAATAACTGTAACTAGAGGCATTCTTGAAGTTTAAGAAGCATTAATTTGCAGGAGGAGCAACACATTTGAGCAGCTGGTTGCACTTCTGAGCAAAAAGAAATTTTTAAAGGAAGATGGATTTGTATAGACATTTGAATAAGTGCAGGTGAATTTTCTAGTTGTATTTATCCAATTCTGCAACGTTATGGTCTCCTAAACTTGAGTTCCAAATGGCCTCTTATTCAAAGAATATTTGTTTATTTGTCAGATCAACTCCTTTCAGTTCAGAACACCATCTCATCATTTCAAGTTAAAACAATATTTTACCTTTTTTGTTTTTTTTTCATGGAATAAGCAACCTCTGTTTTGTTTCTGTACATCATCAGCAAAATGTTTTGCTCATTTCCAAGCATTATACCTCTATAAAACTTGATATAGACCATGATCTGCGTAGATTTAAAAAGGGATGCAATATGTCAGCAATAGTATATTTTCTGTTGACCTTCCATTAAATAAAAACTAGAGCTTAAAGAATATCTCTTAGAAACTGAGAACTCTAGAAATGGATTTTTAAGGAGAATAAAAAATGTCACTTTTTTTTTCCCCAGAAAAGTCATGTCTGACAACAGTTGTTCTTTTCTTTCATGTGGTAACGTTTTGAAAAGTGCTAATGTGACTTAGATTTCTTTGAACTGTTTTCAGAAAAAAATAGCAGATTAAGCTTACTTGCAGACATAGATAAGTGCCAAATGGGATGAAGTAGCTTATATTTCACCAAGCCTTTTGAAAATGTAATCTTTCTACTGTTGTTATTAACCTTTAGTGTCTCGTCTCATGTATTATGAGGATGAGCACAGTGAAAAATGTTTTTCATATAGACTAGGGTGTCAAGAATTGGCAAGTCATTGGGATAACCAAGCACATCCCATCAGCTGCTTTCCTACATGATGAGAGTATGACAGAGAAACAAAGCATCTATAGGGTTGGCTGAATGGACTTTCTTCTGTGGGCCGCTCCTGTGGAAGTGGAGATGTGCCATAAGGTTTCATGTCTGTTACATTGTAACAGCTCGTAATATTTGATGCGAAGTCCTACTTTTTTTAATCTTACTATGAATTTTATATGATTCCAAGTATAGTGCTACATCACATTTCTGTGCTAACAACAGTTAATGCTTTCTCCTTATCTTTTGTCCATTTGCAAAAAATGCAACTTGCCCCTCATGAATATTCATTTCTTATAAATATTCCTATGTGTAGCAAGAGGAAATCAAAAATTCTATTTTATGCATTCAGCAACACCTTTACAAAGGGTAATTTAACTGTTGTTTATTTCTTCCTCTGTTTGCTTAGCTGTGCAAGAGGCTTTCAAAGGCAGCACAGGATCAGTCTGTGTTAATATGGCCTGTGCCAGGTCCTCCATTTATTTGTATACATAAAACATGTCAGCTTAGATTAAACTAGATCTCATTATCCTTATGGCTGGCCTCTTAACTCCAAAGGTGTGTTAATTCTCTGTAATGCTGAGCAGCAGTCCATGTGCTGTATTAATGCTCCCTTTTCTGCCTTGCAGATTTCAAAAGCCTTTCCATTTCTTTTGTTCTTGAGTAATTTGGTGCTATCTGGTGACAAAGTTATGCACATTGCCAAGGAAACACCTTATGCCACTTTATTCCTTGTCTCCCTGTATTCACTGATCCTTCACTAAGGAGAGTGATTCAACTTCAAAGCAAAAAGTTTAACAGAAGAAATTCTGCCCGAAGATATTTCCGACAGCAAAGATCTTTGCTAATGAAGAGATCTTGGTGGCATCCGAGCTAATGCAGTCAGCAAAATAAGAGTTTTCTTGGGGACTAAAAGAAAATGCAAGCAAATTTCATTGCTTTATACACAGAATCTTGCTCTTGTATTCACTGAACAAATGAGAAGTTGTTATATTGAAGTTTCTTGTAGAAGTGAGTGGAGTATCAGGGGTTCATTAAAGCAACCTGCTAATTACAAGTTTGTTTTCCACATACATAAGATTNNNGGGCGGGGGCGGGGAAGACATTTAAAAAGAGCCTTTGAATTCCTATCCACCATCTTTTAGCATTAGTAATATGTATGCTACTTTGTTCAGTGTAAGCTGCTGCCAAACAGTGGACTCAGAATGCTGCTTTTGTTTCCTTTAAAAAAAAAAAATCAGACTTGTGTTAATTTATCTCTTTCAAAATACTTGTGAAGAAATTGAAATACAGACATATTTTGATACAGTAAAGCAACCAGACTATGAAATGCTTCTAACTGTGTCAGGTATGGGGGAACTGAAGTTGTCATGATTTACCATGGAGCAATTTCCAAGTGTGTCTGATACTCAGCCCTGCATCTGGCCATCAGTGAAGGGAGAGCTGTAAGTCCTAAAATCATGTGCTGAAGTCGTGTTCATTTCATTACATATGAACATTAACTAAAGGTTAAGTGCATGCTTAAGTACTATTCTCCTTTAGGCCCTATGCTCCCAGTTTGAGATGGGCCTAAAATTGGATGAGTGTTGATGAGAGATGCCCAAATGTGGTGAGTCATGCACTGCTAAATTCAGAGGTAGGGTGCACTGCTTTAGAGCCTCCTTTACTTGAAGTGTGTGATAGTCTGTGGGCTTTATCTTGTCTGTCATAAATCAGCACAGCTATATTGCAACTGGTGTATATATTGTACAATATATTTTAACAAACTCACCCAATATCGTGCTGCTGCAGTGGGATGTTTTTCCTGCTGAACAAAGGCCCAGCACAAAATCTCTCCGATTCTACTGAAATGACTTTTCTGAATGATGATCTGCAGGATACTGAGAAAGGCTGTTTCTATCCGGACACATTCAGGAAGCAACAAATCAATTGGACTGAAAGAAGGGCCATCTTTTCAGTAGGTGTTAGCACTAAGATCCTAACCACAGATTCCATTTGGAAGAAGTATTCTTAAGGCACATACAGATACCCAGGGCAATGTTTCTTGACCCACAATACATGAATAATTATTGTTTCATTATATATTGAATAGTGGTTTAGTAAAATATTACAGTTTTCTTTAAACCACAGACATTCTCATGAGTGCAAGCTGGCAAAGAGCTGAGTTGGAGAAAAAAAAATAATATAAGAACATTGGAATTTCTGCCTCATTTTAGTGAACTGCAAATGGAAATCTTTGTGGTAAAAGTATGCAAAATGTGTCTGTATCTTTTTAAGAAGCTGTGAGAGGTCTTCCGGTCGAGAAGATTAAGAGTCATTGCTCTCAGGCATCATAAAGGTTCGTGTATTATCCTCAACATAACCCTTGATTTCAGGAAAGTAATATGTGAGAAGACTGATTCAAGCATTGTAGCTGCTTTGCATTTGCAGCTGAGTCTGAGTCAAATCTGAAGTGCACAACCTGAGATGGAGCAGGCCTTCAGGCTATACTAAGCCATCAGCCCCATTTCTGTGATGCAGCCTGTACCCCACCCCCTGCACAAATGTGATTTTCCTGGTGTTGTACAGGTTACAAATTGAGTTAGATTTGTTGGTTAGCACTGAGGCAGGGTAATGAGAGCCGTGACGAGAGCAGGTGCTGTCATTTTAAGTGGTTTCTGAGAATTAAAACAAGTAGCTTTGAGGCTTAGACACCTACGGAGAGGACAACAAAATTATTTCAGTAACTGAGGTATCCTTTACAGAATAAGGCATTAATCAAATGACTTAAGCCTATGTTTGAACTCGTATAATCTCTCATTGAAACAACATACTCCTTACACTGATCAGAGGGCACTGATTTAGCTGCAGTACAACACAAATAACAACTGTTTCTAAGTTTATCTTGCAAAATTGCTCTGATTACTTTAATTGCTCAACTGACTAGCAATTCACTCTGATCCTATCAGAAAGTCCACTGCTTATTATTATAAAATATATGCATAAGAGCAGAGCTAAGTCTGTAGTGCACTCTTTTTCTTGGTATTTTCATTGGAGAAGTCCCCTGCTCCTCCTGAACCCAAAGGACCCGTCTGTCTACCCATTATGGAGCTGTGTGACACGAATGCACTGTATGGACTTGTAACATATAGTTGTGTGTATATTTTGTTAAGACAGATTGTTTGTTTTCTGAACACTGTAGTAGATGGACAAGCATCACGTAGGTGTTCCTTACTCTTCTATCATGATTTCTCATGAGTTCATGGGGGGACTTGCATGTGCACACAATAGAAAACCTCTGGAAAGCATGGCTAACTGTAGGAAAAACAGAGGAAACAGAAGATGGTGCATTTACAGTGTTGGCAGAAACAAATGAATAACAGCCAAAAAAAAAAAACCCAAAGTACAAAAATAATAACAGTAACAAAATTCTGGTTGTGATGTATTTATAGTCATCTGGCTGGGCTATGGTCTGCATGTAACCTTGGATGAACGATCTAATTACTTTGTACTACTCTAACTATAGAACAGCATAATTTACTTGCCTATATAAACTGTAAAGTGTATTTTATCAAATAATAATTCCATACAAGGCAAAACTGACTCCCAGCCTTTATCAGTAGTTAGGAAAATAAGACTAGATGTTTAAAATGTAAGAGCAGCAATAAAAAAATAAAATAATGTCAGCTTAAATGTGCTTGGAAGTTGTTTTCTGGGTTATAGTTCTATCTGGATATTCCCAGTAAATTACCATAGCTCATTTTCACCTAATTATATCCTTTTACTACTGTGATACTTTCTTCAGTATTTATGTTGCCCCTGCTTTTGGTCTTGCAGCAGGAGACGCTTAGTGAGAAATTAACAGAATTCTAGGATGAATCTAGGAGAAAAAGTTTATCTGGGATTAAATTTTGCAAACTTGATAGTGAACATAAGCTACTAGAGAACAGGTCCCAGGCTGCAGATCCCTAGAGGGTAAATCAGTTACAAATATCTGTTACAGAGCTGCGACTCTTTAGTTCAGGCAGTAACTTCTAATTTGCTCAAGTTCAGAGATTTCCAGTATAGCATTAACTGAAAATCATTTTGATGATAATTTTGGATGTGGGACTGGAATCAGGCTACATGATAAACACGTGGAAAATACAGAAAATATATAAAATTTATGTTAATATAATATTGTGACTGATCCATCAGACAGCTTTACAAGGACACTTGATTTTATGTGTTTGTCTCCATAAGAAGCACGGGGGAGCTTTGAGGGAAAAAAAACACCTAGATTCCCAAAAGCTATACTCTAGGATATGTATTGGTTAAAATCAAATGATTTTATCCTATAACATCTATTCTTTCTCTTTACTGTTGCCTTTCTAGACAGTTCTTCTGACTTGATAATTTTCTTTGCTGTGACACTTAACAATTTTTTGCCTTTTTTTTTTCTGCAGTTTTGTGCAACACTTGGAACCACACCTTGCTGCTCCTTTGACAAACTGCTAGAACTGGGTCCTATTTGTAAGTCTTTATCTGCTGCTACTTTCTAAAATTGCAGATACCAGTTTAAACTATGCTGAGTCATTTCCAGGGTATTATGCAGTGTCACTGCCTGAATTCAGTAAAGCTACTTACAGATGAGACTTTAAGTTACAATTTTCTTCCTAGTATTAGATCAAACAGTCTCAGACCACTAGAGAGGACTGAGGACATTGCCTCAAGGTTTTTGAAGGAGCATTTTGGAATGCTTTCAATGAAAACACACTGCATTTTAGTTTGTAACATTTCTTCTTCAGGCCTTTCTACCTGCCGAGAGTGTCTAGAGAAATGGAGATCACAGAGAAGCTGACCTCCAAGTCTCTCTGCGCCCAAAGTTTTGTTTCTGTTTGGTTCTAATGACTACACAAGGCAGGGAAATTATGCACCAAAAATCCATATGTATTCGTAGTCCCTTCCTCTCTTCTGTGCTATTTCCTTCTTGCAAGAAGATAGGAAAAGTACCAGAGTGCTGAATACAGTGGACAAGCCATGGACTCTTCCTAAGTTTTACTGTGTTAATGATCTGTTGAGGCAAGCTTTGATCTGCAAAGAGGGTTGGTCAAAAGAATACACTTGCTGGCTGATGAAAATCTGACAGAATTGCATCATATATATTCCAGTGTATCTTTAGAGCAGGCTCTTTATAGGCATGGAACTTTGATCTTTTGTTCATTTATTCAAGCAGAGCCTAAAACAGTTTAGGTGGTGGTCATGTGCTTTAAGTTCCCTGCTTCTCAGCTCAACCCCCAAAGACTCAGTGTTCTAGTTCTCCTTTCTGGAAAGGTTTTCTAGTAGTCTGCATAGCAGCTTGAAATTATTTTGCTCTTCAGATGATTCCTACAGACCTGACCTAATAAAACAGTAACACCAGTACTCCTTGGGATAGCAACTAATTGTGACTGTTTTGCCAAGCGCTCTCAGTGTCTTCCTGCTTATGCAATGGAGTCCAGCAGGATTACATATTAATCACATCATAAGTTTTAAACTAGCATTTTTTTTTTTATGTGTGTAGAGGAATCTTCTTGTTAACATAAATGACCGGAAGTCCTATAAAATAAAGGCAGTGTCTCAAACCAAATACAGCTAAAAATAAATAATCAAATGAACTTTGAGCATTTCTTCAAATAAGTCTATCTTATCAAAGAATGGTCTGGGTTGGAAGGGACCTTAAAAACCATCCAGTTCCAACTCCCATACTGTGGACAGGGACACCTTCTACCAGCTCAGGCTGTCCAGGGCCCCATCCAGCCTGGCCTTGAATGCCTCCAGGGATGGGGCACCCCCAGCTTCTCTGTGCAGCCTGTGCCAGGGCCTCACTGCCCTCTGAGTGAAGAATTTCCTCCTAACATCTGACCTAAATCTCCCTTCTTTTAGTTTAAAACTATTTCCACATGTTCTATCACTATCCATACATTTGAAAAGTCAGTCTCCCTTTTCCTCATAAGCTCCCTTTAAGTACTGAAAGGCTGCAATGAGATCTCTCTTGGGCCTTCTCTTCTTCAGGCTGAACAGGCCCAGCTCCCTCAACCTCTCTTTACAGGAGAAGTGTTCCAGCCATCTGACCATAATTCATTGCCCTGCTGGAACTGCTCTAAAAGCTCTATGTATTTCTGGCACTTGGGTCCAAGACCTGGATGTAGTACTCCTTCACAAGTGCAGAGTAGAGGGGAACAATGACAATCACCTCCCTCACACTGCTGGCCACCTCTCTTTTGATGATGAAAAAAATAATAATATGCAAAATGTAGTTTGGAAGAATGCAAATTCTTGCATGACCTTGTTGCCCCACTGCAGATCTGAATGGCCATACCATTGTATGTACAAATATGCATTAGGATTATTTTGTGACCAGTGTTAAGATTTTATGTGGACTTCAGTCACCAGTTCATGGACTAGTGTGTTTACAGTGTGAATTAATATAGAGGATTGATAGCAGAGTGTGATTATGTAATTGCAGAAAGTACATGAGCTGCTCAAATGCTGAAGTATTTCTGTAGTGAGTAATCAAAACTGGTCCTTTCTTAACCTTTTAGTACTTGCTCTTGAATAAATGTATCAGTCCTCAAAATAAGTAGTTCGTCTCACATGGTTCAAAAGCCTGTATATGCACATACCCATATGTGAAAAAAAAACTTTAAAAATATGTGTGTTTATTTGTGACTTATGAGTTAAAAGCAGAGAGCACAGCTAGAACTCTAGCTCCTCTTGCTAATGTGGTGTTATTACCACAGGAATGAATAACTACATCTCTAGATACATATTTTAAAGTATATTTTAGTGGTTCTTCCATTAAAATTGTTTAATATTTTATATTGCTTAATAGTAATAAGAAAAACCTAAATATATAGGGACTCTGCTGCTCTAGAAGAACTGGAAAGAAAGAATAACATTTTATGTATACTTCTTTATGTAGTAATGGAAACCCAAATGGTAGCAAAGTTTCATGTCTTAAATTTAAACTGGGAAAATACTAACATCAAAGAAAATATCTTGAGAACTTTGTTTCATACTTTTTAATCTTCTGTTTAATTTCTTTTCCATTCAATTATTCTTTTTTTTTTAGGTAATAAGGAAAATATCTGGATGCATATTGATGCAGCCTATGCTGGGAGTGCATTCATCTGTCCTGAATTCAGGCCTCTTTTAAATGGAGTGGAGGTGAAGTATTTTTTTGAGCCACCTATTAAAACCTTGGTCTTCTGTAGAATCTTTCTGTTTAAAGAAACATCCGATATTAATGGCTTTTCTAGAATGTCAAAGTATTCTTCATTTCAACTTACATACAAATCCCTGCACATTCTATTACCTTACTTATGTTTATGTGTTACTGGTTTATTCTGGAAGTATGCAAATTATTACAGTATGTGAACGTCACTCAAGAATGGCAAATAGCAGTTAACCAAATACCCTCAAAAAAGCACATCTGTAACACCCTAATTCTATATTAAAACAAACAAACAAAACAAACAAACAAAAAAACCAATGTGCTCATTATGCCTGATTTTTGCTTGCATCCTGAGAGTCATGTAGAATACAGCAAGTAGCTGTATCTCGAAAAGAGAGAGTTTAATAACCAAGAGAGCTAAATGAAATATTCCCCCATTGGCTTTTGTGTTCCTTTTTTCCCCCTCACTTGCTGAGCTACTTGGCATTCAGTTGCTTAGATAAGGATACTTCAATTTCCTGCTGCTCCCCTCAGACAGTCAGATAAGTCCTTGTCTTCCATGTCAGTGGAGAAAATATTGCTGTTTGGTGAAGGCAGAAGTTTAAACACAGCACAGATAGGTAGTGACTAACAAAGAAGAGGAGGGAACCCCTCCCCCCCCAGCAAATAAAGCATTTCTTTCTGTCTCTTTTTTATCAGCAAATGAAGCTTGTTGTAATTTCCTGTGGGGGGATATATTTTAACTTATTGTTATTGGTTCCTGAAGGAAATGAAACAGCATCCCTTGTCTGGCCCAGCATTTGCCATAAAAGTAAATATTTAACAACCACGGATAGGTTTCTTGCCTTGTGCAATGTAGGGAGATAGATCAGTAGCCAGAAAGATAGATAATCTCTTACGAGATAAATTGTTAATTGCTTACGAGTGACAAGGAAGGTTCAGAGAAGCAAATGAGAATGAACAGTGCTACATGGAGTAGTCAGAGCCTGGTGCTTCCAAGGCCCCATCTCTCCTTACGTTTGACGGCAGATTGCCTCTGCCTTTCTTAACACACAGCCTACAGAAGAAGCCTTTTCCACATGATGTCAATCTCACCTATTTGCGTTTCCTCTGATGATGCGTCAAGTAAAACTGGCCTTTCCCATGATTTATATAACGTATTGTGAATGCCTGTTTGTTCTGTGTAGGCTTTTTCTTTCAGCTTTAAAAGAAAAGACAATTTCCACTAAAAGAGAATACCTTGGCCCTAAAAAAATAAGTAATTTCCCGATCATTTGTAATTTGATGGTTAAACGTGATTCACAGATTCTGAACAAAATATATCATTTGTCTCTCTACTTGAATTTTGTGTTTATATGTTAAATAATCTTGGAAATAGAAAGCTCAGTGAATCATTTTGGAAATTTGATATGAACCGCAGCAGCTATTGCTGACTATGTTTATGTTTATTATGTGAGAAATTGTTTAGTTTTTACTGAAATATATACTTCTGCATGCCATATGTATCCAAAAGGTGTGATTGTTAGCAAACGCTCCAAATTTTGATGATAACAGTAGTTTAACTGCACGATAAACCTAAATTTAGTTCCCAAAATGAAACAAAGATATAACTGCAACAGTTAATAAGTAAAGTGATATGAGTATGAACGTTACCTATAAAGCCCCTGTACAGGAATGCATTCGTAGTTAAGGTGTACTCAGATAATTTGATTAAGTTATATCATTGGCACATTTTCATAATTCTTCTTTATTTATTTGTTTATTTATTTATTTATTTATTTATTTATCTGTTCTCAGTTTGCAGATTCATTTAACTTTAATCCCCACAAATGGCTCCTAGTGAATTTTGACTGCTCTGCTATGTGGTAAGTATTATAGAGAAAGGAAATATTACAAGAGACAAAAACCAGATGTTAAATTAATCCACCTGGGCGTTTATTTACATTTCTGTATTGAAAAGAGCTGTGGATAGCTTTAACTCTTGTAATTTACAACATTCTCTATTACATATAATCCAATTTGATAATAAGTACAGTTTAAAAGAGGACTGAGCTCTGCATCGTGCTGTAGAGATGGAGAAATCCCTAAAAGTTGGCAGATTCATCCTTGCTCTATTTTGCAACCATTCAACACATGGATGTCCAACCTTTTGGCTTGCTTGGACTGCCTTGAGTGAAGAAGAATTGTTTTGGGCCGCATATAAAATATATAATATATCTAAAGTATCTAAGTCACAAAACTAATTATTTTATTATATTAAAAAAAACCCACAACAACATAAAAAAGAGGGCAACAAAACATGAAACTAGAGGGATATGTGGCCTTGTTTTTGTGAAAGTAAACTGGTTTCACAAACTGGTTCAGACTGGTTCAATGGTAGTGGCTGCAATTCTTATTAGCTCTCAAGGTGCTTGTCAGAGATTTTTTGATCTAATTTTACTCCTCCTCTTGCTTCGTCCTTGAAAACAGTTGTTCACAAATGTATCTACTGCCAAAAGGCAATGACACGAATAAGGTGTGGTGGTTAAGCGAGGGTTATTCTTTTCTTATAAGAGAGGTCTTATACAAGTCTAGTAAAGAGATATGATCGTTTTTTTCTTTGAGGTGAATGTCTGATTGCAAGTCTATACATTCCATTTATTCTGCAGTGAGTGTGCTAACTTATTAAACTATTTTACGAAATAACACAAGCCCAAGTTTAATAATTAAACAAGAAAACTTACATGTTTCCTTAAAAACAAAAGGTACAATTTCAGAAGCACGCACACATGTGAGTAGGTTGAAATAACATTTCTGACCACTGTGTTTTACTTGCCAAGCAGAACAAGCACACGTGATGTGTGACATTACATTGGTTTGACTGTGTGTGTGGTGGGAGTGAGAGGTGGAGTTAGCACTGCACTGCTCCCTCCCCTCCACAGGGTTCCATTGTCAACTACACAGTCTGTGCTCAAGCTACGTGCAGTTGGCTCATAATAAATACCATTAAATTCATAAAATAATGTTAGAAGTTTACAATCTTGTGGGTCCATCTTACCAGCTGTACACGGCCACACGTGGCCCATAGGCAGTGGGTTAGACATGCTGATTTAAAATACGAATCAAAAAACTCCCTTTAAGGATGTTAATACAATGAACAGTATGTTAAACAGATCTTTTTCTTCTTTTCCATAAAGTTTCATGTTGGAGCCTTGATTCTTTCAAAGGCTTCTCTAAGAATGGTTGTGATTTAGCTGATGAAAAGCAGTTAATTTCAAAAAGGAGTATTTTTGCAATTTGATACTGATTTTTCAATTTCCCCAGATGACATCATTTTGATATGAAACGATGCCAGTGTAGAAACCTGTAGACATACTTTGAAACAAAGCAAATTAATCACAGCAGTAGTAATAACATCCCATAATAGATGATCCTACTGTGTCCCAGAGTGGAATTTCCAGAACCTAATGTCTACCAGCATCACGACTAATGATACTTATTATCAAAACAGCAAATTGGTAAACGCAGACTATTTATCAAGATAAATTAAAACATCACTTTCATTTATAACTGAAGAAGATTTTTGCAGAATTGAAACAGGAAGGGAAAACTGAAAACTTCCTTTAAAAAAAAACTTTAAGACATCATCCAGAAAAAAAGTCACCCTTTCCTGGAAGAAAAGAAGAATAAGTGTGTGTCAGTGGTTATTCAGTTGCTTTTGGTTAATCTTTGGCTCTTTTGAAATCCTTAATGAAGTTGACTTTTGCACAAATATATGTAGTATTCAGCTAACATGGTACATTTTTGAATGTAAGATTGTTCCTGACATAAACACTTCAAATATTCCAAGCCTAATTTTTTTTTTTTCTTTTCCTTAGATAAATAGCTTAGATTCAACTCATTCGTTAGTAATGGCAGTGATTAACCTAGGCTCCAGTTTATAAGTCCCTCATAACTAGCTGTCTCTTCATACAAAAACAGGGAGAAGATGGAACTCCTTTGCCAATTTCTCCCATCTTTTTCCCATTATTTGAAGACATTGCTAGCAAAGTAGCCACTCTCATAAATGATAATATTCATCATCATTCTCTTTAATGTTTGCAGGACAATTAGGAGCCAGAGTCTTGGCCCTACAAGTTAAATTTCTTATTAATTCCACTTTCACCCATACCCCTGTGGAACCATGTTAGCACTTCTTAGCTAGCTTTCCAGGAAAACAAGATGTATACAAACATACTTATGTTCCCATTTCAGGAGATTGTAGCTTTTTTTGTTTCCTGCCTTTTTTTTTTTTTTTTTTTCTTTTTGGAGAGTCATCACATAGAAAGCGTATTTTTGTAGGTATGAAGATTTCATTTCAAGGAATCTTAAGAGACCTTGCAAAATGTCTCCTTACTGAAAGCTGCACAACTGTAGCCCAATACTAAGGCTTCGTTTCATCAAGGCATTTATATATTGGTGTTACTTGCTTGATATGAAATGAAGTATATAATTAAAGTTAAGCTCTTTGTCTTGAAGTCTCATACATCCCCAAAAGACCATCTCTTTCTGAGGCCTATGCCTGATACTCACCTCTGTTACTGGCCTGTAATGCTGACTGAAAAGATGAAAACTCATTTGGAACGTGATAATAAGGGATGAAGGAGCCTGGTAAGAAGAAATAAGTGTGATAGCTACATAGTCCTTTTAGGATCCATGGGAAGTATTAACCATGATTTTGTAATAATACAGAAAGAGTTCAATAAACGTGTCAATGTCACATTAAACTGAATTCCACTGAAGGTTTCTAATTCACCCAGACTTACTTAGTGGTTTCAGCACTTTCTCCAATGAACACATTTCTTTTCCTTGCAAGTTGATTAAGAAAACCCAGCCACTAGATCTGTAATGTAATTATTTAACTACTTGGTGCACTGTGAAGCACCAATGTCATCTGGGATTTGGAGGTAATTTCATTATCAGTCTTTTGCAAAATATTCTGAAACTTCTTGATATACAGAAAAAAAAAAACAGATCCTAAGGGAAAAACAAAAGAATATAATGTCTCTTAGAAGGGTATGTTCTCCATATTTATATATTGAGGTCTTTCAAAAAACTCTGCTCTGAAACTACCAGGCAGTTTTGTCTGGCCTGTTTAGTTGGTGCTCTGGAATATTATAAAAGAAGAAATGTCTTTTATAAGAAGAAGAGTAAAAGTAATCCTCTTACAAAAGTCTTGTTAATTTTGCTTTTCTATTGGTCTTTTCAGGGTTTAAGTGTTAACTTTTGTTCAGAAAGTTTGTTTTGTGTTTAAAGGCAGGTGCTAATAGGAAATGTTCTTCTGTAAGTGGAAGCAAAATGTTCTTGTTGGCTTGTAATATTAAGCCATCTCTGATTTTTAATCTATTAAAATTGTAAACATCATTAAAATATACAGAATAGAATGAGGCTGCTAAAAGCTTCCAATGTGCAATCCAAATAGTTTCATTTTCACAGATTTTCGCTGCTTTATCCACTATAACTTTCACTATGTATTTCATATTATGCGTACTTAATATGTGAATTTTATGCCATTGAAAATAGATCTTAATAGTCTATTGCTATCACATCAAACCTTTTAAAAAAATCAAGTTTATGAAGAAAATTTTTGAAATATATGTTCAGGGTCCTTCAGTCAATCTTGGGTATTTGCAAAGAAAGTAAAGAATACCGCTTCTCTCTGTTACCAGACCACACAAGCACTTACTGTGAAGAAGGTTAAACACAAAGGGTGAAATCTAGACAGGGTATATAGAGGCACAGTTCAACCGATTCATATACATTTATGTACAAGCTTTGGATTTATTTTAGTAATCCTATTAGATAGTTTCTTATGGTTGCCAGATTATGACCTGCAAAGTCTCAACTGGAACAGCCACCATCTTTTAAAAATGCAGGAACATCACAAAGATCTCTAATGCCACGTTAACAGCAATCCATACATCAATCCACACTTGATAGGGATGTTAATATCTTCTAACTGAACAGATATTCCTGCACAGTTGTTATCTGTTCTATTGTTTAGCACAGCATATTACAGGAGAAGGAATGAATCTCTCAGAATTCTACTAAAAATATTGTTTATAACTTGGGTTTGTTGCCTATGGAATGAGCTACGCAAATATATCAAAGTAATCAAACATATGAAATAAATACAGTAGAGCAATTTAGAGATTTTTTACAATATTTAACCTAATTAAAATTGCTTTTAGACAATAATTTACTTCTTTGTGTATGCGTGTGTATATATATAATCAAAAATATTCTGAATGTCTTCTACTATTTTTTAAATGTGCATAAACTTATGTATCTTCAGCTAGATACTTCCCATACCTGAAGTCAAGGTAACTTTGGTACCTTTCTTATTCTTAAAGTGAGATGAAGGTTTTGTGTGAATAAAATGTTTTATGTGTGTAGTTTTATGAGCAATTTTACATTAAAAAAAAAAACAAAAACAACCTCAACATAAAAAAGGATACAGAAAAAATGACAAAAGGTTAGGACTTCTGCCGTTTAGAGTACCCCCGCATAGAAATAATTATTGCTTGCTTTGTGAAATATTTATAGGCCTAATGGAATTATGTAGTGGTTTTTCCTTTTTTGATTTCTAGTTCTTTCTGCCTACCTTTATAGAGGTGAGTCAGTCTTATACATAGAGTGCTTCCCACTGGAGAAATTGAGCTTACTTTCTCTCTGAGGTGGCTACACCATGCCAGTGGCTGCAGCACGGGGAGACAGCGGCCAGCATCCTCAGAGCCCCAGCACTGCTCCGCATGATGTCTGGGAAGCGACAGCTCTTCCCAAACTGCTTTGTGCTGCAGTAATTTGCAGGCAACTTCTGTTGACTGCAAACATGAACATTGCTTTAACTAGTCTCACATTCTGGTGTGATTGTCTATCACCATAAAAAGATCCTCTGCGTCTGTTTCTTATCTGTTTTTAAACATGCAGTTATGCAGTCATGTTGCCCGTTCCTGCTGAGCCTTACACTTACTGCTTGTAAGTACAGTACTGATATTGCTGTGAAAAAGTACTGAAAATGGCACAGGCTGTGCTCATGAAATATGCCAATTTAAACACATTTAGTTTTCCTTTGCTTCTGGAAATCTAATGCTTTAAATTTTAATTCTTATATTTCTCTTTTTTTTTGTTTTCCTTTCATACAGGGTGAAAAAAAGATCAGATTTAATCAGTGCTTTTAAATTAGAACCTCTGTACCTGCAGCATCACCACCAGGAGTCTGGTAATCTTATTGTTAAATACAATTACCATTATTTTATTTGCAACTGATATTTAACATTAAAAAAATGGTTTAAAATGACAACTGAAATTCTTAAAACTAGCTAAGTTGTTTAGCAGCCTACTTCCATATTCAAAATGCCTTAGGAAGTGAAGTTTATTGAAGTGCAAACACATCTAGTGAGATTTTAGTTTGTAGAAAAAACAACTGAGGGAAAGCCATTTCATGAGACATTGTATCAGAAATTTTGTATTAGGATTTCCTCCACTCCATATTTACCACTGAATCTTTTTGCTAGCTATGGGTTCAAGTTCTGATTCATATTTTCAAATACTCATGTCAGGAGCAAACATTCCCTGAAACCGCAGAGAAAGGATTAGCTGTGTTTGGTATCTGTGCTCTGTTTTCTGTGATAGCTATCTGAGACACTGTCCTGTTACACTCATGTTCTTAAATTGATTGTAGCAAAGGAGGTAAGTGCAGGTTATTGGTCTCGTACAAAATTCTCACAAAAGCTCCTCCTGGAGTGCTCGCAAAGAAGGTATAGATCTTAGACCCTGTACAAAGCTCCTTTACAGATTAGTGTTGCTCCTTGCACATACCTGGCACTGCAATGTGGCATTTGCCATCCTGTGCACATTCAGTTGGTAAGTGATTAACTGTGAAGGTCACAGCAGTGTAGTGTCAATAAGTGTTTGACATTCATAATGACAGAATTACAGAATGGTTGGGGTTGGAAGGGACCTCTGGAAATCATCGAGTCTAACCCCCTTGCTAAATCAGGTTCCCTACAGTGAGTTGCACAGGAAAGCATCCAAGCAGTTTTTGAGTATCTCCAGAGAAGGAGATAAGAAGGGCAACAAAGCTGGTGAGGGGTCTGGAGCACAGGCCTTATGAGGAGCGGCTGAGGGAGCTGGGATTGTTCAGTCTGGAGAAGAGGAGGCTCAGGGGAGACCTTATTGCTCTCTATAACTACCTGAAGGGAGGTTGTAGTTAGCTGGGGGTCGGCCTCTTCTCTCGTGCAACTGGTGATAGGACTAGAGGGAATGGTTTCAAGCTGCGCCAGGGAAGATTCAGGCTGGATATTAGGAAATACTACTTCTCTGAAAGAGTGGTCAGGCACTGGAATGGGCTGCCCAGGGAGGTGGTGGAGTCACCGACCCTGGAGGTGTTCAAGGAACGTTTGGATGCTGCGATGAGGGATATGGTTTAGCGAGAACCATTGGTGATAGGTGGATGGTTGGACTAGATGATCTTATAGGTCCTTTCCAACCTTACTGATTCTGTGATTCTGTGATTCTGTGATACAGCCTCTCTGGGCAGCTTCTTCCAGTGCTATGTCAACCCTCAAAGTAAACTTTCTCAAGAAGGTGCATTACCTCAAGGGGTCTGTGCATGTTCTTTTCATTTATTGTATCTCATATATTTCCTGGAGTTGGTGGTGCTGATCTATGCTCAGAAGTGTATTCTGAGTACACTTCTCTCTGTTAGAGCCATGAACTCATTGGCATTTAAGTTAGAACTGCAGAATCACAGAATATCCTGAGTTGGAAGGACCCATACGGGTTATTGAGTCCAACTCCTGTCTCCACAGAGGACCACCCAAAAATCAGACCATATGACTGAAACCATTTTCCAGACACTTCTTGAACTCTGTCAGACTAGGGCCATGACCACTGCTCTGGGGAGCCTGTTCCAGTGCCTTCCACCCTTCTGATGAAGAATCTTTTCCTGGTATACAACCTGACCCTCCTCTGATGCGGTTCCATGCCGCATGGTTCCGTCAGGTCCTGTTGCTGCCAACAGAGGGATGAGATCAGCTCTGCCCTTCCACTCCCCCTTGTGAGGAGCTGTAGGCCACCATGAGGCCTCCCCATTTAAATAATACCATCTAGAATTCCACTGTTCACAAAAAAAAGACTATATAGGTATAATCTATTCCTGTGCCTCAATTCTGACCTGTCAGAGCTTTTGTATTTTATATCTATTTCTGCATTTTGTTTTTCTACATTTCCAGGCAGTGCAATTATGGAACAGGGCAGTAAACAGGAAAATGTAATAACTCTGAAGCTGAGGTTCATCCACCAAAGGCTAGAATTATTAAGAAAAAAATATACTTTTTTTTTTTTTTTACCTTTTAAAGTGAAAAGTGCTAATTATTGCAAATACACTTGTCACTAGCTTTTAATTAATGTATAAGAAAAATGTTTCTTTTGAGAAAAAAAATCTGAAGTTAATTAAGGTGAAAATATATTCTTGTGAAAACTGACAGCACTGATACAAGCTTATTAGGGCTTCCCCAGGTTAAATAACACCAAGGGAAAATGAAACCTTTCTTAGTTGGCCTGAAAACTTTATCTCCCAGGTGTGGAGTCTTTGTGTTGCCTTCCCTAGCTGTGTTAGTATTTCATTAGATCTGGACATAAAGATTCCAATCAGATCAGCTGATTATTAGCAGTCAAGCGACACTAATATTTTCTCTGCTCTATTCCTATTTGCTGACAGTTTTCCAAAGATCTGGACAGCTTTCCAAATGCCAGCACCTCTAGTTGAACTGTCAAATCCAATCCACACATATGCCTTCAATCAGAATGTCCAGAGTTGCAAGGGTGCGAGGCTGTTACAGTCACTGTTGATCCCTGTGTGATTTATGGGATATCAGCACTCAGAAATAAGATTTTTCTAATGGAGGATCTTATCTTCTGAGTACGTCTCAGGTCTGAGAATTCCCATCGTGGTCTACAAGGCAAATGAAGTAGCATTTTTGAATTCACTCATCTCTCACTCAAGAATTTAAATGAGCGGAAAAATATATCTATCTGTGAGCAATTAGTCTCAATAACCATATGGCAATTATGTGTGCCCTCAAGAGGAAAGTCTTTATTTTGTCATTAATTATAATTTTATGTGATTTGCATCATCCCACCAGGAAGATTATACTAGCTTGCCTGGGAGCCCAGGATATAGGTCAAGTCCTAATGGCAGTGTAAGAATAGTGAGCTCCCTACTCTATTGTAAATGCTGCATGTGCTCCCAGAATGCAATTCCTCCTGGTTAAATACAGATGTAAGGTTAAGGCTTGTAATCAAAGACTAATCATTGACTGCATTCTGCTTCACAGCTTGTGAAAGGCGTTGTTGTGGATCATTAGACATAGCCCCTTGCAGCAGCGTAGGATTATTTATCTATCATCAGTTGCTTTACTTTCTTTGCTACCAGCCTTACAGCTATCACATAAAAATGGCTGTGACAATGCAGAGCACGAATGTTATCAAATTACCCTGTTACTGAGCTGAGACAGCCATGTTAATTCTCTGAAGTCCAGAAACAGAATAATGATTGCTACTTTTTTTTTCCCGTTTGGAAGGTAACCTAGGAACATGTTAAAGAACCAAATGGCTATGTGTTTCAGGGAGGAAGGATCATGTGTTTGGGCTGCATGCATGTGAGAATGTTGGCAAGGGAGCTTGTAACACAGGAAATCGAGTCTTGGTCGTGGTGGTTGTGGTCTTTTTTTTTTTTAAAGAGTCCCAGGAAATTGGAAGGCTGGGGATTACACAAATGACGTAGAGTGGTCAATTCTTAAGCCACAGTTCTATTTAGTACCTGGGAGCACTTAGATTGCACTTTTCCGTGAAATTTAAATATATACTTTCCTGTGAAGCTTATGCTCCACTGTAGAAAAATAAAGCAGAGTAAAAAAGCTAAGCAGATGCTTCTGTGTGTTCCTAAAGAAGTGCTTTAAGATTTTAGGTCAATTTAATCTTTGTCACTGGCTTACTGCAAGTAATCCAGTTTTACCACGAAATTAGCCTAATTACCTGATTCAAAGCAAAGGTAGGCATCTTGACTCTGTGTGGTCATATAAAAGACAACAAATAATGCCTTCTGCTTGCCTCCTTGGACTGCTTTGGGGCTTGGTCAAGCTGTGTTTGTATAAGGTTGTTTTCAGTACATGAAATAAAAAGCCATAAACATGTAGAATATTATTCTCCAAACAGAAAGAGAGTCAAATTCCTGACTCACATTTGCCAGTCACTTATTAGACATGCTGAAGAATGAGCAACAAATGCATGAATAGGCATAAAAGGTAGTCAGGAATGCATTACTTTGAAAAGCATCAGTCTGGGGATTCTACAGAACAAAATTAATAAAAAGCTACTTTATCTAATACCTCTTTTCCTTACAAGGGGAAAATAAACACAATACTGAGTCTGTGATCACTATGGGATCTTAAGTCTAACAAAAAGGAAAAATGTTTAATTTGTAAGTGGTATATTCTGACTAGCCAAGGAATGATGTGTATTACCCATTGGTGCTGGTGGTGCTTGTTTGTAGAAAACATCTAGCTAAAAACCAGCATGTTCAATAGTACTGGAATGACTGAAGGTTTTGGCTGTTATGATGAAGCAAT
Source organism: Pavo muticus (assembly GCA_016647715.1). Lineage (NCBI taxonomy): Eukaryota > Metazoa > Chordata > Aves > Galliformes > Phasianidae > Pavo > Pavo muticus. The sequence goes on along the minus strand of JACDJE010000082.1, from coordinate 1,680,530 downwards.
GCAATTATTTTTTCTTTAACTTCCAGGCCTCGTAACAGATTACCGGGTAAGTAGATCAATATAATCACTAATATTACTGCTTGTATACACTGATATGTCCAGGGATTTTATTTTCCATTGATTTTATAAACTTCAAAACCTCGCCTTTCTTTTCAGGATGCATTCAGCTTGCTAAATTTTTCATGTTACTCAAGCTGAAACTTTAAACTATCTTTTTGGGGAAAACAAAAAACCACACCACGTTTAAAGGCAGAATGTGTCTTGCATATGTAACATTTCAAGGTTTAATCAGTAGAAAGAAATTGCCTAAAGATTTTATTTTTTAGAGTAGTGGATAATAGTTTTTTAAAATGCACTTTTTAACCCAATAGAAAATCTTTTGTTTTGAAGTAGAAAACAGGCCAGTCATACTAGATGCTAGCCCTACAGCTGCAAGCCAATACTTAATTTTCCAAAGCCTTTGAGGAGAATTCAGAATGCAAACAGACAATTGGATTTGGCTTGTGACCCTTTTATTCTGCCAACAACCTTCTTTTCTACTTCTCATTTGAGAAATTTGAGTATTAAGCAGTCATAGTAGGGCATGAGCCAAAAATGGCCATTTCTGTTATTACTGGGCCCACTCCTAGCTATGGCCTCTAGCATCTAAAATGGGTTGCACTTAGAAGTCATTGCAGCATGTACAATTTCTGCAGTGTCACTGCAAGGCTGACTTCTAACGTGGATGCCTCCCTCTTGCCCGCAGCACTGGCAGATCCCCCTGGGGAGGAGGTTCCGCTCCCTGAAGCTCTGGTTCGTGCTGAGGATGTACGGGGTCACGGGACTGCAGGAACACATCCGCAGGGTAACTGAAGTGGGTTTTCTTGGGTGGTCTGCATGGGATAGCAAGGGAAAATGAGCTTTGTCCCTGTCTGTTTTCTAAAACTTTTGTATGCATCAGAAAGCAATGGCTTTAAGAGAGCTCAGGTCAGCAGGAGTACTGCTTGTTTGCCCCGATTCTATATTATGGCAGGATCAAAATTGTCACCTGTTTCGCTTTAATCTTTAGAGAATACAAGTGTTGGAATTTGAAATTTATACAATGCAGCACCATAGGTCCCTCTCAAATTAAGCCAGAGTATATTGATGTTTTTTGGGGGAGGAGAAAAAACATGAAAACAGACATTATCTCTTTATTTTATGAGTGGGCATGCACTGATTGCGTGTTTAGATTATGATTAAGGTCATTAGGCTGCATTTATGATACAGTAACTTACAGGGCATGTCTGCCTAGCCTTGAAGTGATAATTTCTGCTAGTTCTGCTTCCTGTTTAAAATGCATTAAAAAAAACAAAACTAAACTAAACCCATGATGTGTATAATTTATAGTTTGTTAGCACTGCTGTGAATAAGTACTAAGTTTAGTCTTTATTTACACCTGGCACCAGTCTAAATCATATATATACTTCCTCTGTGGCAGTAAAATCAAATTCAAGCATGCTTTTCCTTTTTATGAAGTTTAGAGAAACTTCTAGTGAGAGGAGCTCTATGACTTGGCTGTAAATATTTACAAAAATATCCATTAGCTGAGAATCTGGTCTCGTATACTAAACTCTTTGCAGACACACATTCTTTTCTGTTGTGGTACTACACAGATTAAGCCCTAAGAAAGGCTTCTCCTCCCTTTGTAAAACAGCTGCGTGAAAATATCTCTTCCAATTTGGGAAGGTTCTGGGATGGAGGGTGTCCTCTTCTCGTTTTTATTACACTATATTTTTCAACTGACTCTACAGTGACTTAAATTATGTTTTTATTCCTAATAAGGTTGTCAGAAGCAAATTTTGACAACAGTGGCAAGCCTGATGTTCTGTTGTCCTTGTGGCAACCTGATACATACCTTCCAATGAAAAATTGATGTATAGTTTGTTACTGCTTTACTAGACTGCCGCTACAGTTCCTAGTGCTTTGCTCTCTCAGGTTTGATTTTTGGAGACTGCAATTATTTCAGCATGATGCCAAGTTTTTAAGTAGGGCTAAATCTCCCCCTGGGAAAACAGATGATTGGAAGCCCCATGTTAATTATATGGCCTTGATCAGGCAGATTTCTGCAATTTAATACTCACTTTCAACAAGAAGCTTTGCAGTTTTCTCGTTCCCTGCCTCCCTGGCTGCCCAGACAAAAAGTGCTCGTCTTCCCATAATCTTAGCTGTTTTTATATTTTCTATGACAACGCAGTTCTGGAAGGAAAAGCAATCAACCCTTTCTTAAAGATACTGACTGCAAATTTGGAACCATCATTTGATCCCTTATTTGTGAAGATAATCAGAAAGCTAGATTTCCAAGGCCTTGTTGAACTGAGTGTGTGTTTAATATTTCTTTATGGATGAAAGTGTTCCTCTGTATACAGAGGAAAAAAAAGTTATCAACTTTTTTTTGCAACTTTGGAAAAGTAGTAAGGGTAACTAAGGGCTGAATTTGATCCATTGTATACATCTGTCAAACTGGAGCCATTAAGTCCTTTTCTCCTCACCACCCCCCTTGATGAGCACTAATTATATTTGGTGCATTTCAAAGCAGCTTTAAAAAAAACAACACAAAGTCATTTCTATCTCCAGCAGTTCATAGCTGAACTTACATTTCAAGAAGGAATTGTATTTCATTTGCTTCCTGCTTTTGTAGAATTTCAGTAAAATATGGCTTGCAAGTTTGCAGATGTGTTGGTAAAGTTTTATCAGTAGTAGCAAAATAATAATTATGAATGTGTTTTGTATCTTACCCATTTTTCTCTCTTCTCAGGAATTATCCTGGGTTCCAGATATATTTTGATAACTTTTGATCATGTAGTAATGAAACCAACCTGATGCTGGTTCATATTTTCTAATCTATAGACAAGTTTTTAAACAAAAAGTAAACTGGAATTTAACTAAACTTGTTCTCTTCACTTGAACGCTGCTTGTCCTAGCACTTGGCCTTGAAAGGATGTTTTCATTTAAATACACCATAATATCTTGCAAGTGACAGTATTTAAGTTCCCACTGCTGGCAAAGGCAGTCTTTGAAGAGAATAGCTACTACTGTATCTTGTGGTACTTTTGTCTTAAGGGAAACCCCGTAGTTGCCAGAATTATTTCTAAGGCTATATTTATAACAGTAGGTCATAGAGAGGCCATACCTAGCATGAGATCTAGGTTGCAATGGCAGGAGCTAGTACTGCAACCTTCAGGTGGAGAATAGAGTCTAGCCAGGGAGTGGGAAGTTCTCTCTTTCTGATGTGCCCCACGGAACAGGCCGTGCAAATACAATCAGGCAGAAAATCAGTTTTCAAACAGTTTCTTGGGCTGATATGTGGGGAAGGGGATGCATGTTTGGGACGTGCCACTCACTTGTGCAGCAGGTAGTTCTCATACTTCAACATTCCTGTGTGTAGGCCACGTTGTGGCTGTTCACCCCATACAATTGCAGCCAGGGCATGACTGTTCAGGTCCGTGACTGGGCCTCATTAAGAGGCTGGGGACCAAGAGTTTCAATTCCTTTCTGGGTTTATATAAATCTCAATGTGAATGCTGTGATTGGCTAGCAAAAATGACACCTCAGCTCCTCAGTCACAGAGCACTAGGAAGATTTATCCAGTGTGTACAGACTTCTAGTCAGGCTTCCTTTGCACAGCCAGGTTATACTTACAAAATGATTTGAGATTTTTAATGGTGATGAGCCCTGACATGAGATAGAGGGAAGAAACACTGCATGTCCTTAAGAAGCCACCGTATTAGCAATGTGATTAGTGGGATTTTATGCAGAAGATCAAAGACATATGCAACTATGTTCATTTTTTTTTAATATGAACTGTCATGCAAAACTCTTTCCTTTTTCTTCATCAGTAGCTAAGTTTAGGAAAAAAAGATGTTTGTTATGCTACAGCCTTTAATGTCTGCATCAAAAGGATTGGATAAGCACTGCAAGCTGGCATTTGTTTGTACTGAGACAGGCATTTAGGAAACAAAATAATTGTAAGAGATGAGAATGAGTGACTTTGATTTAGATACAGTAACTTGTTTTGTTTTCCAAACCTTCCAGTTATGCACTCTCTTCCCAGAAAACATGTAATATTAACCTGTTGTAAAGAATAGATTTTAAAGCAGTGGCAAAGGGAGTCATTTCTGATGGATATGGGGAGAGAAAAACATGAATTTTGGTGGGAAGCCCACAGCTATGGCGGAGATGTAAATAGGGCAAAAACAACAATAAAAGTCTGATTCCAAACACTCAGAATCAGTATAAATGTGAAACCCAAACAGCCCATTTGTAAATGGCACATCATAAACTTCTTGACCGTATATTACGCTTTTGTCCTTTTAAGTCATCTCAAATTTCTCAGAAGTCATCTGAAAAATGTAGACGTTAACATTTTTGTAGGTAATCCCCATGAACATTCTGAGTCAGATAAATACTCTGGAGCCCAGAAGAAATCAGTTTACCACCTTCTCCTCTTCTCACCAATGATAATGAACTCTATTAATGTGCAACAGAGACCAAGAAACTGACAAAGCAGAACAGCAATGCCAGAGAGAGAGAGCTACAGCTGGGGAGTGGCGCAGTCCAAGTGGCCGTTCAGAGGACACTTTCTGCAGCATTTGGAGGGTTGTAGTGAGATGTGAGCTAAAGCAAGCACAGGGGTGAAATCTAGGAAGAAAACAGTCAAGGTTATGCAGGTATGTGTACTTGCTGTGGTGCTTCTAAGAAACTCCCTTGAAACAGAAACTATTCTAGTTCTGGAAGGATTTGCCCTACAAGGAATTCTCAACTGATATATCTAAATGCTGGAGCCCACACATGTTTGTATGTGCCCCATCCCTGGAGGCATTCAAAGCCAGGCTGGATGTGGCTCTGGGCAGCCTGGTCTAGTGGTTGGCAACCCTGCACATAGCAGGGGAGTTGAAACTACATGATCATTATGGTCCTTTTCAACCCATGTCATTCTATGATTGTATGATAAAGTCCTATGATAAGGACTGCACCTTAATGTCACATGAGTTTACTCTTCCCATCAGTGATTATGTAAGGCATTTTCCCTAATCCTGATTAATCACATGAGTTAGTTGCCTTTCTTTTCCTATCTCACTGCAAAAAGGCAATAGTTATTTACCGGAGGTAGTGAGACACAGAAATCCCTTGCAAGCTTCAGTGTTTCCATCTGCTAAATGTCACTGTGAAGAGAAGTGCCGGTGTTCAGCTCCTACATACTGACATTTTTCACTAACACAATACATATAATTCCACTTCGGGAACCCATGTGATAAAGGGCTTTTCCAAATGACATTGCTAGAAACAGTATGTGAGTTGGTTTGTGTACGTATTTTTTTTTGGTCAAAATATACAACAAGCTAAAATACTTTTTAAAGGTTAAATGCAGCTTGAATGTCAACTTTAAATTAATGGTGGTAAGGGTGCAGCATGGTGATTATGTAAAAACCAAATGCATTTGGAGGGTCACAATAACCATGGATCAGGCCTGCTTTGTACACATTCAGCAGAAATCTGAGAATGGCTTGGTTTTTAGTTCTCCAAACAGGACTTGATTTTCATAGTTTACCTGCACATCTTGAAAAGCAGGAGTACTGAAACCATGTGTGTCCCCCTGTGAGCTATTACCATACCCATGTCCAGAATGGGGGTACAGCTCTTTGAGTTGCAGAGAGACAGATGTGACACCTACAAGCCCTTTGGCTTCTCCTTAGTAATGGCTAAAGGCTTAGTAACGTTTAACTTTGTTGAATTTATTTATACTTAGTTGCCACGATCTTTGTAAGAGCAATTCAGGTTAAGAGCTTACAGTTCAAAGGTGCAGAGTCTTGGATCACTCTGTTAAGCAAAGCTGCACAGGTGAATCTTGTTGGTCCCAGCTTTCTCGACTTCCTCGTCCTCTAAAAATCTAATGCACTTGGTGCCCCCCAGTGGCTTTCACAGTTATTGCTACTTCTTACAGCTTGCTGTGGATAAAATTATTTGCTTCCATATATGAATACAAAATTCATAGAGTTTTGATTTGTGTTTTACTGAATAGTCCCTGTTTTCCCCTGATTTTATCTGTTTCAAATTCCTGTAAAATCCCTTAATGTAAAACAAAACAAAATAAAAAGGACAGAAATTCCTGCTAGGAAGTGTTCAGCATCTGTAAAAACTCCTTGTAAAAACTACTTGCAGTAAGCCAAACCTTAAATTATTGTTTGATTCAGTTATCGCCAGGCAGATTTTGATTAAATTCACTTGGTGGTTACACTCAGCTAAACAGTTGTGAAATTATCATCACGTTGAACAGAAATTTCTTATGGTCTCGATTTCCAGGACTCGGTATATGCAGTGTGGAATTTTGCAGAGCTGTGTCAAAGGCATGATTTGTCTGATGCTATAGAAATGAGGGAAGGAGGAGATAGTAAAAGATTGTTACAGCCTTTGTGCATATTGCATGCATGCTTCCCATGCACTTATGCATACAAATGTACGGATGTATATTCTGGTCAAAATTCATAGTTGCAAAAGCATGCTATTTATGTTAGCAAAACATTCAAATGCCTTGGAAAGGATTGGGCATGCTATTGTTCTTGCTTCTGACTCAAAGAGTGCTCAGTCTAATTTTAGAGAGAGATGAAAAATGGATGCAACAAACAGCAGAGAGGAAGTGGTAACAGCAGTAGGACTGGCTGGTTGCAAGGGGTCCCAGTCAGAGTGCCTTGAATCAGTGTTCTTATTCCATATACACAATGCTTTTCTATTTTAAGAAATAAATGTGAGGAAAAGATGTTAGATCTGTTGTTCAATTTTTGTTTGTTTGTTTGTTTTGTTTATAGGAAAGCCTTGATAATTTTCTATGTAGATCAGCTACTGCAGGCATACGATCAAATTCTAGTAGCTGGATACTTTTGTTATCTTCTTTTTTTTGGATAGTGAGCATGGAATTGATGACAGCCTGCAAGGGGGGGCTGAATGCGGTACTGCAGGTACCTGATGTGAATGTGGGATCTTTTGTTCAAAGTGCTTTTGTATTCATTTTCTGTTTGGGAGGAAGCAAAATCTGGTGTATACGTTTACAAACTTCACTGACTGACCTTAGAACTTCCTTGCTGGTTGTTAGTATGCCTGTTGGTATTTTTCCTATTTGTTTGGTTTTGGAAGAGAATCAGTCTTCATACGTTTTGGAATAATAGCTCTAGCTTGGTGTCTGATATAACTGTTTATCAGGCTGAGGTGTGCTGTCTGTTTCCTTTATTTTACTGCCACCACTGTTCTTTTCAACAAGGCCTGAGCATCCAGGCCAGAAGGGGTGAGCAAATTATCTCCCTCACAGTTATTCTCATGTTAAGTGAACTATTCTAAAAAGCCCGTCTGCCTCTATCCATCTTGTTGTCCACTGGAACTGTGGTCATTTTCTCTATATAAATCCGTGCGTCCTCCCCTTTCCTCTTTTCAGACTCTGTAGCCGGTTTCAGCCAAAACTGAGAATGGCAGAAAATGCAAAACAGAATTCTTGCAAATATTTACTATTAATATGGCATCCCGAAACGTATAAAATGGTGCCGAAGAGTTTCATTAAGAAACAGACCTGTACTCCCTAAGATAAACTGAGCAACCAATATCGTTATAACTCAGTATGGTCTCAGGCAGTCGTAAACGTGATATAAGTTAACATAAACAGATGGCAGTGTGTGAATATCATCACCTATTAGAAGAGGGGAATGAGAAATGAGATAAAGGATGGAAGCAATTTAGCAAATCATTTCTTTTAATGAATCAAATTTTTACAATGTAGACACTCTTTTTCTTCTCAGCATGTCAGGCTGTCGCACCAGTTTGAACATTTAGTCCTTCAGGATGAAAGATTTGAGATCTGTGCTGAGGTTGTCTTGGGACTAGTCTGCTTTCGACTGAAGGTAAGGCAGCTGAGACTTCCTACTTCTGTCATGTTTTATAGCAGTACAATCACCTGCAGTAGAATGCAGTCTTTGTAGTTAATACAGTTAATTATTTTTTCAAGGAAAGCAGGGAGAATTCATGTAGATCAAAGTGGATTAAAGAAAGAAGCCTTAGACATTTTTTTTTTTTAAATTAGAATCAAACGCTTGCAAGAAATTTAAGCATAGTAGAGCATGGAAATCTATAGACAAGGCAAACAAGTGGTCTTAGTGCACCCAGTCATACCAAATAGCTGTTGTATTCTGTGCTTGATGGTCTTTGATTTTGGTGTAGTTTTAATATATGTCCCAAGGCATTTATTTATGATGTGTCTATGTGTTTAGATGCTTCTCGTCTTACTGATTTTATACGTGTATATATTTAATAAACAATTTTATATATGTAGAACATCTTTCATGGATGAAGATAGAGTAATAAAGGGTTTTTGTTGTTGTTGCTGTTGTTCTTTAAAGAAAACATCAGACATTAAAAGGAGATCAGTGTCTTGTTTTAGATAAGGAACTTGTTTAATAAAGGAGCTTGCAGCTAAAGCCTTTGAAAAGGGCTGTGTTGTGACCCCGAATCTGAACACCAAACAATAAGAAAAATGGCACTGCTCTTCTCTGTTTCACATGTTTTGTAGTTTAGGTCTCCAAATGAGCTTTTGGCTTTTCTGAAAGCCCAGAAGCACATCTTGGCACCTTCTGGGTAGTGTGATATTGCCCCTTTTCACAAATTCTTTTCTCAGTCATTCAGTTGCCCTAGTTACTACTGTTTGATGGTTTTAACATATCTGTAACAATAAGGCAATGGTAAATTAGGAAATGTAATAGGAAAACGGTTTCATTTGAATTTATGGTGTTTGAAGTAAAAGAAAAAAAAAAGATCTGCTGCTAGGGGATCAGACATACTAAATAATGTGGGGTTGTTCTAATAAATGGAAATGGAATCTGTTTTATTTCAAATTGAGAACTTTTCAAAATTGTTGAGGAATAGGTTCTGTGGCACGTACTGCTCAGTTACAAGAGGTTGGTTGGAGTCTGCTCTCTGTCTTGATCAAACAAACACCAGTTTTGCAGATTCAGTCAGCTGTCAGTGCTCTGTGTTTAAAGAAACAGTTGGTCCTGGTGAAACAGAGCGTAGCCACACAGGAATTGTCACTTCTGATCAGATCAGTGGTTCTTCCACATCTGGTCTCCTGTCCTTGGTGCTCCATAGGAAGAAAACAGGTCCACAGGGAAAGACAGTTAAACAAGTGAAGGTAAATACTGGATATCTAGCTAATAAACTTTCAGGCAAGTTGTAGAACAAAGGCATGATTCTTCTGAAATCTAATGCTGAAAGGGCAGTGTTTGCATCACTTGTCTTCCCTGTACAAAAAAAAAAACCAACCCAAACCCAACCTATGTGTAATTTTAATATAGTTAGAGTAAGATTGAGGGGCAGGAAACTTGAACTGTAACTGCTGCACAGCTGTAAAAGTAACAGCAGTATTTTTCCTTCCTTTGTTCTTGATAAATCCTTTTTTTATTTTTTAGCTTTTTTTTTTTTTTTCCATGCTGGAGAGAGATGCAGTAATAATCTATGACTTTCGTATTATAACTGTGTCATCAAATGTCAGAGGAGGAATCCAAGTATCATGCCAAAGGGTTAATTTTTGGCCTTCTTGTCATGTCTGTAGATGAATTCAAGCCAAGCTAGTCATTTCTCCAAGGGAGTGAGAATACTGGCTTATTAAAACTGACAGACTCAATCAGAGCTGGCTTCTTGCTTCTCAAAGCTCTGGGAGATGATTTGTCACTGCTAACTTCAATTTGATGTGACATCTGAGTGTCACAGCAGCCCCTGGGTGCAGCTGTGAGAGTAGAACAGAAGAAAGATACAGAAACTTTTCTCCTTCTTCCTCTTACCCCTGCCAAGGGCATTAACATCATTTTACCACTTGTATTGCTTAAAAGTTAGCACTGGGCATTTCATATTATAAGCAAGGATCGTCATTTTAATGATGGATTACCTTCAATAAGAAAGTTGGAAATCACTGTCACCAGTGACTGACCCATGGCGGGGGAGGGGGATGCAGGGACACACAAAACATTGATGTTGGTCCATCTCTTAGGTAGGAACAGAACATTCATGATACTCTAAGAAAAGTTGTGTGAATATCTCCTAAAAACCTAAGCCATGAATTTCAGGCTCTCACCCAAATTCCGTAACAGCTCATGCTAAGTCAAAACAAAGCTTTGACTTGGGTTCAGTTCTGACTGTAATATGATCTAAAAGCATGCAAAGAATTCATTTGTCCTTACTGCCAATGGGAAGCCATGTCTCTCTTATGCTTTGTTTTCTTTTGGAGAAGGCTAAGAATGGCAAGTCACAGCTGTGTAGATTTGAGATGACTTTTTCTAATGGAGATATTTTCAAGAAGAACCACGGCTGCTACAGTGAAAAAAAATGTACTATTTTGCGTGTTGCAGATGAATTTGTTCTTTTGTAGCTCTAGTACTGCCATGGTCAGTAAGGGAACACCAGAACTCCCAGCATCTCTTGCAATTCTGCGTCACCAGCAGTGTAATGGAAAGAGCAATGGCGGCACACTAGCTAAGATATTTCTCCAAAGAGTAAAATTATAGAACTAGAGATCAACACAATATATCTTACATTATTATGGCAAGCTGCCAGCAAATCTGAAGGCATCAGGCTGTTGATATAAAAAATCAGACATACGGGTTCCTTTAACTTAGGTAACAAAGACTGTCAGGCATGTGCAGTCAGCATTTCAACCTGTGTTGCTAAATCAGAACCAAAATCCCAAGACACTGCTGTCATTGTTTTCATCTAAAACAATTTATTGCTGTTTTGGAAAATCTGATCACATCTTTTGCTTTATTCTTAAATGCTGATGAAGACAACTAAGAAAACCATTAATTCAACATCAGCTGAATCTGTAAAAGAATTAGTACTCTTCTGTGCAGTCCTGTTTCTTTTAGGACTTGGTACTGGAAGCATACAGCTGCTCTAAAGGAAATCCTCACATTCAGTAGTTGAGTACAAGAAGAATGAAATACAACAGAAGGAGATAAAATTCAATACTGCATGCATGTAGGGTCCCTCTGACCTTCTGCAAGTTATTTAGCACCTTTGCCTTTGTGTCCCTGAATTCAGAAGAATGGTTGCTGCCAGTGGGAGGAGGGTTAGTTTACCGCATTTCTAAATTCAAGTAGAAAACGCTCTGAAGCATTCTATGAAGGACACTTCCTATAGAACCTTAAGCAAATACTCTTTTTAGGGTGCTTTCTAATAGGACGACCCAAATTTTGGTTCCTTGATTTTACTTATGCCAGGGATACATTACCTTAATTATTACTTAACTAAGAACAAGATTTCCGTCTCCGTATTTCAAAGGCTCTCTAAAGGCAGCCATGCTAAAGTGAAGACTGGAAGATTTGTTTTACAAATGTTGGTAGAGTTCATTGCAAAACTGCCTTGCATTTTTGTTTAAGTTCTTTACTATGAGAGTGGTGAAGTGCTGGAACAGGTTTCCCAGAGAGGTTGTGGATGCCCCATCCCCAGAGGTGTTCAAGGCCGGGTTGGATGGGGACCTGGGCAGCCTGGTCTAGTATTACATGTGGAGGTTGGTGGCCCTGCCTGTGGCACGGGGGTTAGAGATTCGTGATAATTGAGGTCCCTTCCAACCGAAGCCATTCTATCATTCTGTGATTCTATGAATTAGATCTAAGAAAATTGTAACGAAATGGATGCAATAATCAGTGATTTTAAATGAAGCTACCTAGCTCATGACCTTAGGTCACGAAAAAGTAGCCAGCTATCGCAAATGCCATAGAGTGAACACAGCTTCTAAACCACAGTTAATCCACAAATCTCTTTGTGGCTGAAAAATGATCTCTGGAGCCATCAACTTTTTGTACAATCCTTTGATGGCAAAGCATTTACAGATGAGAAAGTGGCTAGATGTTACTGGTGACAGGCTTGGCTGCCTGGTGGGATTTACATATTCCAGATTTCTGAAATTCATTACCTTATCTGTTGAATTACAATGATTTCAGGGCTCAAATGAACTAAATAAGGCACTTCTTAAAAGCATAAATGAGGCCAAGAAGATTCATCTGGTCCCATGCCACCTGCGAGAAAAGTTTGTGCTACGCTTTGCTATTTGCTCCCGCATGGTGGAATCCACCCACGTCAAGTTTGCCTGGCAGCACATCTCACAGCTGGCGACCGAGCTCCTGAAAGTATGGGAACAAAACCACCAGCAGCAGTAACAGTGGTGAGGTAGCAGCAGGGAGGAGGTAATTAGCTGGTTTTCTCTGTGTTGCCAAGTTTAATTTTAGGGGCAGGTGGGAAAGCCGAGTTATGAGGGGAAGAAAATCAAAAGCTGTTGCTACATAGCCCAGCTGCAGTAGCAAAATCCTTGCCAGCAAGTTGCGTTCTAACCTTAGTGATTCATTCTCTGCACTGCATTTTCATCTTGTCTGTTTCCAGAAGGGACATATCCATGGCGTCTCGAGCTGTCATTTCTTTCCTGTTAGTTATCAAGAGCATTCATTGATCCCAGCAATGAAAACAGAGGGTTAGTATTCCCTCTGCTGCTGACATTAAGCCCCCAGCACAAAAACTCTACTCCAGAGATGAAAATGTGAGGTGTTATCACCAAATAATTTAACATCACAATGACTTCAGAAAAAAACAGGTTGTAGAAAGCTCGGTCACCTGATTATAACACTGTTTGGGTCCTATCTAAGCAGGCAAGCACAAATGTAATGAGCTGTGTCACTAACATGCCATGACGCACTTGCTGCTGTATTTTTGCAAATGAACTCCAAGGCTTCTTATACAGCCAAACTGGGGGAGTGAATGCTCACTGCCCTTATGGCAGGTTCTCTCTCCTTAAAAGTTTCCTTCTAAGACAGTGATTTTGTCAAATCTCAGCAAATAGTTTATGCAGCTTATTGGTTTTCACTTCAATCATCCATATTGATGCTCCGTCTTCAGAGTTCTGCCAAAATCCACTTGCTACCTGATGTTCTATATTTTCAACTCAGTAATTATAAGCAGTAACTACTTGAAAATAATCTATAAGCTATGTTGTGTGAAATAAAGTTGTGACATCTTTTTATGGTTACCACTCCGCTTGTTTCATTCTTTAATAAAGAAATACTTGTCAAAATGAAATGTGTACCAGGAACAGCTGGCATGGCATGCAGACTGTTCCTGGCCAGATTTTGTCTCTGTGACATCCCGAGATGGGGGAACAGAGGAGGTGTTGGTCTCTGCTTCCTGCTCACCAATAGCAGGAGGCACAGAACAGCACAAATCTGCACCAAGGGAGCGTCAGACTGGACATGAGGAAAAATGTCTTTACTGTGAGGGTGATCAAATACTGGAACAGGCTTCCTAGAGAGGTGGCTGATGTCCTGTGCCTGTCAGCATTCAGCAGCATTTCCCCAGTGCCCCCAGTTGCATTCTTTAATTTTTTGTGAGCCCTGAAGTGATCAGACTGTTGGCCTATTACATGATCTCTGAGAGTCCCTTCCACCTGACCTGTTCTAATTCTAATACCCACGGAACTGCATTTCCTCACAGCCAGCACAATACAGAAATCTGAATTTCACAGTTCTTTTGTTTTTTTTTTTTAATCTGGGGATGATTTGCAGCTGCAGTCAGTGAAGACCTTTTTAGCAATCAGTCTCCCATTGCCTCTTTCCCCCGTGTGATAATTGCTTTGCAGAACATTAATGTTAAGTCTTCTGAAAAAAAAAGAATAATCTGGGCTATGTAATCAACTCAAGAACAAAATTGTTAAAAGAATGTTTTTGAAAGAAGGACCTTTCTGCTGTTTCTGTTCTGTAGCTTTGCAACGTATTTGTAAGTGAAATGACTTTTGGTGGTGGAAACACTGTATTTATGAATAGTTAATATGTGAACCTTTATCTCTGCGCCTTGTGTTCAAAAGCTAATGCAGTCTGTGCTGATGGATGCTGTTAAAAATAATTACAAAATCTCAGCAAAGCACTTTAGTAGAATACCCACCTCTCAAAGAATGCAGTGCAGCTACTGGAGAAGAAGGGAAAAATATAACTTTTCAGTAACCATGTAGATTCTTTAACAAAAAAAAGAGTGGAAGGCTACAACACACTCTTCATCATTATTACTGATGGTGAGATACTGAAAGTATGTATTTATGAAAGGTGTTGCTAATATGCTTAGCATGAGGGGTAGGGGCTGTAAGTTGCCCGGGGAGGTGGTGGAGTCACTGTCCTTGGATGAGTTGATGTGGCACTGAGGGACATGGTCAGTGGGCGTGGTGGGATGGGCTGATGGTTGGACTGGATGATCTTAGGGGTCTTTTCCAACCTCAACGATTTCATGATTCTATGTGAAACCCTACCCCAGACTGCACTGAAATTGTTAGGTCTAGTTTCCTCTTGCTTCTGTGTGTCAGCCCGTGGTTGGTTGTCACTGTTGTCACTGTGTCCATCAAATAACCACGGGGTGGTGGAATGTAAGTGACATCTGTGGAGACCGTGTAACTGAACTGGAAAAGTCATCTCATTTTTGGTGCTTTTTGTGAGCCGTGCGGTTCCTTTAAAATCTCTGTCTGAAGTCTGTCAAACCGACATGCTGATTTTTTGAGCAGCACTAATAAATGAAAAGAAAACCACAGCCGTTGTCTGTCTCTGCTGTTAGCCAAACCTCTGCCATTTTGCCCATCCCACTGTAAGGGGTACCATCTCCTCATATCACTCTGGCACTCCGACTTGCACCATCGGTGACTTTTAACTTGTTCTCTGAACAAACTACGGGGCATCCAGCAACTCCTGCGGGACGTTTCCTTTTTAGCAGTGCCCTTCTGAAGAGCTCGCTGTCACAGCACGCCCCATCCGGCAGCAACCGCCACAGTCCTGCGAAAGGCGTTACCTCGATGCGCGCAGCCCGCGCCCATTGGTGGGCGCCCGCCGCAGCCGCAGCCAATAGGGAGCGGGCAGGCCCGCGCGCCCGCCTCCTGGCCGCGCTAAGCCCGAGCTGATGACGTCAGCGCAGCGAACCTTCCCCCTTCCACCTTGCCCTTCCTTCCGATTGGTTGCGTCTGCCAGAAAGCTGCTATCCGATTGGTAGGGCGGGACGAGGGGGGCGGGGCTTGAGGCAGAGCGCGCGCGGGATCCACGGGAGTAGTTGGCGGCGGCCGTGGCCGGTGGGTGTGCGCGGTGCGGGCTGGGTGCGCGGATGTCTTGGGGCGCGCTGTGCTCCGCCCGCTGGGGCGCTTGGTGACTGTTACGCCCCCTCACCTCAGGAGTGAGGGGTCCGGCGAAGCAGGTTTCGGGGCGTCCCTTCGGCCAGGCGTGGAGAAGCGAGTCCTGGCTGGGCGGGCTTGACCTGCTGTGAGTGGTGCCGGTGAGGGACTGCCCCTGCCCTGGGTTGCGGGCGGGACGGGCCCTGGAGCCTGCCCGGAGCGGGGCGGCACGGCACGGCACGGCACGGCACGGCGGCTGGCGTGCAGCCTGCTGGAGCGGTGCCCGCGGGCGGTCCAGCGCGTGGGTTGGCTTCTGTCGTGTGTTGGTTTCCCTAAACAGCCCTACAAACTTGGGCTGAAAACCACATCACATTATGCTCCTAGTGGTGCTTCGGTGATGCAATCGCTGGGCAAAGTGTTTTTTAAGTAAAAAGAGTGGAACATCACCCCAGTGTTTCTTGGCAGCCTTGTTTTCTGCACGCTTTTATATTAATCTGCGTTCATATCCTGCTTCTACCGGTGTGAATCTATGCTTGAATCTGCAGCTGACTAAAGAGCGCAGAGACTTGTATTCTGATTGTTGAGAGAGAGAATGTATGGACCTCCACGTAACAGTTTTTGTTCGTTTTCTTTTCTCATTGGAAAAACCCAGTACACGTTGAGAAGAACAGACAGATTTGATGTATTTCAGCCATGTTGAGGAAGTGCTTTATGGACAGATGAGAATATGAGAATTGCTGCTCAGAACAGTGTTAGAAGCTTTCTGTAAACCCTGCAGAAGCAGCGGTAGACTTCTCTAATTTTGCTTTTGCTTCTTCATAAACTACTGAGTCCTGACCTTATCAGAGATATTTCTGCACGTGACCACAGAGAGAGGCTGCTGTGAAGTTACGTCAAAAACATGATCTGATCTTTGCTAGCAAAATGCCCCTTCTGAGCCAAGGGTCATCCTTCTTATTTCTTGAACTTAACAGCAGCAGAGGGAATTTAAATTCCAAAATATAAAACTGAAAAGTGAACATTGCTGTAAGCAGCCAAGGCCTTTGTTTCTCAAAAATGTAAAGTTGAGGGAGGTTTCAGTATGTTCTAAATGGAATAAGTAGTTATGAACATTCGCTACAAATCTGTGTTTATTTAGTCAAGCCTGTTCAGTGCAGTTTTTCCTCTCCTCACAGTTTGCGTATAGTTTTATTCAATAACTTTGTTGTTTCAGTTTTATTACCATCACTGTCATCTTTTTAACAATGACCTGTACTCAGACCTCCTCTGCACTGTGCAGTATCTTGTCAAACAGGAGCAAAAGCATTGCTGACTTCATTTAACAAGGTTAGTTTTTGCTTGGCCATCTGTTAGCATTCTTTGCAGTCTACTTACTTCCCCAGGAGACCACAGGTTAGAAGCAAACTCTTCCTTTCTTTTTTCTTTTTTTTTTTTTAATTCTTCTTTTCTTTGTTTGAACGAGGGAGAACAGGAGCACCTGAGTGTAAGCGGCTTTTCCCACAGTGCTGCTTCCTTTTTGAAAAGTGTCCCTTCTGGCTAAGTGACTTACACGTTCTGCTGCACTATTTCGCTCAATTAGAATGATGTGTGTTTTCATTCGTTTGCAATTAGAAAAGGGGGAAGCGGCCAAGTAAGCAGCTGGGAAACATTTTTTGTAACAACAGGTATTTTGATGTATGTTTCAGCGTCAGTGATGGAGGTCCCGACGCGTGGCACCGTGCACCTGAGTGACTGGCAGAAAAGTTACTTTGCTATTGCCTCTGGCACCTGCACACCCGGACAGAAGGCTGATGAGTACCGTGCCAAAATTCTGCGCATTCAGTATGCATGGGCAAACTCTGAGATCTCTCAGGTCTGCGCTGCCAACCTCTTTAAAAAATACGCAGAGAAGTACTCTGCAATTATTGACTCTGACAACATAGAGACTGGCTTGAATAACTATGCTGAAAACATTTTGACTTTGGCAAAGTGTCAGCAAAATGACAGCGACAAGTGGCAATCTGCCTTGACAACAGAGAATGTATTTGGATTGAAGTGTGTGCAAGAGAGGATGCAGGCTGGCAAAAAGGTCCAGAGCTCTCAGCTGGCACCAGCAGATGCCCTTGTACTAGCTGATAAAGGGATCAGTGTCTCTGCTGCTCCATGCCTTCCTAGGCTCAGTGCTTTCAGCAGCACCGGTGACAGTGAACGCTGTGCTGGCTCATCAAAATGTGCAGGTCAGGGCCCGCATCTCCTTGAGCATCCCTTGTCTTCAAAGTCTCTCCAAAGCAACGTGCCTCCTGTGACCAAAACTTCGGATGCACTTCCTGCGTCTTCTGCCTCCTTAAGCGAACCGATTCATACGGGGTTCCAGGCAGCACCGCTGTTTGGAAATAAGGAAATGACAAGTGGTGCTTCTCTGAAAATTCCAGGTAACTATAGTGATGGACAAAATCTGTCTCTTCCCAATCAGTCAGCTGGACAAGCATGGTCTGGGAAAAGAAAAGCATTTTATGGCTTGACTGATAAAGGCAGCACTGCCACTTCTAGCCTTGCTCCATGCCAGGCTTCCAGTACTATGGAAGCCAACACTTTTTCAGGGAATAGAAATGGAAGTGAAGAGAGCGGTGTTCCTGGTTTTAGAACTGCAAAAGAACAGCTGTGGGTGGATCAGCAAAAGAAACCTCAAAGCCTACAACAGCGTGCGCCAGTCTCGTCATATGGAGGTGTAAAAAAGTCACTGGGTGCTGGTAGATCTCGGGGTCCGTTTAGCAAGTTTGTTCCTCCAGTCCCAAAACAGGATGGAAATGAAAACGGAGGAATGCAGTGTAAACCTCATGCCAGAGGGCCAACGGATCCTTTACTTCCTGTAGATGAACGACTGAAAAGTATAGAACCAAAAATGGTGGAACTCATTATGCATGAGATCATGGACCATGGGCCTCCTGTGAACTGGGATGACATTGCTGGAGTTGAATTTGCTAAAGCTACAATAAAAGAAATTGTAGTCTGGCCTATGCTGAGGCCAGACATCTTTACTGGGTTACGTGGTCCTCCTAAAGGAATTCTTCTCTTTGGCCCCCCTGGAACTGGCAAGACTCTAATAGGCAAATGCATTGCTTGCCAGTCTGGAGCTACTTTTTTTAGCATCAGTGCCTCTTCTCTGACTTCCAAATGGGTAGGCGAGGGGGAAAAGATGGTCCGTGCGCTGTTTGCTGTGGCACGATGTCAACAGCCAGCAGTGATTTTCATTGATGAAATTGATTCTCTGTTGTCTCAGCGTGGGGATGGGGAGCATGAGTCTTCAAGGAGAATAAAAACTGAATTTCTGGTCCAGTTAGATGGGGCAACCACCTCCTCTGAAGATCGTATTCTGGTGGTTGGTGCAACGAATCGACCCCAGGAAATCGATGAGGCTGCCCGAAGGAGACTTGTGAAGAGACTGTACATTCCTCTTCCAGAAGCTTCAGCTAGGAAGCAGATTGTTACTCGTCTGATGTCAAAGGAGCACAGCTGTCTCAGTGAAGAGGAAATTGAGCTTATAGTTAAGCAATCAGATGGGTTTTCTGGGGCAGACATGACACAGCTGTGTCGTGAAGCTTCCCTGGGCCCTATCCGCAGTCTTCAGTCCATGGATATCACAACCATCATGCCAGAGCAAGTACGACCCATTGCTTTTGTTGACTTTGAGAGTGCCTTTGGAACCGTGCGGCCTAGCGTGTCCTCGAAGGACCTGGAGCTGTATGAAACCTGGAACCGGACATTTGGCTGCGGCAGATAGTTGCATCGTAGCTTTTGCAGATACAGTTCTTTAGCACTGTTATGTATTAAACCTGTGATCGTTTAGTGTATCTACGCTGCTTTTTGTTTTTATCTGTTTGTAATAAACCTTCTAAATTTACGCAGCCAGATGTCCGGGTGCTGGCCTGAGGTGTAGCTAACTGAAAAAACTGAGGAATTACAGAGAGCTGCCCTGAAAGATGGATGGAGGAGTTTCACTGATATTAAGGGGAAGATAACAGAACTTTGTCTATAATTGAAGGGAATATTGGGCTACCTGGGAGTGCAGTCTTGCACAGCCAGCTGTGCTGTATCAGTAATACAAGGGTGAGGTGACCCAGGTAATGATATCAGAACTACATAATTTGGCTAGGAGTGTAAGGAAGCTGGAGCTGATGGGGAAAGTAACTAGGGGCACACTGAGTTGGAAGGAGACAGGAAAGCAGGAAGGAATGAATCATGGTGGATGAGGGAAGAAACTCATATGGAAAAAATAGAAGTGGGGAGGAAAAAGAGCGGTGTCATGTAAATGGTGATGGTGTTTGACTGAGCCCTGCCCACATCACTGTAGCCTATTCCCAGCTTGTTATTAAATTCTCTTTCTGATTGCTTTTCCATTTGACTTTGTTTTCTGTTCTGTGTCTGTGTGCATGCCATGCCTCATCAGGAGGGCACCAACAACTGCAGAAGAGGCCAAGGGTCACAGGGAGCTGTAGGCTCTCAGGGCCAGCCGTGGACTTGCCATTGTGTGTGGGGGTGTGGTGCTGTGATCCTTATGTCTGTGCAAACGTCACTAGAAAAAATTACTAGCAATCTTCAGGTTGGACCATCGGGCAAGTGGGAGGAAAGTAGCATCCAGAATGAGCCAAAGTATGGCCTGTTGGCAGGGAAGTTGCCTCCATCCCTGGAGGCATTCAAGGCCAGGCTGGATGTGGCTCTGGGCAGCCTGGTCTAGTGGTTGGCAACCCTGCACATAGCAGGGGGGTTGAAACTGGATGATCATTGTTGTCCTTTTCAACCCAGGCCATTCTATGATTTTATGAAGAGGGGGCTCAGGGTTTTGCTACGACTATTGCATGAACTTAGATCCCATGGCAATGCTTGAAGGACCTGTGATCGTGGTGTTCTTGTGAAGTGAGAGAGCGAGGAGGCCTGGGTGTACTGCTGGTGAGCTTCAATCCTGTTCACGTGGAGACAAGGAATGAAATAGGGCTGTCTATAGTGTTGAGTTTGTGCTATTAGATAGGAAGAAGAAATGCTGTTTCCCAAAGTCAACTACTTAAAATGTTTTCTAATAGCTGTGGTAGAATTACTAACTAGGTTCTATTTTGTATTCTTACCTAAGGGTTTAAAGAAAGGCTCTGCCATTTCGTTCAAATAATCCATCCTTGCACACTGGCTGGATAGAGTTGAACCAAAAATACATGAAATGCTTTCATTTTTGTAGGGCTGACTACAGCAGTATCTGGGGTTTATTTTCACTTTGTCTAAAGCACTTCTAGTAGGGAAAAGCTGAACTTAAAAGCTAGTCTAAAGATTTTTCTAAAGTGGGGATAAGTTACTGATGCTGCTAAGCTCACCTTTTTTAAAGCCATTCGGGAACTGCAGAAGGCTATGAGTGAAGCTTAATTTTGGAATAATTTGGAAGGTTTAGCATTTCTTTTTGTTTGATCAGGATAAGCCCTAAGAAACAGTTCTAGTTTATGTCTTTAGAAGTATGGGCTGTGTTAGGGATTGTTTTGCAGAGATGTAAAAATTCAGGTATGTGAATTTATCTTAATTTTTGAAATAGTGGAAATAGAAAGATTTGGTTGTAAAAACTTGTGTCGCTTTAGCATTGGGGAGCTATAAACATGCTTTAGGCAATATATCTGCTTTCTCCAAAGATCTTAAACCCCAATGAAAATACGTTCTTTAAAATCTGAGTGAAAACCCCGGAGAATTTTAACTGTTCAGTAAAACTCTAGAGTTGTTCAAGGGTAATAAAAACTGCATCGTCTTAAGTAATTGCCATCTTTGTGCTGTACACTTCATTTTTAATAGAGGGCTCTACTGGAAAGACCAGTGAGAATGCGTGTGACAATAGACAGTAAAGTGCCTCCTAAGATGGCAAGGACTGGGGAATAAATTCTGTGTTGCTGCATTTATTTTCTGCAAAATGGAACTTGTGAAAGAGAGAAAAGGTGGAACCATAGCACCAGATAGCAGCATTCGTCCTCCAGCTGCTTATGCTGTTCATTGTTTTGTAGTCTTGAACAACATGAATGTGCTTTGTTCATGTCATGAACATGAAGTTCATGTAGAAGTAGAAGAAAGGAAGCTTTCTTTTTTTCTTTTCTTTGTACTGATGCAACTATATGACAATCTCTTCAGCCATCTAGCAATATTCAGGCTTTGCTGCGGGATTCAAGTCAGCAGGACTTCCGATATTAGCCCAATATGTATTTCATAACCCGCTATAACAGTGCCACCAAAATTTGATTCCCTTGTAACATAATTTCACAAAAATGTAGAAAATTTCACAAAAGTAGGGCATGATTGCAATTTAAGGGAAATGGTGCAGATAAATCCACTTTAATGGACCTGTTTAGTGTATGCAGAAACTTATGTACTTCATTATTTATTCTTTTTGGCTGGCTGAACTTAGAAATGCAGGACTCTCCTTTGGTTTTGTGGTTCAGTAACATTTGGTGTGCAATCTCTTAGTTTCTCTTCAATAAAGGTAAATAATTTCAGTCCTGGAAAGGTGAGCTCTTTTTAATAATCAATGCAATCCACACTCTTTTCATTCTCTCAGTGCATCTTGTATTTGAGTTAGCTAAATCGTCTCGGAGCTTTTTGAAATCTGTAGATGAATGTTCATTTATAGAAAACTCTGCCAACACAAGTAGGGAAAAAGCTGATGAAGCGGCAATGATCGTCATTTACTAATGGCACGTGGATGAGAAACAGACTGGCCTCTAAGAGTATTGGTAAGATTGTGCAATTGAAATAATGCAATTTCTGTTTTTCTGTGAGAAATTACTACTCCCAAACCACCATGTAATTAGGAAAAAAAAAAAGAAAAAAAAGACACAAACATCAGCAACAAAAGCACCAAATGAACGAGCAAAAAAAAAAAAGCTTCCTATTACAGTTATAATTTTGTTGGAAATAGCAGACTGGTCATAGAGAGCACTTGTGTTTACTAAGAAGACGCTGAGAACTACAGATACACAAACAGTGCTTGCACTTGTCTTCAAGCTCATTAGCACGCTTTCCTTTTAAACTGAAATGATAGCTCAGGTTTGGGACACTTTTGAAAGAAGTCTTAGGAGGAGTTCTTTTAACTAAAGAGATACTCGTGGGTTAGCCTTTGCTAACAGCCACATGACCACCCATCTGCTTGCCTGTTCCCCTGCCTATGGGATAGGGCAGAAAAGAGAGGTAGTGGGTTCAGATAAGGACAGATGGCTTATCAGTTAGTTTGAGCAAAACTGATTCAATTTGGGGAAAATTAGTTTATTGTCAGTTAGGAGAGATTTGGGTAGTGAAAAACAAAGGCAAACGTTCTAACAACCGCTTTCTTCCCTGCTGCTTTAAACTCAACTTCCACTCTTCTCTCCAGGTGGTGCAGTGGAGATATTGCGGTCAGCACACAGAGGTTCCTCTCTGTAGCGCCTTCCTTCCCTCTTATGCTTTCCCTCTGCTCTAGCATAGGCTCCCAGTGTGCCACAGTTTTTTTCAGGGATATCTGATATGTACTCCAGCACGGGCTCTGTATGGTCAGGTCAGCAGTACTGCTTTGCAGTCGAGCAAATATCTGCAACTCTTCCTTTCTCTTTGAACTTTGCATTCACTTTGCTGTTTCTCACTCTTTTCATTTCCTCCTCTCTCTTTGGCCTGTTTCCCCCTGTCCCCTTCCTTAAATATGTTTTCCCAGAAACACTATACATGTAGCTGATGAGCTCAGCTGTGTTCTGTAGTGGGTTCATTGTGATGAGGACTGGAGCCATCTGTATCTGGCACTGGGCAACCCCTGACCTCCTCACATGGGAGGGCACCCCTATGGTCCCTCCCACTACCAAAACCTTGACACCTATACCCAATATAGATGCCTTCAGGAGAACAACTCGCATAACTACAGTGCTTAGTGAAGATGCTGATAGAAAATTAGCAAGGTGTAGATTTCTTAACTTTACTTGTTAATATTTCATTACCATTCTTTATCTTAACTGCAGCAAAGCAATCATGTACAGTGCTGTAGCTATAAGCTAAAGTTGTACTAATTAATCAGTATTACCTGTTTTAGACCCATTAAGTCAGAAGGTTCATATGAAGAGCCAAAATTGTGTTATTATAAAGTTACAAGTCTGGAAAGTACTCTAAGAGATCACAAAATTCTGATTTCTCATGGAATTCATGTGAATTAGTTTTTGTGATTCCTGCTACTTGTTTTGCCCAGATTGTTCTTCAACATCACTTTCCTTATTCAGTAAGTATAAAACTATTTGTCTCTTCTTGGACGTAAGCCAACTTTACTTGGAATGCATGTGGCCATGTGATGATACTTAGGATCCACTCTACGTACAGCAATTGCTGCTATGCAAACACAGCTTGGTAAATACTTAATGTTAATTATTGGTGAAACAGTTTTCTTGTCCTGATTCTTCTTTAGCAAGATTGGAGGAAGGCAAGATTCTTCCCTAATGCCTCATCTCTGTTAGTATAACGTACACTTTTTCTGTCTTATCCTATTCTTATTACTCACTGACATGGAGTAAGCTTTATTCATCACCTTCTTAGCCACTACTGTTGATATCTGCTGTCACTTGACATTACTGTACTATCTGTCTGGACTGCACACATCTCTTACATCTTTCTAAAGATGTCCTGTACGTTAGACTTCTGATCACTTCTGTGGGTTCGTCTCTCTTCTACATTGATTTAGCTCAACTAGGACAGTGCTCATCAAAGACCAGGGGTGGAACTAGGATGGAGTGGAAGGACTGAACGTGGGTGACAGGTGAAGTATCATTGGAGTATCATTGGACTGTTAAGAGGGCTATTAGATTGTTTTCTTGTGGAGGAAATTGCAGCAGCAAGCAAAAGGCAATGTTTTTCGGAAGATGAAACTTGAGGAAAGTGAATATCAGCTGCAGACGATGAAGAGAAACTGAATATGCCTTTTGGCTGGAAGAGGGATGATGCAGTACCTTCTCATGGTAGGTTACTGTGGGAAAGTGGAACGATTGCCATTTCTCCATCTGGGCATGACTGGAGTCATTAGCTTGGTGGGAGTCAGAATATAGTCCATCCTGACTAGGAGTAAGAGGTGCATGTGGTCTTAAATTCTCTACAACAACATAAGCCTGTGTTCAGAGCACAGCTTTATTTCAGGTAAATTAGCTTGCAGACTTCGTGGTTAGGGTGGCATCTTTTATTTGGTACCTGTTTCAGCTAGTGACTGCTTACGCTTGCAAATCTGATGTAGTTGACAAAATTTCTTTGAAGAGCTTTCATGCAGCAGCTTCTGCTAATGTACTTAACTCAATATCCTGAAGGAGAACTTTTGCCTTCATTATTATGTCAGCTGTGGATTTTTTTTTCTAATATAAAAATAAGAGATGTTAGATTGACATAGGGAGTTTGAATGCTCTCAGTATATTGCATTTCTTGCATACCAATTATTTACAAGATATGGTGATTCAAGTTAGAAGAAATTATTGCCTTTCCATTCCTCAGCTGCAACAGTTTGCAGCCTGCAGTCGTGTTGTATGTAGTAACAAGTAGTTGCAGACTGTAGAGCATTGGGTTTTGAACTGTGGTAGCTGACAGATTCCATTTGTGTTTAGCAATTTGTGTTTAGTTAGATGGAAACATCCAATTTGTGCTTAGCCATTGTGCCAGAAGAAGTTGCTGCTCTCAGCCCTCCTGCTAAACCCAACAGGGATGGATGACAAATTGGAGGTACTGGCATGGCTTGCCCCACACCCAGAATGGTTGTAAATCTCTTGCAGTGAAGAATATAGCCTCTTTTCTTAAATTCTGGAGATACAGATATATATATTTTTTTTCCAGCAAGAGTGTACATTCCAGAAAATGGTTTCTGCAAGCTGTTCTGGATGCCCTAACTTGGCATCTAACTAGAAGAAAGGGAGAAAACTTAAAAAGAGTCAACAAAGAAAATTGAAAAGTGTTGTGGGAAAACTGATGATATATAAGTAAAGATGTATTTTTAAGTTGTTTGGGCAATTATAATATCTTTTCAGTATCTGTTGATGGCTAAGCATTGTATAAAAGTGTCTATTTGGCATTTATGGTGTAAGACTAGAAAAAATAAAAACTACATTTTCAAGAAAGTCACCAAAACTCTGCACTGCTATACCTATAACTACAGGGAAGGAGAAGGTAGAAAATATGCTTGTAGTGACAAGGGATGAAGTAATAGGAAATTTGTTCCTACATTCTGTGCTTAGTCTGTTATTTTCTGAACATGGCGTAGTGACTTTTTTTCAACAAGCTTATTGATAAATTGCTTAATGTGGTGCCTTACTATCATATGACAGTAAGTCTTACAGTTGATAGAAAAAAAAGAATAATTAAAATGTGATATCAGAAGTTGCTCTAAAATTAGAAGTTTTGCACCAAAGCAGTGCAAGAACTCAAGATCACTTTTTTGATGTTATCCACTAATGGTGTATGCTAATGCTGTATCTGTAAATGTCACAGAGCTTGCAAGCGTTAGGTTACTTAGGTTTCATTCCATAAAACTTTTTCTCTTGTGCTTTTAAAAGTAGTTGTGATAGTGCAACTCCCTGAATAGTTAGGAGTGATGTGTACCATCCTCTAGTCACCCGAAAGTAGTGCTAAGTTATACATACCAGCAAAAGTAACCTTTTATCTGTGGAATATTATCCCTTCACACTGTGAGGAAAACACATCTGTAAGATTTTTTTTCCCCTGATAATAGTGGGAGAGGACCGCTACTGCCTTTGTTATATTGAGGGATGTCACCATTGCCAGTAGGTAAATCCTAATATGGTTGATACATCTGTTGCAGGTAACAACAGTACCGATGCCCACTGAGGATGTCTTTCCCACAGCACTGCCAGCAGGAAGAGTTGTGCTATGGGAAAAGGAAACCAGATTAACTCAAATGCTTTTGCTTTTTGTTCGAAATGAAGCAGCCGAATGCCTAGAATTGGCTATAAATCTAAAAACTTAAATCCTAACTCTTGGAGAGTGGTGGACGTGGTAACAGCCTTACTGGTGCTCCTGTGTGGGACAGCCACTCTTGAGGTGTACTTATGTCCCTGGCTACAAAGCCTTGGGGAGGCAAGTTGTATTAGATCCATTTCACCTGCTCCAGAAATTATACAGATTTACCCAAAAATGGTATCCACAGGTTTTACTACAAAATTATTGTCTGTGTTCTTCATTCCCTTACCCACCTGCTGCAGCTGGTTGGTTGTGCTGAGAGGAGAAAGAGAGGAAGAAATATCTAACAGTGCATAGAAAGCACGCTGCACGGGAGAAGATGAGTATTTAATAGAGAGACATGCATTTGGGACAGCCTCGACAAAACTAAAAGAAGCCATGCTCAGTGTATCCTATATAAGGTTTAGAACTTTATGGAGGAAAACTTACCCACAATGAATCCGCTCCATTTCTGGTAACTTCAGCCTTTGTAAGGGGAAGTAATGCACCTGTAGTGTTGACTTGATCTTTTTATAGCCTGCCACCAGATGGAGATCTTTTCCCAAAGAAGTCCACACCATTTCTTAAGGAAAGCCCAAGAGTAGTCAAAGTTATTCCCTTTTGTCACTTTAAATCATGCAGTATGAATAACTTGTTACTGTTATTTAATTTAGGATAACTGATGATTTACTCGGGGGACTTAGATTTTTAAAATGTTTATTTATTTAGTATATTATTTTATTTATTTATATTGTTTTCTTTACTTACTTATTTTTGTGCAGGGAGCTGTGAAAACCAGCATAGCATCCCTAGAACTATCTGTTAATAAACAGGATATAGAAAAATTAATTCTAGCTTGTGTCTCAGGCTGTAATGTTAAATTGCAGTTGTGCAAATAGGTGAAAATCCTGATACAATTCATCTGTGTGGAAGCTCATCCTTAGGACTTTAATAGCAGAAAAAAATGAGCAGTTATGTGTGGTATTCATTTCATGATCTCCAGACACTGCAGGTAGGTAGCAGGGGGCTGAATCCAATTAATTCAACACTCAATTCATTTGATGTTTCATTGACAGCAAGTGGCATTTGTTGCTCTCTTCATGTTGTCTCACCAGTAAAAATCATTAGTGCAGTCATAATAGGCTTAAACTTCTGGCACTATTGCTGCACCAGCAGTACAGAGGCCTTCTCTTGACCCACTTGACAGAAATCCTAGAGGGGTCTGTCCTATGTGTTGGGTAATTAATTAGCTTGCTGGATGATCCCTCCAATAAGGTTTGATTGAGTTGTCTTGGCAGGGTTAGGCTTGTCTGTTTGTGATTGGTATTGTAGATCGATAGTTTTTATGACTAAAGAAACCACTGCAGTGATTTGTGAATGTTGAAATTGGGCAGAATTCTCAGGAGATGCTGAAAACAGCAGCCCCTTGGTTTCAAGGGAAACATGCCAATGCAATGCAAAATCATTAACCAGAAAAAGATATTTAAATATATATACATATATATATATATATATAAGATGTTTAAATATGGGTGGCTAATATTGCTTTATCTTCCCAAGTCCTGCAGTTTCTCACTTCCCTGCTTTGTGGGTCAGATGCTTTGCAGCCAATTTACATCGATTCCTGGCACTGTTTTTAAAGGAAGCAAGGGGGAACAGTGAGAAGTCTCACTTTCTGCCAACAACAGGAAGTGTACGCTCTTTGAGTCAGACAGCTTGTTTCAGCGATGCCTTTTGTTGAACCAACAAATTGCTGGACTGCACATTTGATCTTAACAGTGTACTGTTGCTTGGCAAATCCCTGGAAATGCAAGAACACAGAGCAGCACAGATGGGCAAGTGGAAGGCACCATGCCACTGCAATCCTCCTTTTTCAGAAACAGCACGCACTTTGCAGGCCAGTTGTCTGAGGGAAGAGAGGAAATGGTGATAACACCTTTCTCAAGAGCTTTCCTGTGGCTCTGAATGTGCAGCTACTGAAATCTTGCTAGGGATGGGCACTGGAGTAGAATGAGGTCTTCTCTGAGCATTTCTGGTGATGCTGCTAAGACACATAATATAGCTTTCCTGCATCTCGGATGGAGAGTTACACTCTTGGATCATTCATTTAATTTTTCTGCCTGACGTGGGCTAAGGGACTCTGAGGTCTAGAAATGTGTTCTACATTTTTTCAAAACTTCCATAAGTCAGTCCTTATTTTCCTGATTCGTAGTTAAAATTGAAACTAAAACAAGGCTAGCTTTTAATATTTTACTGTCCCCCAAATATATTTATATTAATTTACCATTCCCTCTGCTCTGCTGCCTAAACCCTATTGTGTTTGTTTCTCCTAGATATATGCTTAGTAGCTCCATGCTAGCAAACGTGCCAAGGCGTGCTGTAGAGGTGAACACATCCCTGTGAGGAAATGTAGCTGAGGCTGGCGGCTGGTGGATACCCGTGAGGCAGTTGTCTAATGGCTGAGAGTCAGGGTTGGAGCACAATGTGCTTTGCTCCCACATCATCCTGTGCACTTGCTGCAGCTCTGATACTGGAGGAACAGATCAGCCTCAGCAGGGCACGTCCCAGGCTGAATGCAAAGGGCTTGTGTAAGCAGTGGTAGGACTCCAACTGCAATGTTGTCTGGAAGCACTCGTGGTGGGAGAGGTTACAGAGTGAGACTGTGTTAAGAGTCCCTGTGAAAAAGCCTTTATTCTGCTTATCTGGAGTGAAAGCTCCAAAGATGCCCTCAGCATGAAAAATATGAGCTGTGCAGCTTCCCATGGTGTGGCACTAAGAAGCAAAGAGACCTGGCCCTCCGCTCCTGTACACCTTTTAGAGAGCTGCTCCTCAGAGCTGCTACCTGACATGATCCTGCCTGTTCTCATCACACGAGCAGCTTTAGCTTCCTGAAGATTAGTGCAACATGTATGTTGAGTTCAGAGAAAAAGTCAGGTACTGATGTGATATTCCCAATTATGTGAGTGGCCAGAGGCTCAGTGGAAAAAGCACATGGCACAGTAGCATGTGGATAGGCTGACTACTTGTAAAGGAAATTGGGCAAGCAGTTCACTTAGGAGAAGCAGAACCAAAAGGAAAGCTCTTAGCTCTCCCCTTTGCACATACTGTTTCTCCAGAGAAGCTGTGGTGATCCTGCAAAATTTGACAAGGAGGGTGTAACAAGTCCTTCCCTATTTTCTGGAAATCCCACCCTCTTGCCACAGCTTATCTGAAGTTTCTATTTTGCACGTTGGTATTTGTGCACTTTCCAGTGAGCCTTCTGTTTTCTGCTGTAAACGAGCCTGCTAACTAAATCCAGCATACGCTTCCTTTTCTTTGGAGCACGATGTTTCCACTGTTGTTTTTTTGTTTGTTGCTTTGCTTTCCCTGAGATAATTGGGAGGCTAAATAGAGCGATTGGGGGATCTTTTTTTTTTCCAGCTTAGAAAAGCATCCCAATTGGTTGATTGCTACAAAACAGGTTTTGTATGTTTTTATATGTCTTCAGTAAAGCCCATTATTTTTCTATAGGAAAACAGGAAAATCAGACAGAAGACCTCTTTTCCAGTATCGTTTTATCTATGCTTCGTTTCGAGACATTTGCAAAGCAAATGTTGTCTAACTGCAACAATTGATCATGGAAAAGATTATGTATCTTTCCAAGTTAGGCCAAAATGTTCCATAAATTTAAGTAGCCTAAGATCTCTCAGTAAAGGAAGGTAAACTAGCAACTGTTGGTTAAATATATATAAATTAACTATTTTGAATTAGATACATATAGTGCGCCCACACAAACATGCTTTGATATAATTTAAAGCCTGATTTGAGTTCTTAGGTTTGAACCCTCTTTATAGTTTTGAGTTTAGTGCCAGGGCCTGCAAATATGGAGCCCTGAGTTTATGACCCACTTGAAGAGGAAGCCTAGCTTGTGGTTAGCGGATAAGCAAGTGGTGGAAGACCTGACTGCCAATCCTGATTTTGTCACTAACTCATTGCATGATCTTGCGTAAGGAATTCAGGCTTTGCCACAGTTTCCCTTTCAGGAAAGGGGGAAGGATTTAGTAGTTTCACAGTAATGGTTCCTTTTACCAACTCTTTTGGAAACTATGGAGTAAGTTTAAAGATAATAGGATGAAATGATATTCCTATTTCGTTCTGAGTCATTAAAGAGAATTCCATTTATTGTAATCATCCCCCTCTTTTCACCTCCAGTCAAGAGAGCTAAATATCTCCTACATTTCTAATTCTCCAGAACTGTGCCTCCAGAGACTGTGGTATTAAGAAATATCAATAGCAAATATTTTAGCGTTGATGGCAAACTGAAAAGGATTGTTAAGAAGGATTTACACTATGTGACTTTGCTTTGTCAGGTATTGCAGAAAAAAGGAAGTATGAATGTATAGCAAGAACACCTGCATTGGCCATGCGGATTTTTTATTATTTTTTTGCAAGGAGAGGGTGGGAAGTTGCTGATATCCAAACAAAATATAGTTTTAGTTCACAATTTGATTTTACATTTAAAAATAATCAAGGCAAGAGGCCAACTCTTTCATAGTATAAAAGATGGCCAAATATTAAGAATATTGTCAATTTTTTTTTCCTGAAATGCACTGGTTTTGGCCTTTCTTAATTCTGTGGTAATAACCCTTATGGTAGAAAGTAATTTCTTTCTTCATCGCTGCTGAACTCAATGTGTTAATTTTTCCACCCAATCTTCTATCACCCTTCATTTCCCCTCTGGTCTTCTTATCACTTCTGGTACATTTGCCCCTACCTTCAATGGCCAAATTATGATTCAGCCATCAAAAACTGTTTTACAAACTCAAACAGATGCCTGTAGTCTCTCTTTTCTGATTCAGGCTCTGGAATTTCATTGAAAGTCTTTAATTTTAGATTTCTTAATCTACTAATAAGTGAATTGCATTGTCATCCTAATACTGCACTAACGTTTCTACTTTCTGTTGATTTCTACTCTCTCTGCGGATCAGGATCCAATCTTTGTTAAAAGGTCAATTACATGCAGTGTATTTATGACTTAGGGAGAAGCAGTACACTGTAGATGCATGAACTGCAGGGTGTTTTAGTAGTGAATTCTTCATCAGCTTGATTATTTTCCCTCATTCATGTTTACTTGGGTTACTTCAGTAGAATTCTGACGGATACTATCGTAATATCAGACCTTTTAAAACTGTTCTGTGCTTCAGGCACTTATATTTAAAATGGTAAGGCAGATGTTTCCAAAGCAGAAGTAATCACTCTAATTTGTACTGATATTTAATGAGCCTAAAAAAAAACACCCTACCAATATGTGGAAGTGTGTTAAGTGCATTTGCTATAGACTATGCAAATGAAATACTATATATATTGTTAGACTCTATTCATGTCAGCTTAGTGAGTGGATGCAATGCAAAAATAATTTTTTAACGTTTCAGAGTAGGACTTCTGAGATAGGAGGGTGAATCTTAAATGTGCTGTGCTAAAGAAAGAAGAAAAGTAAAATTCATATGCAGGTGCTTCTGTTATATGTGCCGGCAAATATGTTTTTCAGCAAGTATTTAATTTCTCTTCTGCATAAGGGAGAACGGTCCTACAGTCTTTCCCTTGGTTAAGCACAGGAATCTCTGTACTATCATAAATATACTTTTTGTATCCTACAACCACCAGTTAAGCAAATCTGCAATGTTTGAATCCGTATTTGAACATCCCTGAATTTTAAGAGTGCTTTGGATCTCTCTCTTAATTTTGATGGCATATAAGAGCTGTAGTCTCTAATCCTTATCAGCGCAACAGGAATGCCACAAAGCTGCAGCCAAATAGACCTAACTACAACCTTCCAAAGAAAAATAGAGAGGTAGAGAAAGAAAAGCTTCCTTTATTTGTAGCATATCACACGTATGCGTTAAACTGCTCCCTAAGTATTTATATTGTTTTCTGAGTTGTTCTGGTAAAGTTTCATTCCAACCCGTTTTCTTGAAGCATCAGCACACCGCCCATAGGCTCTGAGCGGCCCGTGAGGCCTTAGGGAGTGCCCTAGGGACTGCTAGGGAGGTGAGGAAGAGGGGCTTGTGTGTTTGGGGCCCTTGGCCTTGTCCTTCGGAGGAAGGACCTTGCGAAGGCTTTCCCCCAGGCCTGCATCTCACTCGGCTCCTGTCACTCCAGTGCACTCAAATAGAGGGTATTCATTCAGCCTCGGTTTTACTGTTTGCTCGTGGGATGACGTGGAGTTTGTAGACTTTAAACTGATAATCAGAGCCCGCCGAAATGAGTCACTAACATTTTCACCGGCTTAACAGATGAGGGGTTTGGCCCCGAAAGCTTCAGCGCAGTTCCCCCCGCCCGCATCACAGCTTTCCCTGGGAAGTGCTGAGAGTAACCTCAGGCAGACGGATGGCTCAAAATTAAAATTTAATCTGGTTGAACGCCGAGTGGGAAACAAGAAGTGAAAACTGTCAACTGTGCCCAGATCCATTCAGATCACTTCTAGGGACAGTTTTGATACCAAATTATCCTTGTTATGCAAATTTCCTCACCAACCGGCTGGTTCCCAGTTATGCATGGGGAGAAGCGGTGGCCACATCTGCTTCCCGTTTTGCCGTTTCAGAGACGAGCCATCTGTTTGGCCTCATCCCGAACAGCCTGCTCGGTGCTGATTAACTTCCTCACCCCGCCAGCCCTGGGCTCGCTGTCTGCTGCAAGGTGTAGATTTTTATTTTTTTTTCGCTAACTGCTTATAAACCAGAACCTTCACTTCTCTCCCAAGGGACAGGAAGGCGTTGGTTTGTGTGATTTGCAGCCGCCACCCGCGGCAGAAACAGCAGCAGCTGCCCTCTGTCACTCACATGCCTCATACGTGTGGTCGGGACAGATAAAACTGGGAATTGTTCTGCAACCTGGGACCTCCTCTAAAGCAGTGAGGCCTTACTTTAAATAAATTAGCAGTTAGCTCAACTCTCACTGCAGTTAATAGTCTGTTTTAGTGGCAGTGCAGTTTGAGCTGTGCTTGCTGCAGTCCATTTTTTTTGTTGGAAAGCGATGTCCTCCTGCTCTCTGAAGCCCATCTTTGTATTTCTCACTCCCATCTATCCCATTTTCAGTAAAGCTCTGCTAATCCGTTGGTCCTCCTGTTTTTTCGGGTGCCCATCTTCTGGCAACGGTGGCGCGATTTCAGAAATGCTGCACCTGAACAGCTTCCAATGATTTAAGTGAGAATTGTGTGTTCAGTAGCCCTGAAAATTCAGAGTTGGAAAATAAACAAAAGTTAAAACTAGGAAACTGGGATAATGGACCTCTTTTTAAAATTAAGACCTAACTGAGACCTCTGTTGCCCAATTCTGGTGCCTTTTACAGGCCAGGTCTGACGGGTTTTGGTCTTTTATGCTGCATTAAGACCATAAGTCGGTCTCATGCACCATTTTCCTTCCAAACAAGCAGTAGGTTGTGTCTTTTGATTGCAGATACAACCCAGTTGGCCCATAGCAGAGAAGGATGCTCTGAAAAAACAGTTTTTTCAGAAATCAAACATTTTGTGTTTCCAGTTGCAGCGATTTCAGCTTTCACGTTACTGCTCGTGTTGCTGAAAACTCAAAGCTTTCAGCGAAACCTTTTCTCTTTCAATTTTTACCAGCTCTGCTCACAAACTGGTATAGATGGTGCAGTATTTTCAGCCTGTTGGGAAAGTCAGAAGCGCTCCTAAGCACTTGTCCCCAAATGATTTTTTTCTTTTCCCCACCCAGAAAAAAAATAGGAAATAATGACATTATCAGATCTCTGTACTCCAGATCTGGCTCTGAGCTCTTATTTTGATATCTACATAAAGAGTCTTGGGTGTTTCAGTGTGTTTCTTGATTTTAAAGACTGTCTAGAAAACATTGGTTGGTAAGCACATGCGCAGATGCTTAAATATGGATGGGGATTCCTGGCTGGGGACTCACAGCTGCAAATGCTCACTGGTGTCCGTTTAACATTTCATATCTTTCCACCTACAGCCATTTCTGGTTACCTTTTAATCAAGTTAAGGGAGTAGGAAAAATATAAGTAAGACGATTTCATAGAAAATCTTTGAAACAATAAATACCTGGCATGGGTTTTTAGCAACGCAAACTTTAAATCTGCATAAGTTCAAGGATTTAATAACTTCTACTGGGAATATTACATTTGGTCTATTTTTGTGATTATTATTATTTAACATCTCAATCTGCTGGAGAGCCACCTGCTGAAACAGAAGTGTGTAGTTCTGTTCATTTACTGAGAACTGGCTATAGTGACATTGGAAGCTTCCTTCTTACAGAAAAGTAGTAATAGTTTATGACGAAAACAAATCACAGTAACTTGAGGAAAGTCTAGATTTTAGGAACCTGTAAAATAATTGATTACGATACCAAAGGGTTTTTTAAATCTCATTTTGTTCATAATAATATGGTTTTACAAATGGAAATAGTTCTGAAACTTATAAACTGTGCCTTTTCTAAACAAAACAATGATTCTTGTTTGCATTGAATATGTGATGTGAAATTTACTGTGCTGGAATCCGAAGGAAACAGAGACACCCACAGAGAGAAATCACCTTTGTTATGGTAAATAGTAGAAATAATTTCTCAGTGTTTTCTTTTGAATTACCATGACTCTACATGCAGAAGTAATTGTGTTCTGTAATGGCTTAGTCTTGCTGATGTGAGGAAATGGCAAGGGCTGACTGGAAGGGAAGAAGCCTTCTTAAAGTCAGCTGCACGAAGTAGCTACCTGAGATTTTGTGGCCAAGGGCGCTGCTGGTTAGATGTAGCAAATCAGTGAATGTGATGATGAAATCTGTGAATGTGATGTGATGAGCAGCTGGAAGTGGCTTGGCAAGGCAGCTATATGCAGCCTGTCAGAAGCAGCGTGATCTTTTTTTGGCCACCGAAGATGGACTGGGAGGACAGCAGGGACAAACTCACCGTAGGTGCGGTAGCAGAGGCTGAGGGTGATGCTTTCCACCAAGCTGCCTACTGAGCACCCCTCAGGGCTGTACATTGCTCACTTACACACAGCCACCCACCCATACAGGGCCTGAGCTGTACACAGCTGCTTCTTCGCTACTAGGAAAGCAACAGAAGTGTCCTGGGCTTTCATGTCTCTTTTGGTTGTGGTGTTTTTTTCTTTTCTTTCTTTTTTTTTTTTTTTTTTTTTTTTTTTTGTTCCAACCACGTTCTCTAGTCTTACAGCATACAGCTCACGTTGCAGACAAAACTTAATAACATTTCACATTTTTTATGATTTTTTTCAAATACAATTTTCTCAAAATAAAAAAAGAAGTTACAATATAAAATCACAGCAAAAAAAAAAAAGTGTGTAAATGCAATGTTTCTATTGGAAAAGGCAGTGCCTGGGGAAGGGCTGGAAAGGGGTTCTTTTTTCCTTTTTTTTCCACACAGGTATAAACTTAAAGCCACTCACCATATTTACTCTTTTTTGGGGCTCAGTTAAACCATATTAGGTTATTGCACCACAGCAAAGCAGAGAAAAAAGGGAGATTACACTAAGCTAGTTTTCGGAGGGCACAGTTTGTTTTGATGTATGCACACAGCATCCTACTTCCATGCCTTCCTTTCACGTACAATAAAATTATTGAAACATTTGGTTCTAAGCAAATTGAAGATGATTTGTGCAAAAACAATCCAAAAAATAACCCCCCAAATCCCCTTCGTGAACGGGAAATGCTGTTTGCCCCTGCCTTTTGACTACGCCCTCTGATACACCATATCTTAATATTACTTATACCACTGTACTGTTTAATATACAACATCGACATGTTCTGTTATAGTACAAATGAAGAAACTCCATATGCAGGAAAGAAAACCACTGTGGTTGACAGTGCATCATTATGTGATAGGAACTATTTTAGATATATTTATATATACACATACACATATATATGTATATAAAATTCATGATACACAGAAGTATGAATAGAGCATGTGCCTGTGGAGAAGAAAAGTGACACAGATATTCATACACACGCATGTGTATATGGAAATGTTGCAAAGGCAGTGAGCTTGGTCAGAAATCGTATTTAATAAAGCTAAGTCCAATGGAGTTTTGAATTCAGCTGGAAATGTGCTTGCTTATATGGCTGATGAATGTTGCTTTATTTGTATTGGATTTTAGTAAAAATAAAATAAAATAAAATAAAATGACCTGAGTAAGCTTTTGCCACCTCCTCTTTTATAGCTTGGGGTGCCTTAAAATGAAGAGTTAAGAAAATGATGACATGGGGTGTATAATGGCCTATATCTAAGAACAGCCAAAAATAGCGTAAGAGTCATAACAGCAGAAGGACTACACAAATGACATCAAAGAGGGGCTAAGAAATTACTTTGTCCCTTCTTAGTCTGGATCAATTGAAGATTGAGAGGGGCAAGAGTGGGTGAATATACATCCCTCATAACTACAGAAAAAATGAGCCCTCTTAAACTTTACTGAATGACAACAAAAACAAATGAAACCATCATCAATGTAAGCTTCTCCCTTGAAGGTCCTCTTCAGGTCATCCCTACACAAAGTACATAAGTGGTAGTACCTTTTTGCCACATGTAGGCCGTCTTGCAACTGAGCACGTAACAGACGTGCTGACAAAACCCACACTTGCGGCATGAAAACAGTCCACGATCCTTTAGTGCCTGCAGCCAGCTTGGGCTGGAAGGTGTCAAGCAGCCAGGTCTCATGGCTGAGCTAAAACAGGGTGCTGGGAGTGCTCAGCTTTGCACTTGTATGTTACATTACTAATGTTGCGAGGGGACGCTGGACATTTTGTATGTGCTTTTACTACCTGAAATGTACTAATTGTTTTCACTTTTGTAGGTGCGTGCATCAGCCTATGGACATCCCTACACAGCGTTCACTTCTGGTAATGCAGCTACTCACCACGCATGCTTGCATGGACACACAGTGTAAAAATACTACTGTGCATGTGTCCGACCATTGGTGTGCAGACCTAGCATCTGAAGAGTGTAAAAGAATATATTTGTAATTCATTATTTCATCAGTGTTTTTCCTCTGACTTCTGTGGTATTGCTCCTGACTTACACCTGCAAAAGTGAAAGCAGAAGAAGGAACTGGGTGTCCGTGATAGAACTGGGTATTAAATATAACTACGCATATCAGGCCAAATTGCCCTAGGTACAAGTGTTCATGGTTCCATTACATCTCTTTTATAATGCATGTACGTGCTTGCATGCACTTGTGAGAGAACATGTGACTGTGTTACAAGACAGCTAGACTTGCTGGCTACACGATTTATTTATTTTTTTAATTGGAGAATATGCATTTATTATAAGGAATGAAAGTATTTAAACATTCAGTTAATTGGGTAGGTTGTTTTTATGAATGATGCTCAGGAAATATTGCAGCACCAATTAGAGTTTTTTTTTTGTGCTGTAAAATTTTCATTTCAGATCACTTTCATACTATGAGGGTGTTTAGGGAGAGGAATGAACTATTTGGAAGAGGAACTTCAGTTTTTTAAAGTACTTTTTCGTATCAGTTGTGTTTGGGGTTAAAAAGTTTTCCTCAGACGAGTTTTTATTCTAACTGAAGTTACGGTATCTGCAGCAGAATCCACCATGGAGAAAGTTGTGGTGAATCTCCTGGACTCTGCAAAGTACTGCATTCTCTGCTCTCTATTCAGCAAAACACCAGTTGCTTTTTTTAACACTAACATTACCTCCAAATGCGTTCTGAATGCCCTGCTGATCAAGAAGCCAAGGTACTTAGCACCTTTGCAAAGAGGCTACCACTGAGGGACTGGTCCCTCCTTAAATAGCAAATACCAGGAAAGAGGAAGGAGGCCACAAATGTTGACTTGCCGGTTTAATTCAGCTTGGTGTTTTACAAATAATTAAGTGCAACACAAATAGAGCCACAAAACCTGCAAGACGTCATCTGTGGAAGCAGAATGGGAATTTCTCAAAGGTAAAATATAGGGATATTTGGGTATTTTCCAGGCAGTATAAAAAAATGAGAAATGTGCATAAGGAGAATTTTCCCCACATGTATTTCTAGCTAGTGCTTTTCTCAACTGTACATCATACTTTTCTAAATAACTAAAACTCAAAAAAGAAAAATTAAATACACTGTAACTTGTTTCTGCAGAGAGAGGAGGAGTTTCTTAACAGTCAGAGGGGTTTTTCTGGATTGGGAGAGAAAACATTTAAGGAAGAGCCATCAGTATTTTTTTCTATACATTAAATGCAATCCATACTTCACAGAGTATATTACAAGGGTGTTTCTTATATCTTCCACATACCTGCTGGCATGCCTAGTGACACAAACAAGACATGCCATGATGTCAATTCCAACAGCACCCTTGCAGGTGGAAATGTTCTACTTTTTACTGCCAAAGTAACCCTGGACCCTCTGGTTGGGTTCCAGTCCCACCCCAGCTGTCTGCAAAGTCAACTGGGATGGCTGGGCCCCTCAATCTTTAGTTGAGTTTAATCTTTCCGTATGAGTCAAATAAAACCAGGAGGTCAAAAAAATGCATCTGGTGTACAAACCCTGTGCTCAGGGTGTTAAGAGAGAAAGCTAGGCCATTCCTGTCTCACGTTCATATCCATGTTGTGCATTCTGTGCGTGGGTAGCGGTTTTGGCAAGGGAGGGTTGCAAGAAGCATCAGTTAAGGAAAGGACTTTCAGCTATCTGACTACAAAAGCTCCTAAGTACATTACTAAAGGTTTTCGTGATCAAATGCTTTCAGTAAAAACTTTAATATTCACTTTAGAAAACTGAGTTGCAACACATGCTACCAAAAGAAAAATCTTTTCTCGTGGGAGAATATATCTGAATTTTTGATTTTCTCATACTTTTACTGTCCACTGATCTTGTGCTTTGTTGCTGTTGTTGCTTGTGCAGCTCCAGTAACGTAGTTGTTGAGGCTGGATCTGTGCCCGAGGAGTTTTAACTCATGTGGAAACGGTGCTCCCCTCGAGTTATGTGGGAAGAAAATTCATACCTGTCCTGGCTGTGGTAGCCACACATGTTGCATTCAAAAGGGTCGCGGAACCCATGGCAGCCCATGTGGATTGTGTACATCACATGATCCAAGAAAAGGACTCGACAGTGTTCGCACTTGTAAACTCTCACTTGCTCCCCATTGCTGCTGATCACTTTGAAAGCATCCTGGGAATTGTCAGTACCTGCCCTCAAGACTTCATACTGCCTGCTTTCTTCTTTTATAGATATGCCATTTCTTCCATGGGGACCTATGTGGTTTGTTAAGTAAATTAAACCACTGCGTTCCTCATTATTGCTCTCCGTATCTGTTGAGTCTTGGCAGCTGTTGCTGGGAGAGGCATCCCGTTCAGAGGAGACTGATTTAGCTTTGGAGAGCAGCAACAAGTTTTCCACTGCGCTGTCCTGAGCCGTATGGTTGGAGCGAGTCTGGTTGTCCCCGAGAGGTTTGTGGAGCTGATACATGGGGCTGATGACGGGCACCACTTCAGAACCAACCGGTGGAGTCTGGACGAGGGGACGCAAGGACTCTGCCCCCAGGTAGCTGATGGCATTGTTAATGGCCTGGTCTATGACATGGGTCTGCATTATCTCGTTCTCCTTCTCATAGTTGGTGGTGGCATCATATGGAAGATCAGATAGACACTTCTCACCTGCAGTGATAAACAGTCAGGAGCTAGTCAACTGATTTCTACATAATTAAGGAAATGAATGCCATGTTTAAAAACAAAACAAAACAAAACAAAAAACCAACACGAAATATAAGAGTTGATCAAATCCACCTTTGAAATTCACCTATGGTACTCATAGTTTTCTAATACAGCTGCTCAGAAAACTGGTTCGTTTTTTAACCTCCAAAAATAATCTGAGGTTTCTGGAAAAACAAGTAGAAGAAGACAGATATATGGGGACTTGTAGGAGCTGTAGATTGAGTGTCTCATCCTCTCCTTTCTAATTGGACTCCCTCATCTGACTCCTGCAGTGCACTGGGGCATGCCTTTGTGTTTAAGTATACCAGTACAGTTACAGGGAGCCTGGACTTTATGCTTCACAGCATGAAGCACATTATCATTTTTTTCCCCATAACATTGAGATTTTAGAGTAGAAAATGTGTGTTTTATACATTCAATTTCTTACAAACAACCCATACCACTAATGCTGTCAGATGTAATTTCCGAAAGAAACAAATAAAAATTTAATTTTCAGTATTGCAACCTTCCCCCCACACCTTTTTTAAACAGGCCATACACTAGACACATTCAGAGAAGCTCCAGATTCTCCTAGAAATGCTATGTCAAAACATTATAATGTACAAGAAGAAAGAACTATGGAAAATTTGTAAGTGCATTCATGGTTGGAAGACATTTTTCCATGATGTAGAAAGGTGGGCTAAGAGCAAGATTACTTGTTACTCATAACCCTGATCTGATTTGGGAAGACAAAGCTATGGGATACTCTTCATTTTTTTTTAAATTGGATTGCACTGATGGATCTCTTTCTGGAGAGCCCCACATGGAATACTGAATACCACAATTTCTCAAAATTCCTGGACAAATAGGACTAAGAAAAGCACGGAACAGAAAGTTAGGAGTGAGAAAAACTATTAAGTCACAGGCACTGATTTTATGAACAAGAGCAGTCTTCTCAAACACCGCTTTAAACCATCAGCGTTATCGGGTCCATAATAAATGTGGGCAAAAACAAAGGGATGAAAAAATCCCACAGATTCCTAGGTACTACCAGTACCACATTATGTACAGTCTGGATGTCTTTCCTAGCTCTGTAGGAAGTCTCGGGAAATTCAGTGAAAGCCACAAACATCTCTGTGAGGTCTGCAGTGCTGGCACCGTTTCCTGATCAACACAGCATTTGCTTGTAGACCTTAGATTTTCCCCTCCTTTTCCCTGAAGCTCCCAGCATATGAACGGCATCATAAAACGTATCCTAATTTGACTAAAATAAACATTACTAGAAACATGGAAAAATTACCAGAAGATCCACAAATTAATTTCTCAGTGATTCCCCACCCAGTTTCTATTCATCCTGAATAAGGAAAGTCAGTGAAGAGCAAGAGTACAGCCTAGAAAACTTCTGGCAATAATGGGCCTCAAGTGCAGAAAGTCCTACTGTCAGCATTTCCCACGATATGCAGTTTCATACTGGTTTGTGCATGCTCTGTAAGCAGAGAAAGAAACACTCCTGGCATTGCATAAGTTCCTATGAGGGATGTATAGACACTTTCTAGATGTACTGCAAAAGCTTCTGCTTCTTTTTGTTACCCTATCATTCTGCCAATTTGAGCACCCCACTGCTGTGGTGCATAAATATATGCATGTACCTCAGTTTTACCCATTCTAATGCTACAGTTCTCAGGCAGTGTTTGACTCTTAAGATTCAGAATAGGAGACGTGAAAGACCCTTGAATGACACATAGAAAAACTCTCCTAATGTGAACATGTGCCCGTAATTCATAGGGGAAAGTCAAAATTGTTTGTATTCCATTTACACTGTATACCACTGAAAAGCTTAACTGGTTTTTATTATACACAAAATTTGGGGGATCTGGAAGGTATAACTTTAATAGCTGTTTCTTGGGTAGTATTTGCTTTATGTAGCGTAACTAGTTGGTAGCTGGACTGCCAGGATCAAGTGCTCATAAGAATTTTTTTTTTTCCCGAGCAGAACGGTCTGAAAATACCCAAACTTGAGGTAGGCAGGTATCATTTCTACATCTGGGCAATGCAGATAATACTTGCACTCATTAAAAATAATAGCTCATTTCTGTGGTTATTAGAGCATAAGTAAATTAAACTGCTAATGGTTTGATGCACTTCAAGCTTTGCACTTTTCAGATTTCTGCAGCAAGTATTTAAATAGTAACACATATGCATCCAGTGCATGTGGGCTTTTCTCTCCTTTATTTATTTATTTTCCACTCCTCAGTTTTCTTTGCTGCTTACTGTTACAAACATGATAAACATGTGTCAATCTCACCTGTAGTTCTCATTCCCTAGTATGGAAGGCCCAGTTCTGTTTTCAGGTCTGGGAGCTATTCCAGTTTAGAAAACACAGAGGGCTTCATGCAGACTTTTGCTGTCAAAGAATTTTACAGATAACTAGCTTAATTTGGTGAACAATCTCACTTTTGAAAGGTAATGGATTTAGTTTTGAGAACAATGAGTGAAACAGCAGACAATCTTTCTCTTATGCAAAGGATCCCATTTGCTCCTTGTCCCTGTGATTCAGCGTGGGGATTGGGATGACATGGTAATCTACAGGAGCAATAAACATGTTTTATTACCCTAACCAGATGGCCCGACCTTGTGTTAATCTGGAATTTACCTATTGCATGAGGCAGCAGGTGAGGATTGGAAAGGAAAGGAGTCAGGGGCATTTTCTTGCCAAAAAAGTTCATCTTTGTCAAGGTTAGCAATTTTCCATAAGTATCTACTGTCAGCATGTTGTCTTCCTACATCACACCCTGAATAACTAACTGACAGGAAACTCTGCTCTCTTAAGACTCATAGTTAAACTGGCTGTCTTTACTGTTTCTCAGGGTGAAGAGGGAAAAAGAGAATGAAAAAAACAGTCCACACCCACAGATATATTGCACATAGGATTCTTGCTAATACCTTTTACATTTTAACTCTTCTGGTCTTCCTAGAGCTTTCACAGAATTA
Source organism: Pavo muticus (assembly GCA_016647715.1). Taxonomy (NCBI): domain Eukaryota; kingdom Metazoa; phylum Chordata; class Aves; order Galliformes; family Phasianidae; genus Pavo; species Pavo muticus. The sequence goes on along the minus strand of JACDJE010000082.1, from coordinate 1,637,774 downwards.
GTATTTTTGCCTAATACAATCAGCAAGTAGGGCATGTGAACGAATCTGGTCTGCCTCACACAGTGGATATATTTTTGGTAACTACCTCTGCTACAACATTTGTCCTTCACTTTGTAAGCATAATCATTTCTTATCCTTGACCGCCTTCTACAAAGCTGACTCTGGACTTGCTGACAATGTTGGCCTTCCACTGCAATTTTTTGTTCCAGCCATAGCTGAAATTCTCCTCTTGTCTCAGAAAAACTAAGTTTCCATTTATCCTTGTGTCCTCTTTGAAGGATGTAGATTTTGAATTTCGGTCCTGTAAACTGGTCTAGCTTTGCCTTGACTTTTGACTGAAGACCTTCTTAACCTATTTTTTTCAAAGACTTCAGTTTTCTCTGTCTCCTCTAGAATAATATTATATATAAATGTCCAGAAAATTATAAGAAAATCAAAGTAGATCTGAGTATATGCTGCCATCTGATCCCCCATCTTGTTATTCATTTAATACTAACCCAGCATAGCTGATATTGTCTGTGGGTTTGACTGTTAAAGATCTGATCTAACCATTAATTGCTACAAGGCTTATAAGAACAAAACAGGTGTAGCCTCCACGTTCTCATTGTTAACACAAAAAATATGTCTACTAGGTGCAAATGGCCATGACATCTTTGCACTATTCTTAGAATGCACACAAACATCTTTTCATTTAGGTATTATTCTCAGAACTATATGCATTTATTTTCATTATCATTTTGGGCTGTAAAAGCATACAGACTTTTTAAAGGTTGAACAATTCACAAATTAATCCACATATACCAATATGCCCCGATCTGGATATCATTTAAGAAGGTAATAAAATAACCGTGAAAGTATGGTCAAATACTTTCCCAGTAGGAGACTAATAGCTCTTAGACCACTTTCAGGTTCTTCAGGCAGCTTCAGGAACCTGTGTTGATCTTGTGAAGATCTGGTTCATAAGCATTAAGAAACAGATCGGGAGACTTAAAATAGATCTCCAGATGTGGAAAATTAAACCTGTAGAAATGTATAATTGAGAAGTTTGGTAGTGTTTTGGTTTTTTTGTCCCCCAACACTTTGCCATATCTGTTGATATACAGATAAATATTGCTAATTTAGTAGAACAAGTAAAATCATAAAGCAAAAGTGAAAATCTTGTGAGGGTTTTTTTTTTTTTAATTATTTTTTGTTTTATTTTTTTAGGAGACAGCAAACTGTTAACTCTTACCAACAAATTTCTGAGGCATAGAGCTCTTACGTTTGGCGACGTTACTTGCTAGTCTATCCAGCACGAGGGATCTTTCTGACCCTATCTTGCACAGGTCTTCAGCCATTTCACTCTGGTTAGTTTCCTCTTTTATGACTGAAATCAAATGACATCAGAAGGATTAGGCACACTTGTTCCATTTTAATGGAACCATTGTCTTCAGGTTAGTGTTTCTTAGCTAATGTCTTCTAGCTCCCAACCTGTTGGAACAAGGAGCTCACCACTGCAGACAGAGGTTGATTCTCGCTCTTCATAACAAAGTCCCTTACACTGATTAATCTATACATGCGTTCACGTTTCCTTCAACCTCATTTAGGATACAGAAAAGAGACCGCAATTGCAAGGAATCTGCTTGTATGTAGCATAATCATTCCACCCTTGTTCTACACCCAGTCTGCACTGCCATGGGTAAATGAGGTCCTAATATTATCATAGAATCACAGAAATGCTCAGGTTGGAAAAGACCTTAAAGATCATCAAGTCCAACCGCAACCTAACCATACTACCCTAACTCTAACAACCCTCCGCACAGAATCATAGAATTGAATAATAATAACAGAATTATAATGGATATGAAGCAGTTCATCTTTTCATCCTTTTGCTGTCACCCCACCTGTCACAGCCTATGTGACTATTGCTTCTTTAGCAGGAATAATGGACAAATTTCTTAACTCCAATAGTGGAAAATGTAGTTGCAAGTTACACCAACAGCTCCCAAACACACACCTTTCTTTCCCCCTAATATCTATCGTTATACTTCTCTGATGCAATTTTTGAATGTAAATTACAATTTTAGCTAAATCACTAAGGCTACATCTACAGTGGAGCATTGATGTCTGATACTCAAGCCTGTTTTCCAGCCTTGTGCAGTGGCTAAAGACACTGCAGGATTAGGAAGGAGCTTAGCTGTGCAGCTCTAGAACAGGGAGACTATTTCACTTTAACTACCTTTCACTTCAGCGCTTTTCTGAGGAAACTTTCAAAACAAAGGCTATAAAAAATACATGCAGAGGTATTGTTTCTGACTTCCAGCATCTAAGGAAAAGATAATATAGAATGAGATCACAGCATTTTTATTTTATTTTTTTCAGAAAAGTAGGAAAAGTGTTAATTTTATCTGCTACTGGGATATTTATTTTTTTCCTGAACTTGTGAGTTACAATTAAAGGGAGAAGCAAAATACGTTTTTTAGACTTTGATTTTGCATGCTCTTTCAAATAGATGCAGCACTCTGCTACCTTGCACCTTCTCTGCTTGCTGAGACTTCATCACTGGATTTACTGCACTTAGCTCTGAGAAAGGTTCACAGGACCCTTTACTCTGGTACCTGGGTGCTTCTTAGTAGTTGGGAAAATGCAATGTTATTTTGGCAACACAGCACTGCCATAAAAGCAAGTGTGTGGAAGTTTCACTGCCCCTGAAATATGCAACATCGGGCTCTACTGGATAATTGGAAAAAGCAAGTAAAGTGTCCTAGACGACATGTTATCAAGTAGAAGAGCACAGAAGTAGTTCTTGATTTGCTGCTGCAGCAGCACATATTGCAGTGACATACAATGATGCCATGAAGATGCAAAAGATTGTGACTGACAGAGAGAGGGATGATCAGAATTTTGTCATGAGGATGCAGGATACTGGAGGGCACTGATGACATCTAGTCACCAGCGTGCGCTAGCATCTTGGGCTGGCCAATGCTTCTAGGTACAACTCTGAAGGATCTTACAGAGAATGGTTAAAGCAGACAGTTTAGCAGTGGAAAAAAAAAGATCTCAAAGTAATGCTGCCTATTTTATTACACTGTTCCACAACGTCAGAGGCAGATGGTGGTGGTATGGCAGTAGAGGTTGAACCTTCCCACAAATATTCCATTCCATTTTGTTTCCATGTGACAGATGGCAGCAGAAGGGCAGTCTCACACAATGGTGTCTGACATGGAGGTGCATATGAATTACAAGCGGTGGAACTGAGTTCCTCGAGGTGGAAAAAAATGGCACCCACTGACATTCATTGATGCTTGCTGAATGTTTAGGGAGACCAAAGAGTGGATGTGAGCACAGTGAGGTGGTGGGTGGTGCATTTCAGCAGTGGTCACGGCGACAGTGGGTCACCTCCGCTGGTGCACAATTTTATGAGGGCAGCATGAACAGGCTCCTGTTCATGGCTGGCAAAAATAAGTAGCTAATGGTGTTGACTAAATTGATTAATAGTGTTATGTAGCTGATAATTTGTTCTACCAAATAGCTTTACTGCGCTCTTTGTATCTGTTGCATTTTCCATCAAAATAAATAGAAGGTATTACTTTAAGAGTGACCTACATAGTTGTAAAGATGAAAGAATTGAGAAATATACATTTAGAATATTACAAGAGTCCATTTCTGATAGAGAGTGGGTAAATTATGTCTTCCATTTCACTCAGTCTTTCCACATTACAATTTTTAAAACTTAGATGTAAAAAAAAAAAAAAAAAAAAAAAAGTTGAATTAAATATTAATTTCCAGCCTTTGCAACTGAACCCCCAGGAAATTTGTCTTCAATCTGATAAATATTTTGCTGTTATTTGCTTCCTTTGAACTGAAAAAAAATCACTGTCTTTCCAAGTGAAAATCCACAAGTGACTGAAGAACTGTAACTGACCCTTCTTAAGCTTCATAAACTATTTATTTCTTCTCTGTTATTTCTTCTCTCTTATATACAGCTTGCCAACTGTACCCTGGGCTGCATCAAAAGAGGGGTGGCCAGCAGGGTGAGGATGGTGATTGTGCCCCTCTGCTCTGCCCTCGTGAGGATCCATCTGGAGTACTGTGTTCAGGGCAGGAGCCCCCAACACAAGAAAGATGAAGATCTGTTGGATTGAGTCCAGAGGAGAAACACAAAGATGATCAGAGGGCTGGTGCACCTCTCCTGTGAAGAGAGGTTGAGGGAGCTGTGCTTGTTCAGCCTGGAGAAGAGAAGGCTGTAGGGAGAATTCACTGCAGCCTTCCAAACCTAAGGGGGGACCACAGTAGAGCTGGAGAGGGGACCCTTTATCAGAGAGTGTAGTGATAGGGCAATGGGGAATCGCTTTAAACTAAAAGAGGTCAGGTTTAGAATAGATAATAAGTGGAAATTCTTTACTGTGAAAGTGGTGAAGCGCTGGCACAGCTGCCCAGAGAAGCTGTGGTGCCCCATCCCTGAAGGTGCTCAAGGCCAGGTTGGATGGGGCTCTGGGCAGCTGAGCTGGTGGGTGGCAGCCCTGCCCATGCCACAGGGATTGGAACATGATGGTTTTTGAAGTGTCTTCCAAACCAAGCCATTCTATGATTCTGTGTTGTTACATAGGCCTGATAAGACTTCAGCATGCTTCCACTCAACTCAACTGCAAAAATTCAATTAATATCTCTAAGAGAAGAGCTTCACATGAAATTCTAGTCCTCTAAAGTAAGAATTTTGCCATTAGATTCAGAATATTCCTAATTTCATGCTGACACTCCTTCTTTTAAAGACAGTAAAAAATAATTAAAATATAAATACAATCTCTTGCTACCCTACTTACTCCTCTTTGCTGGCTGTTTCCCTTGCACAAATGATTTGCCAATAACATTTATAAGATTTACAAGTTGATGGAAAGCTTTTATTAGTTTAGATCCTCTCAACTGACTTATTTTTTCTGCATGAGGTATTTAAAAAATGCTGTTAAAAGCCATCCTGCTGTAGCAGAATGTCAAATCAGATGCCTTGGAGGATATTTGTAGCAACTTTTTTGAGTACGGAAAAAAGAAAAGGCTTTAAGAGCTCCATATCACATCCTGACATACCATAAGAACATTGGTAATATAACTGCTTTATTTTTCTATTTATCAAGAAGAATGAATTAAAAATTCCAGAAGGACACACACTCATTCTGAACTGTTTCAGTGCACGTTTTCAACCTTGAGTTTATAAGGGAAATAACATAAAGACCGCAAAATGTGATGTATACCCAGGACTACCCTGTTTGCAGTGAGATAAAAGAACTTCTTTATAAAGAAAAATACTGGGAAAAATACTGGAAAGTTTTAATTTTGGAAAAATAAAGAACTGATTTATTATCTCAGTGAGTGCTAATAATTTTAACTTAATTGTTAAGAGTGAAATCTTTGGGAGAACACAAGGGCTAAAGCCAGAAGTTAATCCTGTACTTTTCTTCTAAATTGCAAGTGTACTCCTATTATATCTAAGGTGGATTTATGTGATGCTTTCAGAATATGGTAGGAAAGGATCTTTCCAAAGTGTCTATCAATACCCCAAGTATTCATCCCAATGAGATACTAGATATTCAGTCCTAAATTGCTGAAAAATCTTTTCCATCATGATTTGTTATATAAAAAAAATCAACTTATCTCTAAAATGATATTATTTTTCATTATAGTTTCTGATTCCTCATATCAGTTTCATATGTACATTTTTACTTAAGTTTTTAATATTAGTGCAGCTTTTCATTCATGTTGATTTTCATGTGTTGCATGCCAGCATTTCAAATCCAATGCCAGATACAAAAAATTTGAATCTCAAGGAAGAAAATTTCCTTCTAAATCCTATCACTTCTTTGTGGGTAAGTATTGCTGCCTACTGTGTATTACTTTGAGCTCTTCTATTTATACATTCTCCAACCCCTCAATAAAATTAGAAGGAGCACTGCTCTAATGTGCTGTCTCCCAGAAGTATCTCAGCTGCATTTGCTGTTATCATTATGTGCATATACTTTACATTATTTGATAGCATGTAAAAACATATTCAGGTTCTGTCCAGATATAAGGTATTAAATGAGGCATCACTGCAAAGTCAGAGAGAACCTTCCATTTTGTCATTTGACAAACTGAATAATATATACTGACAAGATGAAAAAAGTGTGCAAGAAATGTAACTAACTCGATGGGCTATAACCTGAAGCTCTACCATAGATGCTGTATCTTTTATTCTCTATTTAAAATTGTATGTGACTACTTTCTGCAATCAATCTTGTACAGATCTTTAGTATCTTTGTTAAAAAAAATCCAATCCCCAACATCTTTTTATTCTATTTCTATGTATAGTTTTATACTCTGTGTTCACTAAGAGATGGGCTTCACCTTCATCCTAAGACTGACAGAGAAGTACAAGAGTTTCTTTTAAAATTGGATGGAAATGGAAAACTTTTAAAGAAGGCTGCTAATAAATTGTTATCCTTTCTGGACTCAGACTGGCTAAGTTAAATCCCTCTGGCTTCCTTCACTCTTGTTTGGAAGAATCAAATGAAAGACAGATAGCTCATTCTTGATGTATGTATTGGTGACAGAGGTCAAGTAAGCCCATTAAGCTGTACCTGGGAAAGGCAGGAGATAAGCAGTGCGGAAGATTCTGGAGCCCTACCTAAAACACTAATACTAACTCATTAAGAACACATCCACAAAAGTAATATAATATATAAAAGATACAGGACTCCAAGCAAAACCAAGAAGTGCTGAAATGATGTTTGGTATTGAGATGGTGAACTGAAATACTCCAGGTCTGGCAAATGTTTGTTATGTACCTGACTTTCGCGTTGGCTTTCTAGTTGTGCTGAGCAAAATGAGAAAAGACAAACATTTATCAAATATAGAATAAATCCAGATGTGGTATCACATAGATTGTATGTGTGTATATGCATAACACTCGGCCTCTCCAACACAAAAGATGCCACAAATGGTACAGCTGTTCCTTCTGAAATCCTTTTTCTGAGTACATGACCGGACAGTGTTAATCCCCAAATGGATACTTTTATTACCTGAATAAAGGTTGCTTGAGATACTCATGGTTTGCAGGTAGTTGTGACAGCGTTCTTTATGTTCTTCCAAAGAGCTGCGCTGCTTATAGCTGCGACCACAGTATCCACACTTATGGGGTTTGCCAACTGGAGAAAATAAAATGAATTGAGAGATTCGGATGAGGGATGCAACACCGTATTAATTAATAATGGTAAGTCTAACAGGAAAAGAAAAAAAGCACAGAAGTACCGCAAAAGAATCTCATCAACTGAATTGAAGGATTATTTTTTCTATTTTTAAAAATAATAATGGAAAACTAACTGCATATCTTTGCATCAGCAGGCCAGTGCTGTGGGTGCTGCAAACTTATTTCAGATTATTCACATCAAATAAGGACCGTAACGCTAAACCTTCGCAAATGACATCTACACAAGTTAGAAACTGAGACACTTTCAAAGATGTGAGCAAAGTTACTTTAAAGCCTGGTTCCAACAGAGGCTGTGCATGAGGAAGACCTGCAATGAGCACTGTTTTTGTGGGCAGACACCTGCCCGTGACGGGATGTCAGTTTTGCTGGAACAAGAATCAGCTCGACTCTTTTAGAACAATGTTAGATTTCACATGTTTTCTTGCTCTCTGCTCCTGGAAATCCAAGACAATGGGCATGAAAAAAAAAAGTTCTGTTTTATACCCATCCAGATTCAAGCAATTCCAGGAATTTCACAGTCACGATAGGGCTTTGAGGACCTCAGGGCCTGTATTTTCTGTCTTTGCTTGAAAAGTCTGTCACAACTTTAGATGGTTACACAGCTAAACTTTTGAATTTTGTATACAAATTCTCAGGTGGAAATCAGACTCAGGCACCCAATTTGTTTTGTAATGTATTTGTGTCAATTTGCTAGTTACGGGAACCAATCAATATCTTCATTTTATGCTTTGTCTTTTTGCTGTGGAATCCTAAGCATTTGCTGAAAGTGTTAAGGTGTAGTGTATATATGAAAAAAATAGGGTTAAAGTTGCACAGTCACTAAAATCAGTAAGGGGGAGGGAGGCAAAATAGAAAATTTAAACACATACTTATTCCTGACTCAGGACGGGACTGAGCAGAACAAGTAGAAACTATTTTGGATATCTGGGAGCAACCCTTGGGTTCCTATCATTTAATGTGTATTAGAAGAATTTCCTTAGTTTTATACAACATAGAAATGCCGCTTTGAGAGCTACCCTTCTACAGCTCAAAACTACTGCCCTGAAGCCAACTTTCACGTGTAAATTTACTAGTGTCAGTTACAGCCGTGCATCTTGGAGGTCTGCTATCCAATTTGCATTTCCATCCTAGCTTGGGAAACTAGGTGAGACTACACTCTTCTTTTTAATGTGCTTTACTGTTCCTAGGTTGGTTTTGCTTCACAGAAGTGTGTGACTATGGCTTTTGTTAAACAACGAGGTTAATAATATTGGAAAAATGCAACTATTCAAAGAATATTTATTCAGATCTCTGTGTTACTGTTAAGAGAAAACACTAAAAACCTCTAGCGGAGTCCTCTTTTCTGGAAGATTCTTATCTCCCTCCTTCCCCCTTCTTCTCCCCCTTCTTCTTTCAATGTTTTTGTAATAACCAAAGATATATATAATAACCAAGTGCAACAAATAACTGCTGCTAAATGTTGTAGGTGGTGTTCACCCCTTACACCAATAATGACTACCAGACTGAATGTTTTTGAGACTTCGTGACTTAAAACCTACTGTGTTTTGACCCTTTGTTATCTGTGTATGCAGATAAATGTCATCTAAACCCTAAAACTTTCAGCAGCTTTGAATTAGTAGTTCCATGAAACGGATTACTCACATGCAGTGTGTGAGATGAAACCCTAATACAGAAATTTCTAATTGGCCAAGAAGTATGGGAAAAAAACAGTTCTGGTGAAGGACCATGACTGCAAGCAGAGTTTAGTCATTTCTGTGCGGCTACAGCACTGCAGCCGGCTCACTGCTTGGCTGACGCTGACACACAACCACTGGCCTTCCCAGGGCGAGAAGACCTCTCACAATCCATCAGGAAAAACGTATTTACAGAGAAGGTTGTTAAGCACTGGAATAGGCTCCCCAGGGAGGTGGTTGAGTCACCATCCCTGGATGTGTTTAAAAACCGTTTGGATGTGGTGCTCAGGGACATGATTTAGCGGAGGGTTGTTAGAGTTAGGGTAGTACGGTTAGGTTGTGGTTGGACTCGATGATCTTTAAGATCTTTTCCAACCTGAGCAATTCTATGATTCTATGATTCTATTACTGGGGCCCTCAACACCCCCATATACACTCTGTGGTTCAGGAGCACCCCAAGGCGGGCCCATACCCTCACTTACCCGAGTGAGTCCGCAGGTGGCCTGTGAGGGCATCCCTGCGCCGACAGGCGTAGTTACAGAGGTGGCATTTGAAGGGCTTTTCACCCGAGTGCAACTTGATGTGGCGCAGGAGGTTGCCCTTCTGCGTAAAGGAGGCTCCGCACTGATTGCACTGGAAAGGGCGTTCTCCTAAGGGGAGAAGGAGGAAATGTGTAAGAACAAAAAATCTTGCACAGGAACAAGAGAAAGATTTCAGTGAAAAAAAGTTGTTTTCTCCCTGCTGCTCTGTGACTTCCACCGGCTGCAGGTTTGATATAACATGAGGCTTTCAGACTAAACCTGCCAGTTTCTTAATGCTTCACTGGCTGGGTCAATTTGATCTGAAAATCTAATTTTTTTTTTTTTCTAAATCAGAATGGCACATCACAATGCAAATTCAAACTCATTTAAATAAAGTGACTGCAACATTTTGTGTTGAAGAGCCACTCTTCCTGATCAGCAGTTTTGGAATAAACCAATATCCAATTTTGCATGTTGTGGCATTTGGTGGGGTTTTTAATGTGGCTTTTTTCAAAGGGTCTTTAAAATATGCCACTGAAGCAGCAAAATAAAAAGGAAACTCATTAAAAATGCATTTCAGGATCACAAGTTCATTTCAGCGTTACATTCTTATATTTAAATGAAAGGCACTTCATTATAACAGTTATAATAACTTCTTTTCATTTACATTTTCCCTGTATTTTCCCTTTCAATTTCTTCTCCATTACCTGTCTGTCCCTAAGCAGCCAAATCAGGAAAGAGACAGAGAGAGAGAAAGAGAGAGAGTGAAATCACATAAGTTGAGACAGTGCAGAGGAAGCCCTGTACTTCCACACGACACTCCCAGCTCCTCTCTTGGCAAGGTGTTAGCAGAGGAGTTGTAGAAATGGGCTCTCCTGGGCCGTGCCTGGGAAAGGCACAGGGAAAAATGCGAAGTTGCAGACTTGATTTGTCTAAATGGGTGCCTGCTATCAAGCAAGTGAAATAGGCTGCCTTTGCAAAAAAATCTACATGGCTGCTGTTTGCATTTAATGCTGTTTTAGAGCAGTTTTATTCCCTTAGCTTTTGACTTTTGATTTCAGCTATACAAGGCCTTAAGTCAGCAGGAAATACAGTCTCCTATGTTTCCAGTAGTACCAGACAGCGATACAGGAAAATTTAAACATGAGAGCACTCCATCATCAGGATCTGCTCCTGCATGCCCGCTTCTCTTAAGATGTAGCCTTTGCCTGAGTCAAACCAGTCTTTGAAAATCATTTGCTGAATTTTATTTTTCTTCAGCATAAATGTAATTCACTTTAGTAATTATAATTCATCAGTGACATTAGAAAAAGCTCAGAGATTAGGTCATTTTTTAAAAATATAGCAATAATACTGAATATAAAATTTCAGTGCTGAAGTTAAAATATACATAAAATAAATACAAGTTAAACAATTCCTTTCTTCTGTCTCACTTAACCATCATGTGTTACTCTGGACATGTAGGATCAATCTGTATGTCCACACATGTGCAGCTTTTTACTTTTGGATAATGCAGAAGAAAAGCTGGAACGCAATTAGATAGCAGCACAGTCCCAACACAAACAGCTGCAAACTGTGATCAGGGCTGGCAATTTCAGCAAGCAGCCAACAGAGAGATAAGCCTTCTTTATGGCAAAATACTTTCACTGGTCAAACAGCCCCAAACGGGCCAGCCCATTCCTTGTCCAGCCCAATGAGCTGACTGGCTTTGTCCAGCAAGTAAATGGATTCATCTTAATGAGATCCACAGCTGGTTCATCTGGAGTGGCCTGCAGGTGTGTTCTCTATACTTAATAAGCCATGCACAGCAGTTAGGGAAAAATGAAAATGGGTAAGAGTGTGCTCCACCTCTCAGCAGTTACTCGGTGTGGCAGGCATTTTTCAGAACATGGCTGAAAAAGCAATGAAGAAGTCAATTTGTAATGAGGGACACATTCAGAAGAAATCGTTAATTCTTGCTACGCAACTTTTTCTAGCATTCATTTCTATTATTTTTACTCAGAAAAGTGTTAAGAGGAGAAAACAACGATCACAGAAGTACTCCAGGAGATATGCCTGAAGTAAGAATGAAATAGATCTCCGGCCTACAGCTCTCCTAATTACAGGATAAATCTCACACTGTGAGCAGAGAAGACAGACAGATGGAGCATGTTGGGTGAGACTGCTGCATACCAAGATTTTCTTTAAAACTTAAAATGGGATGAAATGTAAGGGATCCTAGACTTGTGCTGCTGTACAAGTGAAACGGCATCCCCACTGAAAGTCTCTGAAACTACAAGGAGCTTAGCTCCCAGCCAGTCTCTGATGGAAGGTGACTGGCTGTAGAGCTATCCCAAAACAAGAGGGAGGGAGAGGATGAAGTTAACAATGCATAATGCATCTCCTGCCAGCTTTGTGTGCTATTTTCTTGCCTGTGCTGAACAGCGCTTTCTCTGCATTTGGTGGATTCCACGTCTGGACATGCAGCTATGGAGGGAGAGGGGCCCAAATTTTTCCTCTTGATTTGATTTTTGCCCCTTGAGCAAAAATGAAAATGGAGCCCAGAACTGAATCAACCACCACTGCGTTGGTTGCAAGCTTTAGTGGGACCCTGGACTACTTATTCAGTGAAGAATATTTCTCATCTTGAGTGAAATCTTTCTCATTTCTTAAGCATCATAATGACAAAATCGCTCAGAGTTGCAAATAGCTCTCCTTCCTCAAATGCTCAGAAACACGGGTTCTTCGGGGGGCATTCACTTTCTAAATATATTTGAGACATTTGGATCCAACCAACAAGATATAACTGAACTAACTGGTGACTCATGCCATAGGGGTGTGTGTATGAAGAGGGAATATACATACATATGCACACACAAATATGTCCATGTAGGCACACAGATGCACACATATGGTACAGGCTGAGGCGATGGGGGGTGTTGGAAGGGTTTCCTCTCTCCTTTTCCCTGAACGCTGATCACAGAAGCAGCAGCAGGCCGGGGAACATGCACACACTGAAGCGTCGGGCCAGATGAGCAATGGAGTTGGACATGTGTGAGCAGGGTGTGCCCCACAGCTGGGTGCAACAGGTCAGGCCTTGGGAAGCAGCCAGCACCTTCCAGCTGCTGGCAGGGAGAAGGGGCAGACATATCAGGTGCTGCTCTGCATATCTGCACTTGGCAGGTGTATTCATTAAAAGTAATTATGGCTTTTATCAGGTCAGGCAGTCATTTTATTTTGGCACTTCAGTGTGCTAGAGTTTTGTTCACTTATCAAATATTTATTTAAGGAAGCCTTACTGCATATGCAGGTTTTACATGAATTAGCAGCAAAGTAATTCATTTGCGAAGCTTATTCCTTCATCAGGCATGTATTAAAATGGGCTTCAGCGTAGACAGTTAAGTGTCTGTAACAGTGTATCCCATTTCTACATTAATTTTCTCAGCACAACTGAAAGGAAAAGCAGTCACCTCATGATGTCCCTTTAATTTAAACTGCCAGCTCTGAGCCTCTGCTCCCTGCAAAAGCACAGCTCCTCTAAGAGCTGCTTGCAGTAGGGCCTGAGGAGAAGACAGGAGAGAAGGCAAAGGCTTTATTTCCAAGGAAGGATTCAGGGATTCAACTTCATAATCCTTAGCTTAATTGCTGATAAAAGAAGGAGGTACTGTTGAACACAGAGGTGTTTGCTCTCTGGGTTTTAACCACATTCCCTGACTAAGAAGAGGATCCTATTGGCAAGGGATGGGTGCTGCATGCAGTCGAGAAGGTCCAGTGGCCCCACACCTACAGGCTGACAGGGCCTGCGAGGCAGTGCCTGGGCCATATGGCACGTGCATGGATTGCTGTGCTGGCCACGGTGCTTTGGAAGCGGGATTCCTGCTTCAGGAGGGAGGACAGGGCCTCTGGAGAGGCTGGCAGGGGGAAGGCAACCTGCCTCATCCTGTTGAGACACGGTGCGCAAACCCATAGATCAGCAAAAAACAGGCCAAGGCTGCTCAGCCTTGATATGACTCCATGTCTGGTTGAGGCTGCTCAGCCTTGGTGTAACACAGTGTCTGGTGTTTGGGAGCCCCATACAGCTGCTCCTCAGCTACAGCAGGCAGAGTGCTAGCCATGGCTGTGCTGCTCAGCTACCAGCACTGCACATCACTCAGAGGTATGTGCCGTCGCCCAAAGGATAACCTGTTCAGAATGACTGTGTGGACAAACATCTCTTGCTGACCATCACTACAACATGAATTCAGGACACATTCACAAATTTAACATGCTTTCCTCCAGTTTTTCACTACTGGGACAAGCACAATTTGGCCTTTTTGTTCCCATTCCCATTTCCACATACGTACATGTGTGTACACATAAATATATGCATGCTGTTCATCTGTTTGTTGTTCTCATTTTGTTGTCTTTTTATCAAGTTATGAATTGACTTTCTGCTTTAGCCACATTGAATAGACCTCCTGCTCCTCTGTTCCTCCTGAAGTTACCTTGCCTTGAACAGGCACAAAGCCTTCTGCCTCACAACTACTTTGCAACATTTTATTTAAACTGCTACAAAACTCTATCATAAATAGAGTGGGCCTGTTTGAAAGGCCTCAGGTTCAAGTCATTTTCCATACACATTTCATCAATTTTTAAAGGATCCCACTGAAATTCAATGTTAAGAGAGCATTTTTGTTATATCTAGGAGGTGTGTTGCAACCCCTCTTCTAGGAACTAGATATGGTTTTCCCAATAGAGATACATATCTGTTCTTTCCTGCCATCTGAATATTCATGCAAAACTGCTGAATATTTGTTTTCAAAGTAACTTTTATAGCACAACAGTACAGTTCAGCTCTTCTCCTTTAGCTGTAGATGTCCTTAGAACTTAGATCAGAACCCAAATTTTTAAATACCTGAACTCAGGTAAGACAAGACTCACCCTGGTCTTCACTTCATTTGTTTCAGCCTCTTCATATTTTGTGATCTTTGAAATTATTTAGAATTGGAAAATTGAGGCAAGATTCACAGTACTTTGATAATGAAAAGCCATCACCAGGGAGCACAACCTCTTTACATGTCTATTTTAGTGCCCCAATGGAAACCTTTTAGTCCAAATCTAACCAGTGACGATACTTCCTTTTACTTATGAAGCTCTTGACATAAAACTAACCCCTTATTTCCTAATGCTACAATTCCCTTAAAACTTTAAGTTACTTAATCATTTTGCCAATCACTTTTATAATCATTGGTCCATAATGAACTTTGTTGCACTGTTGGAAACATTAGAACTGGGTCAATTTCAGAGTTGGACACTTTTTTTTTTTCCAGCAATTCTTAGAATTTTCTTAGCAATTAAACAAGAGTTAGGGTTTTTGTTTTTTTTTTGAAACTTGACATTTTCATGTAGCTTCAGGCCAAACAAACTACACATTCATTCAGGCATTAATTTTGGTATCAGCATAATGTACAACTGTTGACTGGAATAAATGAAATTATGCCTATTTTCTATTACTTTGACAAACTGTGGTTTGTTTGTTTGTTTTTCCCAATTTGTAACCCAATAGCTGGAATTTCATCAAGGAGAAATTTCAACTTCTGTGCTGTACCAAAATGCAGTAACAAAATAACCGAGTTCCAAATGCCCACCGATGCTGCATTATCTTACAAGAGGGAACATGTGCACGATACTCAGGAAAGAATTCTTAGTTCCTAATATGTGGCTGATTCTTGTCAACTAAAGGAAAAACTATGCCAGGCCTTACCAGTGTGGCTTCGTTTGTGAACCATGAGCACATTGGGACCGATGCAAATTATCCCACAGATATCACATTTTAGCTTTCCGTTAGGAAGTCGAATGCCTCCAACTCCTGACATAGCCTTGCTGCCTGGGCCATTGTGTGAGCCATTCATTTTGTCTCCAGAGGTATCAAGCATTCGTAAATCCTCCGCACATTCTTCCCCATTCATTTCACAGGCACGCCCATTCTCTTCATCACTCTGAGTCTCTATTTTAATATTACCGGCTGAAAAAAACAATAGAGGATGCCACTCAGTTTCGTTGCAGTACAAATATAGTGGCCAAGAAACAGTCACATCAAAGGAGTTAACTTCTACACAGAATGTACAATATATCCAAATAACAAAAGCTACAAACACGACTACAGTTCTATGTGCCATGCGATGAGTTTACAACACGTGGAGCAATGAACAGTTAACATCAGTAAGACAAATACAAGGCATCTAGGGAACTGGGAACCCAAATAACATTACAAGTCTGTTCCTAGGTCACTTTGAGATTTTTGCATTTGTGATATTGATTTTACAGTTCAGGCTAATTGAAATAAAATTAATAACTGATCAGCATCTCATGGATTTGTCCCAAAGAACTATGAAAATAAGCAACACATCAAAGACAATTGAAAACATAACATTCTCCACTTGGCAGAAGCATCCTGAGGGTTGTACTGAATTCAGATATTTGTTTTGCAGTTTTATAGGATAAGTAAGGACAATGTTCCCATTGATCAAAGAGAACAAACATTGATTAAATAAAAAGTGAAGAAAGATGGAAGGAAAAATTCAAGAGCAAGGATGGCATCACAGGAAATTATAGGAGAAATAATTGTGTTTTAGGGCAGCAGGATTAGGGTCACGAAGCAAGAGAAAAGGATATCTACAACCATGAGCTTCTATTAAGACCAGTCAAATCAACAAAGATGGGTGGGACAACTGTTCTGACTTTTTTGGGTGACTTCTCTGTATTATAATCCCGTAGGTGACAACTGCTTGCAACTAGAAAAAAAAAAAAGCAGGTGTGAATTTGGCATAGTCTGACTATATGTGACAGCTTGTAGGTTGGTAGACTATATCTGTCTCAAACCTAAATGTTACAGAAACGGGCCATGATTCAGATCAGCTCACAGTACTGTTCATTCCTCTTCTCTCTGCAGGACTGTGTTATCTTTTTTTTTTTTTTTTTAGAATAAACTATCTTTACAGTTAATTCCTTGTTTTCTGATCTGATGACTTCAGTGGAAAAAACAGTTCTTCATTTGGCTCCAAAAGACCAAATCTTTATTTCCTTTCAGTGAAAAACCCAGTTCTACTATGCAACCAGGAGGAGATTATTTACTGTAATGGCTAGCTGTGTATGTAAGGGGTCTGCTTCACCCCATAGAGAGCCAGGTCTCTTTGTGCAACAGCAATTACATGGGAGCCTTATTCCTATGTGCTGCAGTAGCAATGACATAATTAAGCTATGGGCACTAATTACATCAAAGGTTGAAAGATCCTAACATTCACTTGAAAATGAAATGTTTGCTCAACTTCTCCCTGTGACCCCCTGCAACCTCCCAGGTGTTCCAGCCGGACTGCAGAGATGTGCCTGATGACAGGGTCTGAAGAAAAGCCCTGCTGGGAAACGTGCTTGGAGTAAAGCTGTTCACCTTTCTGAACACTGCTTGGCTGAACACTTTTTATAAAGTCTGCCACTGTAGGCAGTTGAACATTTTTTCAATGAAAAAAAATAATTGTAATAAAAATCATATGTAAGACAGATAAAATGTACATCCAGAACAGCAGGTATCCTTTAATAATTATATCCTAAAGAGGGGAATAATTTAGAGGTATGGAAAAAAAAACAGTGACAAAACAATGATTGACAAAGATGGTAGAAGTGGCTAATCAGAGGTGTGCTACCCTATTCTACTAGCAGAATACTGCCCTGTAGTGCTGTTTTCACTGTGGTGAACAGCAGCAATAGAACTATTCACCTTGAGCGTATGACAGATTTTCCATAAATCACACAACAAGTACTTTCTCTTAATTATAAGAATGATAATTTGTATGTAAATATGTACATAATAATATAATAATTGGTTATGTAAATAAATTGCATATGCCTCACCTGCTAGGAGTTTGGAGAAGGTGTCTTTTGAAGTAGGCTTTATGTTAAGTTGAAACAAAACATATGTGAACAAAGTAAAAAGATCACACTACTTAAACCCTTTGGAAGCGTAAGTAGACAAAAGAACATTGCTGAGAGGTGAAATGGCACACAAATAAATCACAGAAGTAGGAACTAGATGGAAATGCTCTGAATTCAGTGAGCTGAACTTGCAGTATACTTACGGGAAAAAGATTTGGGAATTATCGCATGAAAGTCCCTAAAGCCTTCTGCCCCATATGCAGCTGCAATGAAGAAGGCAAACAGGATGCTGACTTGTAGTACTGCTAGCAGTAAATGTAAAAGAAGATGGCATTATTGCTATACAAGAAATACATAGGAGAAAGAGCCACCGTCACAGAAGCAACACAGGCAGTTCAGGACAAAGCAGTAGGACAGCAAGCAGAGGAATTCAGACCTAGCTCTGATGACTGTGATTTGTGAAAATGCCACGTTTTCCAAAGCATCCAACAGGTTTTATCAAGTTTTCTAAAAGCATAACCTTTCTTGGGCATTCCCCTTGCTTGTAGGTTAACTCCTACTGAAGTCAAGAGGAACTCTGGCTGAAGCATCTAGAAAAAGGGCAAACAGGAACAGAGCACCTAGCCCAGACCTCTCCCAGTCCCAAGGAAACCACAGCCTCTGCAACAAGAAGACCTTTTGCTGTCATTCTCTCTTTACATGGTAGAGATCTCTTCTTTATCTGTGCTCATTTCTAGTGACCGCAGTTGTGAAAGTTAAATTGCATTGTTTTCTTTGCACATCTGATGAACTTATATAATGGCAGAACAGAGAGTTATTTTATATATATAGTTGTGTACCGGCACATTTTTTTGTATTTCTGATGCCAGTCCTCAGAATGTATCTACACAAAAGCAGCTGCACAAACACACTATAGTGCACGTTATGAGTTCCAAGTGCAAATTAACATGGCCTGGGGTACGCTGATAGCGGTAATGATACAGTTCATTACTTGCTGTTAGCAGTGACAGAGATACTGATCTCCTCAAACTTCACTAAAGCTCTGCAGCAATGCCTCTGGAGCAGCACAGCAGCCCTGAGCAATGCAGCTCTGCATGAAGCAGAGCTGGCACCCAGGATGTCCCTGCAGCAGTGCTCACCAAGGGTTTGCTTTGGGTGGGAAGCTCACCGATGCATGGTGAGGCCAATTCCTAACTCTGGCTTCTCACAAAGAATTTATAGGTCTAGTTAGCAAATAAAATCTCTTCATACTCAAATTTAGCACATTTTGCAGGCCTGTTTCTCAAAAGAAAGTTATTGTAAAAAGACCCACTGGTGCAGGAGAAGGAACAGGGAAGAGAACCACTCCAGCAGAAATACTCAGGATTTTTGTCGAGTCTGACTGAGAAATGCAGGAAAAAAAAGGCTGCACAGCTTTATCTGGAGACTTAGCCTGAAAAAAAGTAAAACAATAAGATTTTCTATTTCTTCTGTGAGAGATGTTCTGTCCCTCCCTTGCTATGGTGGGCAAAATCACTCCTGGGGCACAACTAGCTGGGAATCAGACTTTTCAGATGCACTGATTTAGAACATTGCATTTGCACAGTTTTCTCAAGCAGTTACTCAATAGTCTTTGTAGAAATAGTGTCTGGTAAATTCATGTCCTTATACACACACATGCAGGCATTAATTACCTGTACAATAATTCATTCTAACAATTTTTCATTGGCTCTTCTAACACCATCAAAGCTTTACTTATTAATTGACTTAAGTTCTGTTGGAGATCACCTTATAAGGCTCTGTGTTTTACTCTCTTTATACCCTCTCTGTACACCAGTACTACCTTTGTACTGGTGCTATTTGGGGATGCCTAAACCAAGCCCTGTTTTTGTGTGCAAGGAATGTAGAGTGCATCAGTGTCACTGTACTGGCAGCTCTGCCTCCACCTCCCTGTTGACCTACCCATACTGTGGAAAATTTAACCCAGGGCACCCTGTGGGTTTCCCGTGCTATCTGATGTCTAATGAGAGCTTCGCTCTGGATTTTCTGAAGAGCATTTGAAATTTACGTTAAGGAAGAGTGTTTGCCATGACAAAAGGTAGCTTATGCAAAGTATTTGGACAAAAAAGAACTGACATGTCAAGGGGAAGAGGCGTGACAATATGATTTATCTGTCTTTTCAGATCCAAGCACCGTTTCGTTGGGAAGGGCACTGTAGTTGGCTCAGCATGGCACTCAAGCTGGGACACCCAGAAAGGCGTGAAGAGGGATGGGGGCCTGAGTCACACTTCCCTGGAAAGAACTGAGCAATGCCAAGAGGGAAGGCAGTTGTTTTGCAATGAGCGAAATAGTCTGTTAGCGGGGAGAAAGGAGAAACCAAATGGACTTCCTCGGAAACAGGAAGGTTTGGAGGAGCAGCTTTTAAAAGACCAGAGAGTAGGCAGCTGGGGAAAAAGCATGGGTAGGACTAGTGATTTGTCTTCAGCTCCACGTGGGCTCCCTCCCACACGTAAACACCTTTCAAAGTTTTGTGAAACTTTGGTACTAGCACGGTTTTGAGTGCCTGGGCTAAAATCCAATTTGAAAGAGAATTTCCCATCCCAACTCATAATCTTCTCTGCTGGGATTTTTAAAGAAGAAATATAATAAGACCAGGCTATCAAAGGTATTTAGGAAGTAACAGAGAAAAACAGGTCATACTGAAGTTGCTGAGGAATTTGAAGGATAGAAGTACCTAACTCCCATTGATTTTTAATGGGATTTGAGTAGCTTTTATTGCGGTGAAGGTACTTAACTGCATCGTGTGGCATATACATGTCTTAAAAGAGTTGTCCTTTAGCCTATCTTTGAAAGTAACCACAATAATCTAATTTTTGGTCATGACATTACTCCATGCAAATTCTTGCTCGTGCTTAGCAGGCAATAGCAAAGAAAATTCCTCTTGAAGTTGTTTCAAATAATTTGAGTGCATGCAGTTTTTTGTTTGTATGGCTCATTTGTTACTCCAAGACAAGTCAGAAGCATTTTGTTGATGTTAGTTGATGATTAACAGTAGCTTTGAAGTCCAGCAAGAGTTTTGCGTGCAGACACCACAGCTATTCAAGCATTAGACAGATGAAGCTGCAACAATATTTGATTCATGTGAGCAGTGGATTGAGAGTATTATGGTGAGAAGGAGAAAACCTTTTACATCATTTGTGCTAGCAAATTATATAAAATGTTGCTATAAAGGTAGAACAAGATGAAAAAAGCCTGTTAGACTGAAATAAACCACCTCAACACATGAGGCTGTCAACAAAAGCAGCCAGGATCTCTTCCTGTTTGCATAAGTGGAAGATACAGATAAAATAGTGTTGCAAGCAATTCTACCTGCTACTTCTTTGATAAGGCATAACAGGTACTCTGTTCTGTGCATCACACATGGCTATGACCTGGAATCCATATCTTTTCTTTTCATGTCCTACTCATTAACTGTGGCATCAGTTCTATTCTGACAGAAAAGTACTGCAGGTAAATGTTGTTCTCAGGAATACAAGACACACAGGAGGTTGTTTGTTCACAGAATATTTAAGGATTCATTTTTCACTGGAAAGGCTTGACAGCAACAGAGACATTCTTTAACTTCTGTTTCCATTAATAGTATCTTTACCTTATGAGCTTCTGAAGGGACATGAAGAATCATGTAGCTGTAAAAAAAATAAAAGCCAACAAAAGGCCTGGGCAGAGCAATCATAATGAGCTATGCAATGATCTAAGCCCTTAGTAAATAAAATTCAGAAAATGCAGCATGGCAAAGCTTGTTAGGCATGACTGTCTTGCCCAATCTTTTCTACATATAGCACTGCACTGCCCAGTTTATCAGGCATTTGTGGTATTGCATGTGCAACATGCTGAAAGTTAGAGGTCAGCTCAGAACAGCCTGAAAGGCTAGAACCTATGATGAGACTTAATTGCTATGGATAAAAATAATTAGTAAATAAAATAGGCTGTATGCAGCCCATGTTGCACAAACTGTTACACAGGGTTTTGTTTAGGAAAGGAGCCAGCACTTGCCGTGCTACAAGACAGTGAGAGCACAAACACCAGGGAGGTGAGTGTCTGAGGCTGGTGAGGAAGCCCCAATATAGAGCAGGCACCTTATCACTTCACTCGAGAGTCCTGAGTTCTGTACTGCAGGCTGCACTGTGGCAAAGAAGGGGTGGCAGATAAAAGTGACAGCTTTTTAATTAGAAGCTCTCAGCTGGATTTTTAAAGGGAGACAAAAATTACAGAAAGATGTGTAACAGCACGACTCACAGAGGCACGCCTGTAGGTACAGCAGACTGGGTACACTGGATAAGAAGAGTGTCCCTGCAGGGTCAGAACTGCCCCCTCTTTGACAACAAGTGCCAATCAGCCCTTGGCAGCCAATTGTGCCCCACTCTAATTTTGGCTTCCAATCAAATGGATATTATTCCAGAAAGACAGGCATCCTCCGATAAGCTATCTCTGGTGGGACAACCAGTACAAGATGCTCCACCCTTCTCATCATCCTCCACCACTGTTTCCTCCCACTGCCACCCAGCTGTGGGCACCTGCAGTGCAAGCCTCAGCGCCTGCCTGCACGCCTTGGCTTCAGCAGCACGCCGCAGGGAGCAAAACGCATCAACACAGCTTCCTGGGGCTGCACCGAGATCAGGCTGCAGGGAAGGCAACCGAACAAACAAGTAACCAGCAAAATGTTTCCTCTCTTGGTATAAAAATAAGGGACTCTAGCTCCACTGCGCAGACTCCCAGTAAGTTCCAGTGGCTTAGCCATAGGAATCCTTTAATGTACCCATGAGGATGTATAGGTTACAGACGGAGTCAGGTAATGACCCTGAAATCTACTCACATGACTGAGGCTAAGTGCTTTTGGCAGTGAGTTGGTGTTTCAGCAGGAAACCATCCAAGAGCCTGATCTAGTTTGTGTTTATAGTTAGTCTTTATCACGCTACTTGTTGGTACATCTTGTACTGAGTTCATGTTCTTTTTTCAAAGAAATAGTAACTACCTGGCTCCTTGATGCTCATCTGAATTGCCAATGAAACAATTCTGAAGGAGTAAGAGCATTATCAAGAATCACAGAATCATAGAATCACAATGCTGGAAAGGACCTACAAGATCATCTAGTCCAACCATCCTCCTATCACCATTACTACCCACTGAGCTACTAAACCATATCTCATAGCACCTATGAGACATACTGAACCTATTTCTCAAGTTCCGCGTGTAACCCGTGCTTCCTCTATAAGAAGTACTGTGTCCTTCACTGGCCACATGACAGAGAAGCTAAGGAAACTGCTACAGGCTTGTTGGTAACAGCACTTCTTGATACTTTTCTGTTATGAAAAGTAAGCTGGGAAAGGACTGAAGGGAAGAAACTGAAGGGAAAGGTTTGCTGACAACCTATAGCAAGAACAGAGCTTGTCATCCTCAACAACTTTGTCTCATCTGATTTTTTTTATGTGGATATTAAAGGATGAGGAAGAACCAAAAGGGTATTTAACAAGAAATTTTTAAAAAGCAAAATAACCTCAAGTAACTGTGCACAACAGTGAGGTTAAAACACTCCAAACATACGAAAATATTCCTGGCTGATAGAGGTTTATCTGTGTGGAAACATGTTTACATGCTAAGTTTGTTACTGGTGAATCTGCATCCTCCAGAAATTCCATAAACATTGCACTTTATATTCTTTCCATCACGGCAGCAGTTGTCCAAGAGAAACAGAGTCTCATACATTCCATAACCTAACATCTGTAAGGCAGCCCTCTTCTCTAATATTTCCACAAGGCATATTTGGGTGAAATTCATAGGTGGCATATTTGGGTGAAATTCATAGGTGATTACCTTTCTTCAACTAATACAATGAAATTCTAGCTAAAGGAAGTCACATGTGGCAGCCTGGGAGAAGGTGAAAACAAGAGCTTTGTAATCACAAAGGCCCCTTGTAGTTCATGCAGAGTGTGCATCTGCAAAACAGTCTGTTTTGGAGAAGAGGAGTGACTGAGACAAGACTGAACAGGGACACCAAAGACACTCCTTACAGATGAGAGAGACAAGTACTGTCTTACAAGAAGCCATATGGACATCACTGGAAGTTGTCCTTACTGTGCTACAAATCTGAGGATACTATGGGCATCCCTAGCCAAAGCAAAGGACTTAGCAAATGCAGAAACATAGACAGTGAAGCGTAACTACACGCTTAATGGGATCAGGTACATACAAATGATGTGAACACCAGTTAGAGGGGGAATTTTAAGCCTAACTGAACAAGAGAAAATCTTGTGAAATCTGAATATGTACACAGGGCATTGGTCAGATCTGTACCAGATGAAGATGGTGGTCAGCGCTCTGCAGAAGAGCTAGTGCTTAGGAGTTGACCTCAGTCTGTGGGAGGAAGGGGAGGACACAGCTCCCAGGCTTGCCACTGTGGTACAGGGAGAGCAAAGGAGTGGGAAAGGAGAACTGTTTGCATATTACTTCAGAGCACCTAAATTTGCCTTGCCCTTCATGTAAAACTAACCTTTGCAAACTTTCCTCTTTTCATGCTCCAACTCAGTGGACTACATAGATATCTTTCATTTTGTCCCTGGCGTGGTACACATCCTCACTGGCTCAGGATCTGGCCTTGTGAGTCCTCTCTTTTGCACATTTACACTACGCCTTCTCAGTCAGTAAGACAGATGCAGGGACTTTTACTGGGGACTGTTTAGCTACCATGACGATGCTTTGAGTGCTATCTGACACAAATGTCAATAGTTCCCCAGCTGCAAAAGGGTTAGTAGATCTAAAATTAGATTAAGCAGCTGTGTTTAGGTTTGGGGAGGTGCCTATGGTGCTGGGCCAATGCTGTGCGTTGTCAGTCTGCTCTTTCAATAAGAGGTTGGAGGTTGAAAAGGAGAGGAATCTTGCTATTTCAACACTTAAGAGGGAATATTTGATACCAATTTTATTGAATGGTCTACTGTCAAAACAAATTCCAGAGCCGATTCTCCTCCACTGGACAGTGAAAAAAACAACCAAGGACATTGGAAGTTGGTTCTAGATTAAAAAAGATCAAATGCAGTCTTCACATTACAGTAGTAAGTTAGATGATCTCTCTCAGGACTGTACAAAGAAGGTAATCCTGAGGTAGCTTGCTTTAGTCATACTACTCCTGCTCAGTTATTTTTCTAGAAGTATCTATTTGACACTACTGAAGTTTTTTCTTTTTGTGTTGCAGAAATATTGCCAGAAGGTTTTGCAATGTAAACAGCTGCATACCTGATCACAGCGTGCTCAACAGTCTGCTGAAAGGAAATCCTAGTCTACATCTGGGGAAGAAGCATAAACTGTTCTACAAAAATCCTAAGGAAATCTCTGAATATAGGTATACCAGATAGGTCTTGAGGAGAAAAATATAAAGACAAAATTAATTCCTTCTCATCATATATTACAGTCAGTGCTTTGCCACAGGATCTAGAGCTCCTTTTTAGGCAATCCATCTTCCATGCTGGCTGGCATGGAACTCCCAATGGTGCTGGGAGACTCTTGAGAGCTGAAAGATCTGGATTATTCTGAAAGACTGCAGAACAAGTCTGTTCAGTCCAAATTATTGAAGGACTTGTCTTTCCTCACTTCCTTGGCCAGTTTTTCTATCTGCTTTTTCATTGTTTTTACCTCAGGAAAAACAAACTCTCTTTGCCTTCCCTGAACAGAATCTATTCTTAACTATATTAGCATTGTGATAAGTTACCCTTGACATAATTTTCCTTTTTGTGAGGCATCCAACAATTGCAGTGTATACCGTTTCCTTGGGTCTTTGAACACAGTGCTAAGAGAAAAACCTTAATTTCATTAGCATTCTTTAAAAGCTGACTCAAAAGGAAGAACAGATTATTCCAAAAATCCCAGTTTCTCAGAATGAAGTGAAAAAAGCTCATGACAGAAGTTCAGACTAAAGAATTTTATGTATGTAAAAGATATTACATCAGGAACTACCTTTCCTCCTTTTAAGTTCTGTTACACAAATGCAAAAGAGATCAGAATGAAGTCTCGCCGCTAGAGCACTTGGATGCAGGTGGCCATAACCATTAGTGGTGGAGATAGGGTGATTGATGTTCATAAAAGGTAAAAACAATCTTTGAGAATCTTTTCTAATTTCAGAGACGACATATAAACCATGAGGAGGTTTATTTTAGTAAGGCCATTCTGCTCTAAAAATAGTTCAGGAAGGAGATGATAGCCAAAGTAGTCAAGCTTGTGGCAACTTCCTAGCTCTCATCTCTAAGCGCACCTCAGTGGTGATTTGGAACTCCAGAACTTAGGAGTCCCAATTAATGTCCTCATCTGAAGGATGTCTCTGAGATCAGAAGGGAGCCATGCTGCAGAAGAATGCTCTAAACTGAAGCTACTTGGACTTCTGGTGCAGCTGTTATGCCTCCAAGTGAGAAAGGCCAATATGGTTAGCCACTGAGGTCCAGCTTCCTCAAGCCTTTAGCAATCCTTAAGGCTGGTGAATGTAAAACAGTGTTTTAAGCTTATTTACCACTTTCTTAAATGAGTAATTTGAAATTTGAAACTCATTGGAAACACAGTCAAGATCACAATCTTCAAACAGTCACAAACACCATGCTGAGTATCAGTATCTTACATCAAAATGCAACCGTTTTCTTCACATGGATAGATCAGCAAAGCATCTAAGCCAACATGTTTCTGGCAGAGCTTTGAGGGTTACAAGAGTTCAAAGCTTACAAAGTAATAGTTGTTGAATTAAAGGGTCTTCAATAGCACTGCTCTTGAGCCCACTGTCATAAATTGCCCCAAACTGACTATTACGATCAAGTGAAACCTACATAACTCAGACCACAGAAATTCTTTCATCAAGGCCTTAATTTCTGCCTGTAGTACCAAGTAATCTAAGATGTTTTAAACAGCATTCAGACATTGATTGAATTTCTCTAAATTATTCCACTCATTTCAATACACCTACCTTTTTTTTTATTTTTTATTTTTTATTTTTTAACAACTGTCTATCAATGAGAGATTTTTACAGAAAGCCACTGTCTTGTGGCTCTCCAACTGGAGGCACTAGCAAAACTAGACCATCAGAAAACACAGATAAGCCTGAAAAACACAGATAGTTGAGAAATCAGACCACTGTCTCAAGTTCCGTATCTAAATTTTGGGCATCTGAAAACCAGGTCCACTCTCTGTTTAGCATGCATGTTCAGGCAGATATGTGTTAGCCTCTCACAAACTCTCTGCCATGACTTGTAAACTGATGAGTGGAGAGGTAGTTAGCAAAAAGAACACATACTGACATATCCTGGTTTCAAAGCTCCAGACCTGCCTGGTTCAGGCATTGCTTCCCTGCAGCAGAGGGAGACTTCCAAATGCATGTTCCACCACAGCACCCTACAGAACGCAAGCAACTGCACAGCAGAGGACAGTAATTTTGAATTATTTGAATTATTTGGGAGTTCAAGTCTCCTTGATTTACAGTGGTGTTTAGACTTTTAACACAACCTGAGCTTCTCAGGATGAGTAGAGAAAAAAGAAACCCACACTAAGAATGCTGTTGAACTTGAGTCCAATAGCAGCCATAGCTGAGAAACATCACAGCTTCCTCCTTGTCCGGCTTAACAGGAAACCTCTATCTGCTGTTCCTCTAACTCCTTCCACAAACACTCAGAGCAGTCTGGACATATTACCCATTTCCTCCTGACCCAGTTGTTTATCTCCTTAGCACCTGTCATGGCCTAGAAGTTTGGACCAAGTTCTATACCAGTTGCTATGATGTAAATTTAGATCAACCAAGCAGAAAGGCTTCTAGAAAACTCCAAAGAAAAGCAGTGTGCACCTCTAAGCAGTGGGTGCCCTAGAAGTAGTTGTAGTGAAGTCTGAGAGAGCGCTTTCTCAGCTGCTGAAATCTCAAGAAAGCTGCATCACCTTGTTCTCACCCATGGCATCTTTCAAATGATTACTTAATGCACATGCACAGAGCTACTAAAAATTTTTTTTCAGGGTTGTTCTGTTGCTTTGTTGTTGTTGTTGTTGTTGTTGAAAGGGCAATGCACCATAAGGCCTAAAGGTCTGCTCAGCTTCCATGCCTTCCTCCACATTCAAGTTCAAGAACATGTCAGGGCTTTATGTCTGTTGCAGTAGTATCACAGGAGACATTTAAACAGGCTGCCATCTCTCACTGCATTCAAGGAAATGGTGGCTGTTCAGTTT
Source organism: Pavo muticus (assembly GCA_016647715.1). Classification (NCBI taxonomy): domain Eukaryota; kingdom Metazoa; phylum Chordata; class Aves; order Galliformes; family Phasianidae; genus Pavo; species Pavo muticus. The sequence continues at coordinate 1,610,256 of JACDJE010000082.1, read as the reverse complement.
GGGATTATCTTAAACTATGTGGAAAGACATTATCTCAAATTCCTGGGCCAGAAGCCTCATGACTTTCTGTCATTTCTCTTCCCTATTTATAAATCTTTTCCTTTTTTCTCTCAGCCTCCCCCCTGCTCCCTCTCCACTTGGACCTGCTCCTGCACACTCCTGGAGGTGAAACTCAATAGCTGCAGTTGTGACACTGCAGTTTGTGTGTCATATTGTAACCGGGTTTCCACATCCTCCTCGCTCTGTTGTAAAAGGCCTTGAAGAGGAAGAAGTGCAAATAATGAAATATAGGAAAGCAGGAAAAGAGGAAGCAGCCGAGAGAGAGCAGCCCAACTGAAATGCTAAGAATTATGGAGAAGTGACAGAAAGGGAAGCACAGACCAGGAATTATACTTGGTGGCTTAGAAGAAAAAAATACAACAAACAAAACAAACACGGGCTCAGCCTTTTCTGCCCCTAAAACAATCTCCCAGATTACTCTTTTCCAACTTTCACTCACTTGACCAGTACTCCCCTTCCCACCTACTTTAAGAAAGTTACTGAACCGTGCTACCGTACAAGCAGCCTGACTTCATCAAAGCTGAACCTACCACTCTGCTTCTCGTCTTCGTATTAAGAGGATGGACAAGAATAGGTATTGTTCTGAGGAAGAAAAGAGGGAAATCAAACACAAAGGAAAGACCTCAAGATGCCTCACCTTAGGGTGAAAGTGCTCTATTAGGCAATGGCTTTCTTTGCTGAGAGCAGAGTGGTGGAAGAGTACTGAAGGAAATTAGCTAAAGAAGAACAGGGATTGCCTAACAAGGCAATCCTGCCTGATTGCCAGGGGATGGAGCAGACAGCTTAGGAAGTCCTTCCCCTGAGATCATGTACTGTTCCGTCCTGCCAATTCAGAATGAAACTTGGCTGGAGCAGAAAGCATTCAAAATTCACATGAAGAATTTTCTCTTCTCTATTTGTAGGCAAAAGAGATACAAAGCAGAATGTGAATCTGTTAAAGAACACCATATGACTGAGCCTTTTACGCTCCCCCTATCTCGGGGACTTTTCTGTAAGAATTAATCTGATGCAGGGATGAGTAAAAAGTAAAACTTGTAAAATGACCCTCTATAAATATCACAGCCTCTAGAATTATGCAGACTTTTTGAGTCAAGCTCCAGTCTTATCTTATCTGGTGGCTAACTGAATGTTGTAGTTTTTCAGGAAGATAGTGGTGAAATCCTGTATGTAAATGAAGACAGGAGTGTTACACAAAGGTGTACTGCGGTATAATTATTTGTTCATCACTGTGTGAAAACTACCCTGTTGGAAGAGCTCCTTCGAAACCATTTGTGGCTATTCCTCCACAAAGGAGGCTGTCAGGAGGTGATAAGAAATGGGTATTAGTGAGGCTTCACTTTCTTTGAAACAGTCTTGCACAGCAAGCACCAGCAGGCTCTGATATTTTCCCTACTGTTTATCTGTAAAATAGAAAATTTGTTCTGGGCCACTCAATCAGTATTGAGTTCTTCAGCTAAAGTTAATATATTTTGGAACATGTAGGAAAGCGAAGAGAGAAATTTACCTGTGTATGGAGTTAGCTTCTGATGAACAGCAGCATTCCCTTAGACCTTGTGACTGTTGGAAAGCTGCACTGCGTTTCCCATCCTGCAACTCTAAGTGCTCTTGCGCTTCCTTACAGATATAGCAACACTAGCTCTAGCTCACAGTCAAGTACCATGTGTACTGCAGAAAAGGGAGACTGTAAACAGGAGGGAAATCAACTTTTTACATGAGTAAATAGTGACAGGACAAGGGGAAATGGTTTTAAACTAAAGGAAGGGATATTTAGATCAGATGTCAGAGGGAAGTTTTTCACAAAGGGTGGTGGTGAGGCCCTGGCACAGCTGCCCAGAGGAGCTGTGGTGCCCCATTCCTGGAGGTGCTCAAGGCCAGGCTGGATGGGGCCCTGGGCAGCTGAGCTGGTGGGTGGCAGCCCTGCCCACAGCAGGGAGCTGGAACTAGATAATCTTTGAGGTCTCTTCCATTCCGAGCCATTCTAAGATTCTATAAATACTTTTCTAGGAATGGCAGGGTGATCAAGCTGTATTATTCACAAACAAGTAAATGCTGATTCTGTGCATACATGTCCATGTACGTATATGTAGGTCATAACAGCAGTAATGCACCCTATTTATTTCCATGGAAATTACAACAAAGAGCTCAATTAGACTATTCGATAGAGCAAATTTTCAGCTACAAAACACTATTTTTCAATATAGTCACCAATATTAGCTACGCATTTTTACCAGCCATGAACAAGAGCGTGCATGTCACTCTTGTAAAAAGCTGCAACAGCAGAGGTGACCTACTGTTTCACAGATGCTATGTCAGCTGATGGCTGCTTCTTCAACTTTTTTTTTGATGGAGAATTCACATGTCATTCCATGGACTGTCGTTTTGACTCCTGCTTATAGTGGTGACACCATGTCTCATCATCATCATTAATGATGTGGTCCAGGAAACTTTCACCTTCAGCCTTATATTGGTTCAAAAGGTCCTAATAAACTTGCATACAGTGTTCCTTCTATTCTTGTGTGCACATTCATGGGACCTGCCTGGCACAAACAGCTACAATTTCAACGTTGCCACCATCATTTCCGATACTGAAGCTGATATTCAGCTCCACACACCTGGTCATAATCGGCCAACCTGTATGATGAGCTGATCAAGATACTGTTCATTTTGTTCTTTGACAGCTGTGCATGGCTGTCCAGAATGTGGCTTGTCTTTCACATCACTGTCACCACTGCTGAAACACACCACCTACCACCACACTGTGCTCACATCCACTGTTTCGTCTCCACAAATGTTCAGCAGGCATCAATGAATGTCAATGGATGCCATTTCTTTTCACATGAAGGAATTCAATGACACAATTTTGCTCCATACACACTTCTAAGTCAGACGTCATTCTTTCAGACTGCCCTTCTGCTGCCATTTGTCACGCAGCAACAAAATATAAAGTAATACTGATGGGAAGGTTCAACCTCTACTGCCATCCCACCAACATCTGCCTCTGACATTGTTGCCCCATGTCATAAAATAGGAGGCATTACTTTCAGAACAGTCCTTGTATATGAGAGATGTATGACCACTGTGAGGGTTTTACACACCTTATTTGTTACAGAGAAGGTCTGGTGTATAATTTGGGAGCGAGGGCTATGACCTGAGTGCTCCTGGCTTCCCTGGTTCTAGTCTGGTTTTAACTTCAGTGGAGCCCCTCTTAGAATTGTAGAACCATTAAGGTTGGAAAAGACCTGTAAGATCATCTAGTCCAACTGTCCACCTACCACCAATACTGCCCACTAACCCATGTCCCTAAGTACTATTTCTGCCCTTTCCTTAAACACCTGCAGGGACAGTGACTCCACCACTTCTTTGGGCAGCCTGTTCCAATGCCTCACCACTCATTCTGAGAAGAAGTTTTTCCTAGCATCCAACCTGAACCTCCTCTGATGCAACTTAAGGCCATTACTTCTCATCCTATCACTGTTACCCGGGAGAAGAGGCCGACCTCCACCTCACCACAACCTCCTATCAGAGAGTTGCAGAGAGCACTTCCAAAGACAAAGATCAGTCATGCAGCTATTCAAGAAACAATGCTCTGTCAAGTCAAGAAAGTATTATAAGAAAGCTTAGCTCTGGATGTTCTCCACAGTAAATGGATCAAATTTGATTTTGGATGAGAAATGGCAAGTGAAAGAAGCAGAAACATTATTTTCCTGTCAAGACAGTCATAATGCTACTAACTGTTAAATCAGGACAGCAGGAAACAACTAAGCATTGATCTCTACTGCAGCCCTAGCCATAAGGAAAGACATGAGTAGTTTGCTTGATTAAGGAGCAATACCACAAGGGGATTTTTATGCTGATGTAAACTTGGAAAAAAAGAGAACATTAAATAGCATTAGAAATAGGCAATACTTGGTCCAGAACTATCCTCAGTTTCTCATTGAGTATAAACAGCACTTTTATTTTAATAATTTTCTTCCTCCCAAACAGCGGCCTTCTACTTCAGCCTACAGAGAATTTGATAATGAACCAAACTTTATGGCATCAAAGAGGGTCAGGGCACTGGATTCAGACTTGGGAAATCTAGGTTTTATTCCTAGCTCAGCCACAGACTTCCTGTGTGGCCATGGGAAAGGCGCTTATTCCATCATGTGCCTTTACTTCCCTATCTGTACATCTTTCAATTCTTTTTTTAATAGGGATATTTTTTTTTTTTTTTTTTTTTTTTTTTTAATGGGGAAACTCAAAAGTTTTGCTACTATCAGGAATGATTACTCTATCAGAGTGCATGCCTTACGCGTGTCCTAACACACGAAGCTGGAATCTGGTCATGCTGTGGTCACCCTCCTGGCATGTGTCCCATAGGAGGCAACTGGGGAGCATGGGGCAGACAGCAGTGGTAGCTGCTATCACTTAGGTGTTGGTGAAAATGCCACACATAATCTGTGAAATGTCCCACAGAATTATACACAAGTAGGAGGTTTTTTATCATCCCTCCAAGTAAACTTCACATCCATAAAATACTGGAGATCAAGTGCTTGGAGCCCTCAGCCAGCTCTCCCTTATCTGGGATTGCTCCAGGTCAAAAAGGAGACTTTTTCTTCCACAAGCTATTGACACAAGAGCAAGAAAGGAACTGTAAGTTTCCTGAGCCAGCCTGTTCCCATGCTACCACTCTGTTTAGAGAGAGAGAAGTAAAAGTCACAAAGGTAACTACGTCAAGAAAAAAACAGTGTAAGCTGTTTAAAATATCCAAAACATTCTAAAAATTCCTGCTACAGTGCCATCAGCATGGCAGAAGCTATGAGTGGCCTGAAAAAGGAAACAAGAGAGGGGCTAAGCTTGTCCCTCTTGCCTATACAAATCAGGCATAGTGATCGAAATTTGGCCTCCCATAAGTGTTTGTGATCTTTTTATACGATCAGTTTTGGCATTTTCCTGCCCTCTCAGCATTTATGGAATATTTGAAAGTGTCTAGCAGGCAAAATTTTGTCAAACTTCCTCTCCACTCTTGGTCTCATGTCCTAGGCAGTGTAAGTGCCCTTTGAGGACTCTTTTTGTCTCTTTTTAAAATGTGCTCAGTTTCTGCTTCAAACAATTTCCAAATATTGCAAAAAATCACCCATCTTTACCAAACAGAAAGGATTCTAATGTGTTACAAGTTTTCTGCTCTCACCTGTGACTTTCAAGCAGTCACATTTATTGGCCAGTGATAGAGCCTATTAGGATGTTAAATAGGGATGATTTCTAGACAGGCAAAACTCTGAAGTTCTAATGCTGCGTCTAAATATATGTATGTATATGAGTCTGCCTGTGTGTTCAAGGGAACAACACTGAACTCAAGGTCTGAGAACCGGTAAGTCTCAAAATCATACTCTTACTTTACACAGAAATTGATCATTTTGAAAGGACTACTCACACAGTGACTAGTTTCTCCCTAAATCAGTGTCTCTAAGTTCATTCCCATGATCAGTGTCTATAAAATACAAATCCTAGGCTGCTTAGGCACGTGAAAAGCCAGCTGGTGTGGTACTACAATTAGGAAACCTCCACCTATCCCATGAACTACCATATTGGAACTACTTGTAGCTACCAAGCTGGAGAGTGTATCAATACTATTCAGTTCAGGATTAATAATGTACCTAAATATCATGCTAACACCCAAACTTTGTGGTTGAATTAAGAGTAAGACAAATTGAAAAGGTGAAAACCTTCCCTCCTAAAATGCAAAGCAACTTTATAGAAAGCTGTTATTTCTTATTAGCTAAAGTAAACTTTGGGCCATGTTTGCTCTGCTCTGTGGAGTACAATGTGAAGTCTGGAAATCAAACTAAATCTTGCAAATTCCACCATCTGTGAACACATGTAATCTGAAAATATAACTTCCTGTATTGGATCATACAGGCTAAGCCAGGCCACTGTCAGGCAGGTATCAGACTTTGCCTTTAGAATGCTGACCATTAACTGTTAAGATGGTCAGAAAAGAGACAAAAATATCAGACAGACCAGCGATGCTTTGTTCATTTGGAAGAGAGCATCTCAAGGAAAGAAGCTACTGCCTTATCCAACAGAAAAAGCCAAAGTCGTAATGGCTGAGTACTTCTGAGTTTCTAAGGTGCTCAAAACCATGTTATTCCAGTATCCTAGTGGCAGGCTGTGGATTCCCAGAAACTATCAGACATCAGGGTTGTCACTTCTCTCATCAGTGCTGAGAGCTCTCCTGGATACCAGGACAAAGTTTGGCTCATCCAGCACCTCAAATTCCTTTTACTGAAAGGCACTGTTGCAGTGAAAGGCTGTGGGCTCACGCCTTCAGAGTAACACGCTTCTCAAGTGTTTGTAGAAGAGAACGTTGAAAGTTTCATTTTCTGTTGTCGTTTTTTTATCGGATGAATGTGCAGTGGCTGTTAGCAGTACAGGACAGTGGCATGCTGAGACTAACCTTCCCAGCAAGTCTTGTGAAATTTGTTTCTGCTGATGCAAATGTGCTATTTGCTAGAGCTCCACACTGCTATCTGATCAACTCATCCTAGGCCTGAACGTGAAAAACACAACCCACAGCCCAGAATGTGGGGATCACTGTGTTCTCAGGAAGTATGCAAGTAATATAACTATCTTTGCTCTCTCTCATCGAAGGTAAAAAGAAGGGTGAAAAAAAAACTTTGTACAGCAAACACCAGTCCTCACACAAGAAGGATGGAGACTGCATTTTGCTCAACAAGCCTTGCCTTTGTAAGGATCATACATTGCACCTAACTGTAGCTCCTGAGCTCCTCAAGACATGAAAAAGAAGATTCCCTGTGTATCAACCACTGTTGCTTTCTGCAATGGGAACTTTCTGCAATGGGAGTACAGAAGGATCCATCACTGTTGCAGTTGTTCTTTTAATTGTGCCTTTGTACTCATTTGCTGAGAGTTAGCTACTGAAAGATCTACAAGTTAGGCATGCAACGGCTTTTAGTGGAAAGCTGTATCTCAACAAAGATAAAAGATATTATATCTGCTTCTTCCATGCTATTATTTCAACACATTAGTAACCTATCCCTCTGTTCTGAGGACCAGACTTCTCCCAAAGCATCACTGTACAATGCTTCATTTAGAATAGGACTATAGAAGAATCATCTGAAGAAACCATTTCATAAACCTAGTCCTTACTCTCCATTACAGAATTTGTCTGACTGACACTATAGGAAATAAATTGAATAAAATATCTGAATGAGTGAATGAGCAGCACTTAAATTGATACCTAACAAAGGTAACTGGACAATCTGTGTTCGCACCAGGAGAGCTCACAGGGCTTGAGGGAGTCTATGATGACAGCATTGTTGGGGACAGGGACCTCTGTTTTGCCTTTTCCTCAGAAAGGATGCCCAGGAGACCACTTAGCCTCTTCTCGGAGAAGAGGTGACCTCCCTCTATATAGGGGAGCATTACCTACAGGAAACTCTCTCCCAGGCCTCTGGAGCCTTTCCACTGTGTGTCTCCTTGGGAGCTTCAATGTTGGAGGTGGCTGCCATCCTCTCACAACCATGCATTGCGTGCTGCAAGAAGGCAGCCCCAGGAGTCCATGAACTTCTCCACCCTGCACAGTAAAAGCAAACACCACCTCCTCCATGCCATCCTCGCTGGGCTAGGCTGTGCTGTGCATGAGCTCTGCTGGGCACCACCTTTATGATGAGGAATGGAGCGTGGGTCTCCCTCTCCTTTACGCAGCACTTCCTTTCTTCTTTAACTTCTTGGTGGCCCTTGTAGAATTATGACTTCCACCTCTATAGCACAGAGGTTCCTAGGGTCTACAGAGACTGCAAAAGCCACAATGGGTACCAACGTATCTTCCTCAGCCACTGCCCACTTCCCAAATGGAATTTACACTTAGATTTCTTATAGGGATACAGACAAGTTAGCAGGAACTAACACTTTCCCCTTTTAGGTTTGAAAAAAATATTTTTGTTACATGCATTTATTTTGCAGATTGCATGTCTGAAGGGTCTTTTCTTTCTGCCTTAAAAGAACCAAAAGCTCAGCTTTCAAGAGAAATGCTCTTCTGTGTACATGTGCACTCTTTCAGTCTTTTACCCACATATGTACGCACAGAGAAATTCAGTTTTGCAAGCATATAATTTTACGTGTGCAGACTTACATTATAGCTTTGTATGTACATGTGTGTTTGCGTATGTGCTTACACACGTAAAAAGGAGAAAGTGGAATAAATGACTCCCTTTGGCTGGAAAACACACAGCTGTTTGAAACTTCAATGGGAGTATTAAAGAGAAACAATGAATTACAAAAAGTTGTAGGAATGAAAAATATTTTTGCGTTAGCTCTTTAACTCAAAGGGCTAAATCGTGTATTGTATAAATCAGTCTCTTTCACAGCCCAGAGGAGAAGAGCTTATTAGCAGTGGCTACAGTATGCAGCAAATGTACAGACTCATTAATGTGTAATTACAGAACAAACAATATGAGACTTCTCGAGACTGTTTTGCAGGGAGAAAAAAAATCTACTTAACACCACAATAAGCCCATGATAGGATACCAATTTTACTAGGATCTGCTAGCAATGTAGTGGTAAGATTAAACAAATATGTTGCTACCAGAGGTAATGTCTCATTACCATTATTCATTCCTTGTCTTTTACAAGTGTTAGGCTCCAAGGCCACTGAAGTCTTCTGCTAGCACATTATCATTTCTCATTTTTATTTCTACTTGCCATTATGTGGACAAATGGGCAGGAAAAGACTAGTTCCTATTTGACTTCTAGATAAATTGCTGTAGGTCCACACCTGCAATACACAGAGTCCCCACAGCCTGCTGGCCCACAGGGCTCCCCTGCCTCCCCTCCAGCTTTCAGCAGTGTGAGGTGTTGGTTACAAAAACATTTGGATTCTGGAAGGAAAACTGAGTAACCGTGATGCAAAAATGAAGGTGCCCCTGCGGTAAAACCATGTTGCTATTGAAGGGCTATTCTCAGCTCCTTGCTCACGGCTCCAGCCATGCACAGAGCTTTGCACTTCCATACCGGCAGGACAAGGAGTGGGGAAGCAGAGGGACTAGCCGGGTGGTTTGCTCAGAAGAAATAGTGAAATTAACAGCCTGTATTGTGAATACAGACAGCTGGGGGTTGGGGTTGGAAGGGATCATGAATAATTCGATGCTTTCTACCTAGGTGTTTCTTTCTTTATGTGACTCTTGGCACAAAAAGCAAGCAGCGGGTCTCAGTCCAACTCACTGACCTCACAAGGAGGCAAATGAATTTACTGTGGTGAATTCTTGATGCACGTGTGTTCTCCCCAAAAAGAAACTCTCATATGGAAAGAACTGGAAAGATAGCTCCAAAACACAGATGCGGTGTGAGGGGCAGAAATGGCAGAGTTCCCTAGTCGGCAGAAGCCATTTCAGTGCTAGTGAAACCATCCCACTTCAAAACCAACCACGGCCACCACTTCCGAGCATTGCAACACATATTCACAGCAGGAAAAAATAGGCTCAATATCTCAGTCCATGTAATGGTGAGGTTCACAGTGTTGTGAATGTGAAGGGACTGATCTCTCTCCAAAAAAAAAACCCCTTAAGCCATCATCAAAAATCACAACACGAAGCTCTCGTTTAGAGCTTTAGTTTAGAGAAAAACATAACACTAAAACCACCAAAGATTTGGGAAGTTCAAATCCATGGTGAGGATGTTGGCTGATCACAGCTTCTTACCAATACAGGATGCTTTTAAATGATGAAATATGGAGAATGAATATTTCCCCTTCTATTAATTGCAACACAGCTGAAAGTGTCACCCACTTTAGCTAAAACCCGCCTTTCCATTGCACTACACATTTCTGTTGCGTTACTTAATCAGCAGGGAGGGTAAAATCATGTGCAGATACTCTGTTATATGAAGGAATTAGCAATTCCCCATTTTTTTTTTCTTTTTTAAGAGCAGGGATCAGTAAGCAGGCGAGTTCTTATATCGTTCCATAAAACAATCCACAAGTTACTGACAACTCTGGTAAGAGCTGCTTCCTCAGAAGTAACATTTCCATGGTAAAAACAAACGGTTTATGTGGAAGTTCTCCTTATTCTGCAGCACAGTGACTACTGGATCTCTTTCTTTTTTTAATCAGACTCTCATGTGGCTTGGAAGGGTGGAAGTCAATTCATCCTGCTACACGTCTGCACCTTTGCTCTATTTACCACACTTCCCATGCTAGATGCTTTTGGACTATCTCTGGGGGAGGAGAAACAGGGGAAATGGATGGTGAAAACCAAAGAGCAAAACATGGACCTTAACTTTTATTTTTGGAACAACCCTGTTTTGGTTTTCAATTTCGAGTAACTTTGTGTTGTCTCTGCACTTACTAATTCTCTACAAATCTTCAATGGGATTCTTAATTCCATTTTTATTTACAGATTTTGGCATGTTACAGCCCAAACGAAAGGAGCAGGAATTACTCCTGCTTTGGTGTCTATGGTGTTGCTATGGCTGACAGTAAAAGGACAGATAGATACCTTCTTTGGGATCTCCTATGCCTATAACTAAAGGCATCTAAATGCTTCTGAAAAATGTATCCCTAAACTGCAATGAAAAGAAAAACTAGGCACTACTCTTACCTTAAAATTTGTAAAAAACAAGGAAAGAGAAATAGACCCCAGATGGATTACTTTATTAGGATACATGCCTCTTGCATATGCACCTTTACAATGCAGAATTCACCTATTTGGGAGGGTGAGAGCAGCAGAAAATGTCTCACACTGCATGCTGCAGGCTACTTTCGGGCTGCTGCTGGGCTAGCTCACTTACTAAGAGAAGCAGTTTGATGAGGCAAAATAATTCCCAATTATCTGCCTCTGGAGGCCAAAGGCCTGGGGTCCCAGTTGCTTCACGTTCACTTGTTAACAGCTTGTTCTGGTCACACTTCTTCACCATAAATGACGCACTGAGTGAGCTATGGCATTCCTACCGACTGTACACGTGGCAATGTTTTCTCCTGGAGATACCGTCTTACAAGGCTTCACACTTGAAGACTTGCCCAGTGAGCTCAATGAGAATGGTTCAAGGATGAACCTCTGCCCTGTTCTGATAAGGGATGTTTGTTCCTGGTTTTAGGATTACAGCTCTAAAAATGAGCTGACTGCACGAAAGGACTTGTTCTACACTGGGGAAACCCATGGTAACGTGGCAATGCTGCATATCTCTACTGCAGGGATGAAGCCAGCCACTGTATTTGCACATTTTGCAGTGGAACAGAGCCTGGGGAGCTAGAGATGAAGTTACAGCAACACGAGGAGAGTCTGAACAAAATCTAAATGGTGTCTCTGTGGGGGTAGGTGGCCCTCATGCTGCACCTCAGCCCGGCCATTAACCTTTTCACTCAGAGTAGACTCCTGAAGAGCACTCAGGTTGAACATGAAGTTGCTGAAGACAAAAAGCAAGCCTGCAACAAACAGCAAACAGAAGATAGTGGTGTTGGGAGGTCCGTCCAAACCCTTGGTGCAGAGTCATTCCCCTAAAATAGCCTAAGGATTGGCAAGGTGCATTTAAAGAAGTCCTCCCCAGCTTAAAATACTGTCCCACTTCCAGCCAAAGCTCTGCGTTGTTGAATTGTGCTGCAGCCACGGCTGAGATCCTGCTAGATAATTTTAACTCCTGAGCTAGAAAGGGGCTTATCTCTGAGGCACATCTCTTCTGTTCAGATAAAGACAACTTCCTCTAACTGCAGATTAGATCAGCAGGCCCAGTATCCGTACTTAAAAGCCACACAGCTAAACATTCTGCATGTCTCCAGTTCAAACACTTGCTGCTTTCTCAACCGCAAAGAAATAAAACTTGCAGAGCTTTCCCTGTCTTTGGCACTGATGTACCCCCCCAAAACCACAGCAGCACCCAGCAGGCACTGATGGAATTGGCTGCAGCTCCACAAACTACACAGCTCTGGAGAAATAAGGAAAAATATATTAATAGCTTCACCATCCACTGCAACATTATGTTGCCATACAGTGGCAACAGAAGCCATACTTCTACCAAATGGATGAGGAATGGAAAAACTCCTTGCAAAAAAAAAAATCCAGAAATTTTTAGAAGCAATTCTATTCTTGGTAGGAAGTGTTGATCTGCCTGGAAGTAGAAGGCCCTACAGAGGGATTTGGATAGGCTGGATACTGGGCTCAGGCCAATGGGATGAAGTTCAATGAGACTCTTTTCCAACCTGAGCGATTCTATGATTCTGTGATAAGATCAAGTGCCAGGTTCTGCACTTTGGCCACAACAACCCCAGGCAACAGTACAGGCTTGGGGCAGAGCGGCTGGAAGACTGTATGGGAGAAATGCAGCTGGCAGTGTTGGTCAATGCTCATCTAAACATGTTTATATGTAAGTTATTACCTATAGCAGAGCTTGGCTCTGGCAGTGTGGCTTTTTAATGCTCCCATATATCCCACATTCTGCATCCCACTCTTGCGTATTTCTTCACACTACGCACAGCAAAACACATATTTGTAGATTGGCACATACTGTGTATCACACAGAAAATACAGAAGGGCATTTATGAAACCTGTTTTGTGCGTTCTCCCACTACACCACCCTATCCTCCTCTATACAAACTCCCAGAAGAGTTCTGCATAAAAAATAATCCTGACAAAAATATCCCCCACTCAAAACCAGGTAACCCATGACAGGAGCACACAACACCCAGTCCACAGTGGGGACTGGCACTTTGGAGCTAGAAATGGGAGCTTCACACTAAACGAGAAGGGAGATTCCTAACTTCTCTATTTCTTAAAGTTCCTAAAATACTTCAGTTACAAGTTTTTCAATTCCTTCAGAAGTCTCCTCAGTCAGACTCATTTCATTGTGGAGAGTGGAGTACTCTAAATACTGTTCTTAAAGCTCCCCAAAATATCTTGAAGCCAGTTTTCACTCCATCTCAGGGCTGGCAGAACTACATTAGGTTAGGATTTCTCAGCAGTTATTTAAAAAAGCTAATCAGCTCCTACAGACTTTCATACCTTTGAGCAACAAAGATGTACATCCAAAATCTGAGCAAGCAAAGCACGTTACACAGCTCTCCAGGTTCTGTTAGTTCTCTGAATAATTATATGTCCATGCACATACATGTCACACAGGTATTTTATTGCTTATGCACAACATATTACCCTCATAGCCAGCGAGCTCCCACAGGAGGGTGCCCAAAGCCTCTTTGTTCTGGCAGCCCATTTCCCTACCCTACCAAAGCTCGAGGAGAGCTGCAAGATGGACCTGCCTCAAACAACGGGACCAATTTTGCAAGCTGGGGTGGGGCACTTCCCCTTTCGGCTTTTCTCCTTTCCCCCCTCTGTCTTCAGCCTTTCCACACTTTTACTCTGCCTCCGCCCAGCTCTGTATTAGGTTGCAGTATATTGATGTAATGGCAAACTGTTGTGGTTGGCCTGGTGGCCCTTTGAAGTGCTTGTGTCCTTGCCCTCAAATGCTTGAGCTCCTTTTAAGGAAGCAAAGCAGTTCAGAGCAAGGACACTTGCCTCCAGCAGTAACTAGCTACTGGTACGAGCTCTCACGTCTAAATGCCCATGGCAAGAGGGAAAACCTCAAGATGTAACAACAATGCCATGTTCCCAATGATGCTAGGGGAGTAAGTGTCAGAAGGCTCTTCCCATTTAACTTATCATCTCCCCACATGCTAGTGTTCTGGATTTTAAATAAATAGTTTCTAATTTCACATCGATCTGCTCTGTCATGCACTGATGTCCAGGACCACCTTGGCTTGCAACATTGGGTATCTCTATCAGTTATCCAACAGTTTCAACCCCATTTTGTGAGATGAACCGTCCCCACTACCTCCTCTCAAAAAGAAGGCTATCTATACATACTGTGCATTCCAGTGCCGTGCTGTAATCCGTGACTAAGATATGATCACTTTTTCTACAAGAAACCCATGAGTTATGCATTGGAGTTCTAAATCCATCTTCAGCATCAGGCTGCTGCCATAGCAGAAATACTGATGTCCTGAGCCCGCAGCTACTTTCTAAGTCCAGTGAAACTGTGAGGTGGCTTTCTCTTTTTTATCCATCAGTGGCTAGATATGGTATGGGCAGTTATGGATAAACAGGTTACCTTCTCAGACAAGCATTACCACTGCAACAAGTAGCTCTTTATGCATTAAACAGGGTCTGAGTAACAGCTCACTGACTTATTAGCTTCCCACACATGGCTCGAATTAGGATACAGTCCCCAAGCAGAAATAGTCCTAAATTGAAACCGTCTACCACACACAGGATGTTCAGTACTGATTATCCACAAAAGATGCACGCAACATTTAACCTGAAACTTGAACAGAGGCAGTAGAAATCATCAGAAGATATTTCACATCAGCTTCTGCATTACAGGTTAACATAGGAAATACAGCTGCTCATCTAAAATAAGCTACAAAGAAATAATTGTTAATGGAGTAGTATTTCAGTTGGATGTGTATTTCTAAATAGCTCAGAAGTTCAGAAGGTATTAAGGAGCATCATAGACCAACACAGATGGTACAAGGGAGTCTTTTTTGTGTGTGTGTGCCTTAAAAATCTAACTGTTGCATTTCTGAAAGGGTTGCTGTATTTTCTAGAACAACTGAATCTACACTTCAGCGTACAGCACGTGGCCCCATAGTGTCCAGATAATCACAGAATCACAGAATGACAAGTCTGAGAAGGAAATCTAGGGTGGAGAAGATGGCAATAAACAATGAAGATTTAGTGGACAGAGCAGCAGAAATAAAATTTGCAAGAGGAAGCTGCTGAACACATAACAGTATTCTGGGATTTACAGCAATGAAAAGATAGCAAGCTTATGAAGGAAATGAAGAGAGGTAGCAGTGACCTGAATACTTTTTTTTAATATGCTTCTGCTTTGTTGTGCTTCTTAGGGGTATTACTAAAAGCTGCTGATGACTTAGTTCCACAAACGATCTTTTCACATCCATTTATCATTTGTTGACTGGTCAGAAGCAACCCACATCTTGAGCTCAACTGTGTCACACAACTCAAAGCATACATTTAATGAACATCTGAACACCTCCCTTTGAAACTGGTGTCCTCTCTGGTCATTTTAATTGAGACTGCCAAAAACTGAAGGCTCCCCATGAAAATTTGGCAGGTGAATTCAGTACTTTAATTTATGAAGTCTGCTACACCTTCACTCAGAGGGGAAAGTTGTTTCAGATAGTTATCTTTATCAGGTCTACAGCACCAAGTTCAATTGTTAGTTTAGAGCAAGAAGAAGAAAGGAGTTAAAGCCTATCTTTCTTTAAAAACAAACAGACAAACAAAACACTTTATTTCCCCTAATCTTTGACCTTTAAAACACTAAATTGATGAAAAAAAGTAATTAAGCTTTTGACACTAAGGTTAAAGGTTTTATGAAGATTTACTACAAATCTGGGGAAGCAAAAAGTCATTTGAACATATCTCACATGTTGATTAAAATTAACAAAAGATTTCTCACCTAATTTTAATAAGATGAGGCAGTTACTCTTTACATTTAAGAAAACTGCAATTTCCAGTGTTATGTCTATAGCACTACATGTACAAAAAGTGCTCCAGATCCTAGTGGTCCTCTTTGATAAAGACTGGACTCAAATTGACATTCTTCAGTGCATGTAGTTAGGGGAACTTGTCTTTCAGGGTGCTGCAGAACAAATGGAATGTATTCAAATCATATGTTGAAATACAACATGCACAGGGGACTCCCTTTTCAAGACAGAAGCAAATGGCACATTAGAAAATTCATACAAACAAAAATTGTTGCCTGGCTGTATCTGCTCATGTGGATTGCCTGTTGGTTATCATAGGCCACAGCCTATCTTCCAGCTGTAAGATCTCTGTAGTATCAGTGTGTGTCCTCTTCCTAGATACCACTCTTCAAACTACATTTTCAGAGCTTTCTTTTCTATCTAAGTTTTGTGATAAACAGAGATGAGAAACAGAACCTAGGACTTAAGAGATGGCAACAGTGGATGGAACACAAAGCCTGCCTGCACTGCTATACCACTGCCAGCATAAAAAGATATTTCCCTGATATATGGGATCGTACAGGCCAAACACCCCTCTCAAATCATTGCTTTTTCCCTAATAAACTGATCTGACAATGATCCAGAATGTGCATAGAAATCATACAGATCATGATACATTTGCTGAGCATGTTCAGATCTATTTTTTTTTTTTAAGAGAACACATTTTTTCTGTATATCCTTTTCAAAAAGTCGCATTAGAGCTAGAAAATGGAGCAGAAGAGGTGAAAGTATACATAGCTTTACAGAAAAGGCAAACATGACAAGTGTTGGAATTGAAACCTACAGTTAAGATTATTCATAAAACAGAATGCTATGAATTGTCATGCTTTCTGTTGACTGTATCAGTACCTCACTACAAGATGTACCCTTCTAAACCAAAGAGCTGGAGAAAATGGCTGTAGAAGAAATGTTGAAGGACAATCGTTTCATTGCTGAGTGTGTGAAGTAAAACAAATAAGAGTGACAGATTCAACTTATTTTTAGGACGCCAAAGGTAAAATGTTCTCCTTCATTTATATAATCATAGAATTATAGAATTGTTTATTACAGTAACTTTTAGTATGTGTTCATAATGATATATACATGAAGTACTGGAAGAAGAAAATGTAAATTTCAGAATTGCTAATTCTCTGCATTTGTGATGCGAAGTATGCTCAATGCCACCAAAACCCTGTGTTTATTCAGTTGTGGACAAGGGAGTTTTAAAAATATTGCTATTTTTTATTGAGGCTGGAATATTTTATAGGGTTAGTTACTGCGTAGTCACTGTACTGTGTACTCATCAACTCATTGTACTGAGTTGATAGACAAGCAATATGGGCAAGATTTTGTCAAAAGAGCTACAGATTGAGAAAAAAAAGCACTAGTTAAGTGATCAGTTTATTAAAAGGAATGTTAGTGCTGGAGTTTGGAAGTAGGCTCTATTCTAAGACGCTGTACTATCTTGACTTGGCTATTTTGCCTTTACAGCCTCTCCTTCCACCTACCATCCTTTATTGTATTTCCTATAAACATGTAAAGGCACTTGCAATCTTTCTGTAAGCAGTCTTCCACCGTGAACTTCATTCTTACAACAGAAATGTAAAAATGATGAGCAATATTTTTATTTGCAGATAAACAAAGGCATTTTAATAGACACTCCTGTCTTGGAATACTTTTTTATCACACAGGGCATTGATCAAAGCATTCCAGCATTCTGGGAGTCGTTGAGCTTTCATTATTATTATTTTTCCTACTGGTAAACAAGCATCATGCTCAAGTAATACTATCTATTTCTTAGTGGACTATATACGAGCTGATGCTTGCAGTACATCAGCATCGCTAGTCCATCACGTGGAGCCTGGAATTCCTAAAAAGAATCAGGATTTTGCTGAGTCACTTCCAGAAAATAATTTTAATTCAATAGACCTCAATGACTGTGGACTTTTACCTAGAGGAACAAAAATCAAGTTTTTTTTCTGAAGTCCTTGCAGTTAAAAAAAGCAAGGGAAAATGAAGACCAGATATTAGATTTTGAAACATGAACATTACTTTTTTTCTACTGTAACATTTCGGGAAAAATCTTAATAGTTAACATTCAAGATAGCATTTAAAAATTATAACAAAAATACCTGAGAATTTCCTGAATTTTTATCAAATCTGAATTCATATAATTTTGACCTGGAATCACGTATTTCATTCAATTCCCTTCACAGAATGAAAACAATCTTTCCTAGGGGGAACATCATGCAGTCAGTTATGCTTTAGAAAAAAGATAAATAGGAGATTTCTTTAACTTCTCTGCAGATGAAAAGGCTTGCTGTCCTTGAAAATGCCCTTCTCAAAGAGAAGGTTGCACAAAAAACACTAAGCACCAGAGTAATCCTTTGCTACATTAGATGAAAAGGCATAAGAGCTGCTTGGTATACCCACATACTTTATAGTTGTTTAACATTATATTTGAGTAATAGTTCTCAGAGTGGATTATTCATCTTACCCAGGACTCTCTCATTCTTAACACTCTGCTGTCCTCCAGTAGTAGTAGAAAGGTCCTCTGGTACAGGCATAGGTTCATCTGCATCATCTGGGACATCACTAATCGGAGGACTTTCCTTTCCTAGTAGTGAAGAAAGGATCGGTGAATCATCAAGTAGCCTCATTCTCAAATAAGACTGTAAGAGGAACCACAAACCAAATAAAACTGAACAACAAAAGGTAGTCAATTAATTACACTACTAAAAGCATGACGTCTTCAGGACCAAAACCTGCTAATTGTAGCTGTGAGAAGAATGTGTGGTCAGGATTTCTTCAAGCTTACTGAACTCTGGATATACAGTTACAAGTCTTAATTTTTTTGGATGCTTTTTGGCTGCTCTGGTCATCCGGTTCAGTTAAGCCAACAAAGACTGACAGAGCATATATGGTATCAAATGGTCATTGTTTCTGCAAAAGCTTCTAGAGTGCACATCCATTTTTGCTTCAACAACATGGTCTAACAAGTCTAACCCACCAGTACTCTTGGACACTTAACAGAACTACCCAAGGAATGAAATTTTATCTTCAGCTAAAAATTCAACTAAATCTTCGTCAAGCTTCACTAATACCCACAGAACAGGCTTTGGCTGTCCTTCTGCCTACAAGTAATCAAGTGCCTACAGCTCCTGGGACCTCCCCAAACACGTGTATTTAGCAGAGGTCAGCCAAAGCATAACTTCAAGTTTTATGATCTCATATTTGCAAAGAGGAAGCAAACCTCTGTGTCTTTCACATATAAAGTATTGTAGAAGAAATCAGTTTGGGGCTTTAGTATATTTTAAGTATAATGGAACTGTGTTCATGCCGAATTCAGTACACTAAGGAAAATAACTATCCTGCTAAGCAGTACACTTCCAGAAACTGAGGGGTTCCTTGGTTTCCAGGATCAGGCACAGCATACATGTACTGCTCACAGGACTACCTCCGTCTTGCAGAGCTTCTTGTGATTTCACATATCTGCTTGCAAAACATGCCTTGGAAACAACTACTGAAAGAATTATTAAGTGATTAGTTTTCTTGACTATTCCTGAAAGACCAATCTTTGAATTAACAGCAAAGAAGGAAAAAGGCTCAGATCGGTATTTGAACTCAGTAACATTAACGTAAGACCTTTGTCTCCAAAATGGAGATGTTACCAATTTACAGTGACGCAATCTATCAGACACCCTATGGCAATCAGCACAGCATCAGGAGCAGTAATTTCATGGCACAAAGGCCTAGAAAATAAGCGCTTATTCTAATGAACATTCCCACATTAACACACGAACATTAATTAATTCTGAAATCAGTTCTCAGAAAAAGAGAAATTTAAACAAACATTGCTTATATAATTGCTAGCAGTCAGTTGATACAGATTTGTAATACAGGGTAGTTGGAAAAAAGAAAATGGCTTTCAGCCTCTTGGATAGAGCAGAGCATAGTGCCTTCTGGTCTTTACTGATCATGGGAGAAAATAATAGGTATGTTTAAGTATCTTCCACATCATTTTGCTGTCTTCCAGGGGCCTGTCAAACTCGGGACTACCTATGACAGTCCCGGTAACAGTTTCATGCTCAGCCTGAGGGAAACACCACCCTGCTGTGCAATATGCTATATCCTCCCCATGCTCCAAGGGGCATGCAACTAAAAACCCCTCTAGGGTAATCTGTGCTCTCCCCTACGCAGGAGAAAAGCATAGATTACTAAAATTCCCACAAGAATTTCTGCTAAAAATATCTATTTATATGTCCTTGAGAACAAAAGAACATCAATCTATTTGATACTCAACTTCCTCAAATGACTCTAATCCTTTTGGGAAGATCACGTCAAGTTATTTGAAAATAGGGTAACAGTGGGGGAAATTCACTGCTATGTTGCACAAATATAGGTTTAAATGAATGTAATAAGTGAATGACTGCATTTCTTAATGATGTGCCCATCAGAACATGGAACAATTACTGAGAGGAGGTAGTGAGAGCAGTGCTAGGTGGAACCAACTGAAACTGTCCAGCCAGAGGACTTGAGGACCACCACAGGTCAGTCACACGTAGGCAGAGGGATGAGCTGGGTGTCTTAGTAAGGCTCCCTCCATCTCCAGCTTCTGTGCTGTATTATTCAATGGACAGAATTATGCCCATTGAAAATGAATGCAACAGTGATGGTGGATTGTGTAAATGAAAAAGAAGGACTAGGAATTTCACAACAAAGGAAAATAAAGTACATCTTTTTGTGAGATTAAGGAATTTAAAGGAACTTCCAGCAGCTTTACTGATGCAAGTCCCACGCTTATCAAACTGAGGTATATCTTATAGATAGGAGGTGTGAATGAGGAGAGACAGCAGAAATATTCCAGGCTTTTCAACTCTCTCCCCAGTAAAAATAAACAAACAAACAAACAAACAAAAATCCAGAATGCTAATCTGAGAGTAAGAGGCAGTCTGGTCAGAATCAGCTCTCTTGGCACTACATCCAGTTTAAGGAAAAATGTTAAATAATAATATTCAAAAGCCACCTGTAACTTCCAAGGTGCAAAGTGTGCTCCCAGTTACACAAACGAAAATTGATACTTAGCCTAGATGTAGAAGAACCCACTACCTAAAAAGCTGAAGACTCTAATGGCTACCAACCCATATAAACAGTATCAGAGCTATGAGATTACAAACAGAAAACAAAACCAAAACAATATTAATATGTAGCTGAGCATCCTACAATAAGAAAGCAAAGGAGAATGTTTTGAAGATAAGTCTCTTGGAAAACGAACCTTTTTATAAATAGGTACTTTCATAGTTTATGGTGGCAAATTGCATTTACTAAATAAATATGGACCTTCCATTGGTTAACTGAATAGCAATTTGCCCAGATAGCGTGAATCAGACCAGCTTCACAGACCTGGTAGGACAGAAGGAGGATATCTGATGTGCTTCCTTCTTCAGAGGAAACTGCAGCTAAGAAAACTTAGCAAACTTGGCTTTAGTGACTCATCTCCCATCATTTGACTTCTTCATGCTACATATGATATAGAAATCCCTGCACGCAAAAAGGCAGGGTAAAAGCAGTTGATTTAAAATAGATATTTTTGTTGAATTCTGCATTTTAGATTCCAGAGCATGATATTCGTATTTCATGCCTTAACTATATCTAAATTGTTAAACTGTGATAGGTTCACTACTGTATGGTAATCTGACAGATATGCAATCTCACTAACATCCTTTTGCCAATGAATTTAGAAATGGAAAGGGGGCAAGGAAAAGGAGGAACATTTCCCATTTACTTTCTAACAAGCATGTCCAGAATAATGACTGGCCAAAGGGACAGAGCTAAAAAAACCCACAAAAAATTAGTGGCAAATACTGGGATAAATCATTAAAATGTCACATAATAGATCAAAGATTTATTCCATAGATATATTTTTTGCTCAAAGGTAATAAGTGAATCGTAAACTAATCTCTGGTGGGTTTTTTTGTTTTTTTTTTGTCTGTTTTTTATTAATAATACCTTTATAAAGAGCCATGTGAGGAAAATATAAAAGACAGAGGAGCTGTAGAGCTGAAGTTCTGTTTCTTGCTCTGCCACTGATTGACAGTGCCCTTAGCTAAGTCACAAATGCAAGTAGCTTCAAAAGCAGGCTGTGTGACACACTGCCTCAATTCATGCTGAAGCTCTCAAAGACAGCCTCAGGTTTCCAAACATTGCCATCCCTGCATGAAAATTTTCACAGCATGGCCTAACCTATCAGTGGTGCCTGGTAAGATATCTGCTCATCTCCTCCGTACTTCAATTTCCTCATCTGTGCCCTATGCATCTAGTAGAGACATGAGGAAAGGGAACAAAGTGCCCAACCCAGTAAGGCTTTATGCTTCCCTTATTCCTATCTAAGTTTGCATGCCTCCTGCTGATTTCACAGCCTCGCTCCATTGTGGAAGCTCTTCAGTTCACGTGGTGCAATGGTGTTGCTAAAACAACAGCTCTTGAAAAGAAAGCCAGGACAGGATTTCTTACAGAAATTTAGTTCACTGCTCTTCCACAAAGGAATGCTGGATTTATTTAACACCTGAGAGTTAGTTGTTTTGTATGGGAGTGCTGGAACCACTTAAGAAGCAGTGAAGCAAGAACAGCAATATAGAGATTTTCTAGCTGAAAGTCAGAACCCGGTTCATCTCCCATTTTCTCTAATGGAGTCTCCAACCTGAGGCAAATGAGGAAACAGTCACCCTGGAACAGGAGCCAATGCTAAGGTGGTAGAAATCAGCAGAGGATATAATCATTTACACATTCCCAGAATCTAGCAAGAATTTCAAATGCAAAACTCTTCTTCCTGCTTTTGCAAAGTGTGGCACAGCCTTGCAGGTGCTGGGGAGATTTTTTTTTATTAAACATGGAAACATTTGTACTGTTTTTTCATCTTCCTTAACTGTTATGCCCTAGAACAGAGAGGAAAAATATGTGCTGTATTATTCAATGGGCAGAAGCATCCCCCTCGAAAATGAATGCAACAGTGATGGTGGATTGTGTAAATGAAAAAGAAGGACTAGGAATTTCACAACAAAGGAAAATAAAGTACATCTTTTTGTGAGATTAAGGAATTTAAAGGAACTTCCAGCAGCTTTACTGATGCAAGTCCCACGCTTATCAAACTGAGGTATATCTTATAGATAGGAGGTGTGAATGAGGAGAGACAGCAGAAATATTCCAGGCTTTTCAACTCTCTCCCCAGTAAAAATAAACAAACAAACAAACAAACAAAAATCCAGAATGCTAATCTGAGAGTAAGAGGCAGTCTGGTCAGAATCAGCTCTCTTGGCACTACATCCAGTTTAAGGAAAAATGTTAAATAATAATATTCAAAAGCCACCTGTAACTTCCAAGGTGCAAAGTGTGCTCCCAGTTACACAAACGAAAATTGATACTTAGCCTAGATGTAGAAGAACCCACTACCTAAAANAAAAAAAAAAAGGCATAACCAACTGTGCTGGTGAACCAAGTCACCTAATTCCATAGGCTCAGAGAATATTCTACATCTGATGAGCATTACTCACAGAGCAGGAGAAACAACTAGGAATATTTTTCATCTGGCATGACAATCCCACATTCCTGAAACTGTAGATTTGTCTAACTGGTTCCCAATACAGAGTAGAGCTCCCTTGTCATGCAAGGAAGCATCCTAGAAGTATGTCGAATCCCAGGAAGAGGAGAAGAGGGGGAAAAACTCCTTTCTGGATCTGCCAGCCAATGAGAAAGAAGTAACATCCCTGAATCATCACAGCCTCTACTTTTAAGGTCTAGTAAGAGCTGATAAGGTCTAGTAAGAGCCAATATCTGTGGAACTTAATTTGACAAACTCATACTTGTATAAGGCTGAGTTCATAATAAATGGAAGTACACTTGCAAGTTCTTTATTTGTCCACTTGTTCACATATCCAGCTAAGAGTCCAATACAGCCTCTGCTCACAGAAAGTACCAGATGAAATTATCAGCAGCTCAGTGACAGGAAGGACAGGAAAAGTTCATATAGGTTTATCTCTTTTGTCAGAGGTAAAATTCCTCTTGCATCGATATATTTATTTTTTTAAGGAAAACTATCCTTAATTACAAAAGAATACTGTTCTCATCAGCATTATTTGGTAGAAATTCTGAAGTGTTCAGCAAAGTATGGCAGTGGTTCAAACTCTGGAAAACTTTGAAAGCTACAAATTATATGCATGTATACATATTTAAATGTACACAAACATTCACATTGCAAAGTTTCCTGCAAATCTTTCCTCTCAAAGAGAGAGGCAGACAGTAAAGAAGGTCAAATGACCTTCTCATCCACTAGACTCTAATTAACATCTTCCACACATCTTCTCCTCACATCCAAGGAAAAATATAATGTGATTGTAAGAGACAGCAAGCGTGGAACTCCCATTATTGCCATTGTGAAAATGCCACCTAGGTAACTGTGGGCATCCCAGGCAGTATGCGCTCCACAGAAGAAGAGAAGATCAGAGCTCCTGGCCTCAGGTGCTCACATGAGC
This sequence comes from Pavo muticus, assembly GCA_016647715.1. NCBI lineage: Eukaryota > Metazoa > Chordata > Aves > Galliformes > Phasianidae > Pavo > Pavo muticus. The sequence continues at coordinate 1,586,157 of JACDJE010000082.1, read as the reverse complement.
AGGAAAGGGCTTCTGCAGCATGCACAATAGCTGGGCTCAAACCACCACGTGCCTCAACGCTCTGAGCAGATCCAGTGCTTTGTCCACACAAAAGAGTTGTGGCATTAAAATCTCACTGTTTTTTTCTGCTAGAGTCACTTGTGCTCCAAAGACAGAAGGCACAGGACATGCTTTATTTCATTTACAAATTGTTCCAGCTTGCAACAAAACGTTGATGTTAAGTATTCCCAGCTGTAATTTTAAAACTGTTAACCGACGAAGGGAGTGCAGCACGCTTCCACAGGGCCTACTAGGAACAACTTTCCTATACCAAACCTAGCTGAAAATCATCTGTTAGCATGAAGGATTACTACACTGCGGTTCTTTCTCTTGGAAAATGCATCTGATTTTCAATTTCCAGGTGACTCTAGAAGTTCTGTGTTCCAATTTTTGTGGAAACTCCTCAACATTTTTATAAAGAAGGGGAAAAAGAGAGAAAAGTGTGTTCATATACTTTAGGAAAAATATTCACAACATGGACACTCACACTGGATCAGGACCTTCACAATCTCTTATAGTTGGCCTCTAGGTCTTGAAACTGAGAGCCCAAGAGCTCTCTCTAAAAAAAGAGCCATGTGCCCAGCGTGGCTGCCGGAAGGAGGCCTCGGTGAACAGGGCTCCAGACCGAACACTAAAAGTGAAAACTGAAAGCCATTAACTGTTGCAGCTGCTAACACATTAAGGAAACCAGGAGAGAGACTAACTTATCCCTTTTCAGCTGCCGAGGCACTGAGGTATTAGTACATGTTGCTTTGCTAAGTTCCAGTACCAACCTGCTAAGGAATCCGTTTCCAAGTAAATTAAGAATAAAACTCCCCATAGGAATGAATTTCAATATGGGACTGCAGAATCCTAACCAGACCACCACAGGTCAGATCCCAGAAACCTAACTTCTCTATTTTTCATACATTTCTCAAAATCACAGAATCACAGAATCGTAGGGGTTGGAAGAGACCTTTGGAATCACCTACTCCAACCTCCTGCTAAAGCAGGTTCAAAAATATTATCATTCTGGACAAAAGCAGTTACAAGCTTAAAGTCTCATGTCAATCAGTCTTCTATTTAGTTTCAGAATCTTTGGAAAAAGTCAAATAACCCTATGTAGTAAATAAAGTTTGTTTGCTTTTAATTAGTATTTGCCCTCCCCCTTGTCTGGTGAATTTTGTTTGTTCTGTATTTATTTTGTAACAATCAGAATTTTGCTCCCAAAAGAAAGAGTGTAAATGTGAACCTGACCACGCTTCAGGGATATACTACCAAAGGTTTAATGCAAAATTACTTCTATGCTGCTATATTCCCTTGACTTCTTTATTTACCCAGTTCCTTTTAGAAAATCCATGCACTGTTGAGCTTGATATTAAGTGATATCATTAATTATATCTCAATTCCCACTCTGGTTTTTAAAAAAGACCCAAAGCAATTTTTATTGACAAGAAGAAAAACATTGTACTATGCTAGAAAGATGAGCGGGAATTTAGGATTTTCTTTATAATGTATTCATTAAGGATCTCACCTGAAACCTGGGACATATCTTGAGCCTCATCTGTTTCCATTTTCCTCAGGTTATCTGAGAAGAGAGGAAAAGCCTTAAGTTAATGCAAAATGAGACACACATACACACACAGAAGAAGCACCCCCCCCCCCTCCAAACACACACAGAAGGAGAAAGAAGGGGAAAGAAAAAAAAAAAAGCCCTTTGCTATTTAACTATAAGATTATCTGGGAAGAATAATGTATTTTTCTCTTTATTTCCTCCCTGCATACTTGCTGGAGTATCAGACTGGCACAGACCTTGATCCTTTTAAAAATAGCATTACAAAGATTTATAAAAATATCATTACAAGCACAGGAGGACCAAATTTGTTATTTATTGTTAATTTCCCACTGCATAATAACCCAAAATGCAAACTGACTGCAACAAAATTAAGCAGAAAATTAAATGGCCCTGGGTCATTGTAGGCACAGAATTCATTCTCTTGGTTGATCCATAGTTATGTTCTTTCTAATTTACTGAGCATGCATCGATGAACCTTGAGTCAGCTTGGTGACACGCGTACAATCAGCAATCAAAAAACGAAGCAATTTGCTGAAGAATGTCTCATTTACCCAGGCAGGGCTGCATATCTGAGCAGCAACCGCCACTACCTCCATTAATAATGAATACACCTCAGGCAGCAGCAGATGGGCAGAACAGCAGCCTCAGGCGTGGGCCCCTCGCTCGTCCAGGAGCCCTTCCTATAGACCACACCGTCCTGGCGCTACGTGGGGAGAAGTAAAGCTCCCTAAAATAGCGAAACAGGCCCAGGAGAGAAAGGGAACCCGGGCCTTCCTGTTTTGCTGACAGATGGCTGGCTCCACCGCTTGGTAAGTCATACTGGGAAGCTCCTGCCCTCCTCTTGCGACACACCATGTTCCAAAGAGCGAGCGACCAGTGACCACAAACACCAGGGAGAAGCAGGCGGAGGGTTAGTGGGGTAGAAATAAAACTCAGGTTTGCAGTGGGCCCTGGGCCCCACACACCGACCACGGACAGCTGGTAGCCCTGCAGATAACACACGCATTGCTAGAGCAGGTAGTCCCAGCACAACCTGCTCCTGACCTCAAATCATGGTGTGGGCAGCTGAGGTGGCCTCAGGTGGGGAGGGGAAGAACCCCGTAAGCACTTTGTAAGCTGTGGTGTGCTAGGTCACAGCTTGAGCCAGACGTGACTGACTTCACATCCCACCAAAAGAGGAGTTGGCTCTGTTCTGTTCCTTAAAACCAAGATACATCAGCCACATTTCCTGAAATTAAATTGCATTTTCTTCACAGTTGGAAGCAGAGGAGGATGTGGCCTGGGTTCCTACAGAAAGGGCACCCACGATATCCTAACGTTTTTAGCCCAACATGCATGATTTCTTTAGTTTTTTTCCAAGTCTTCTGTATGCTACCTAACAGACTGCAGTGGAGAAGTGCAATAGCAGCAGTCATACATATTGGTCACCTAAGCTTTATGGTCTCCTCATTACTTCTCAGTGGCAGCAGGATATCTCAGAACCAATATACTGCTGAACCACCTTGCAAAAGCTGGCTTCCCTCATCCGATTCACAACAGATTTTCATAACAAGGGAGTGGAAACTTCAGGACTGCAGAAGGAGCAGTTGGAGAACAGGCTTTTGCCTATAGAGCTGGCAAAAAAGATCTGAATTCTCACAGAATGTGTACTGTGGCACTCCTTAATGTTCAATAATGCTTTGTTCACTTTATTCTGGTCTTAAACTTTAATTCCGGACCAAACAGTTTGTTTAACATGTACATGTAATTCTCAGAAATGATTCCAGCCATGCAAAATGCAAAAAGCCACCTACTACTCAAAAATTTGCACCAGTTCTTATCATAAACAAGAGCTTTCAATTGGTCCATATTAAAGTAGGAGCCGTCAGAAGGAAATGCAGCTTCTCTTGCAAGAGGGAGAACCCAACACCTTCCTACAAAATGGCCTGCTTGGTTATTGGAAATAAAGTGCATTTATGGCATGTGGTATAGCACAAGTGCTCTGTATAGTCCATTATTTCTACTGCAAGTGTGACTGAAGACAATGGGAAAAAAAAAAAAGCCCATGCATTTATTACTGCTTGTGAGGGTCACCTGGCTGCTATTAATCAATTGATTACTACATATTTTTCTACAGAGTACAGTGAACCTCAGCCAACCAAAGCAAACATCCCAAGAAAATATCCACAAGAAGGGAATCACATCCCTGAAGGACATCTCATTCCTACTGCACTCATTTTTCTCTCTTGCTAGGGCTTTGGCAAGGCTGGGAGTGAAAATGGGAGGAAGAGGTGGCAAAAGACAAAGACATTTTCTTGAGGTGTTTGCCTTTTTTGTTTGTTTGTTTGTTTGTTTTGTAGACATGGGGTTTTAAAAGCCATCAATCTATTTCAGTGTTCCCAAATTTACCTACTCTTGGCTTTACATTCAGCATTTCTGCAACTTAGGCAGCACGCTTCTGTCTGAAAACACTCCCCAGTTCCTAAATGGTGAGGTGAGGTAAAATGAAGTACATACAGATTTTGGTTTTTAATGGAGTACTTCCTAGCTTGCTTTCTGTGAAAGTGGACAACTGCCTGTCCAAAAACTGATGCCCTCAGTTATCTAAGAGATGACTTCAGAGTTGATATAAATGATTTTAGGGCATTCAGCCCTAAAACTGTTTCTTTTGCTGGGGATGAGACATGGAGAGAAGAATAGGGATGGTGAAAAACTGAGTACGGAAAGATTTTTTTCTCTAAAGGTTATTTATAAGAATTAAGTATGGTTCCTACATGTAAATGAAAATCCACAAGTGCTAAGCAAATTGATTAAGCAAACAAACAAACTTAAAAATTCCTAAAGGTTGCTGAATCCTTCACAGGGGAAAGTCACACTCTTGCACTACAGTATTTTATGGCATCTGGTAAATACCAATGAAATCCCAGCTAACTTTTGTGCACTCCGTATCAGCAAAGAAAATATGGCAGGGCATTCCCCCACCTCTAATTCTACAATGACAACAGTGTGTTTAGTTTTGGCTCTGTGACTATTAAAAGGTTTTTCAAATTGGACTTGGACATAACATGACTTGGGTTAAATTTTAAGAGCAGATTTTACTTCTTTGAATTTGGCATTCATCTATTAATAGGAAATTATAGTGGCAACTATATTTTATTATATATTCTATTAATAGGAAATCTATTAATCTATTAATAGGAAATTATAGTGGCAACCCTGCCCATGGTGTGGGGGTGGCGGGTTGGAACTAGATGATCTTTAAGGTCCCTTCCCGTCTAAGGCATTCTGTGATTCTATGATAAGATTCTATGACCTCTCACTTTCCTCCTCTGCTCTAGAATCAGTCAAAACATTGTCATCAACTATGAGAAAAGCACAAGAGAGCCCTATGTATGGATATCAGGATTTGTACCAAACTATTTATTTGATATGTCTTTTTTTTTCTTATTTTTTTAGGAAATGTTTATGACATGGGCACCCTATCTGTTTTGGCAAGAAAAAGAATTGTTTTGTACTTTTTCTACAGAATCAAATTTCCTACTAACAAAAGAAGTGTTTGTGACCTCATTGTCTTCAGTGCAGTCACATCCATTTACATTAGTGGGTAATTAAGGAGCTGAAGTTAGAAATCGAAAGATGGGTGGACAGCTGACCAAAGCAATCTTACTCTCAAATTCTGAGTGTGTGTGTAGCTCTCATTTATGTCAGGAGAGGATCAGCACCTAGGTAATAGCAGATCTTTTTTCTCTTTAGGAATCCAAAAAGTTTCAAAGATGGCTCCCTTATTTGAAGAGCTTTAAAGTTCCCTCCAAAAATGTATAAAACTACTTCTTCAAGTCTTTTCAGATGTAGAACTCAAACCTATATGTTTTCTTCTCCACAATGCAAATATCAGATCACAGATGTAGCAAATGCTATGGAAAACGAATCAAATGATGCAGTCCAGAGCTCTTGAACTAATTAGTAATAAACTCACACTAAAACTGAGAAGATATGCTGATTTTGTTTTAAAGAAGGAAGCACCTAACTGACCACGATCACACAAAAATTTTGGATTTAAATCATTCGGCATTTGTCCAACTCTGAGCCCAAAAAACCCATACATGACTGATTCATCTCCTTGCAGCTCTGCAATGCAACTTGCGCTACTTCTTAAGAATATATCAGAGTAAGCCCCATGAATCACTGAAGCACTATTCTATTTATACCAATTGTAAATTGCAACAATAAGTGAATTTGGGAACTTTTAGGATCCTGATTGTAAATAGGATGAAGTCATTGCAAGGTCAAATTTTTCCAATCTCAAAATACACCAATTAATTATTTGCAAGCCTTAATTTAATATTTCATCTCCTGTTTTACAATGCAAATTCAAAAGTGAACCTCCTTTTCAGGAAAATGAATGCTCAGCACTAATACCTCTTATTCTCAATTGAAAGAAATGTATAAGCACGTTGTCCTTCTATAAATCCTACTCTCTTAAGACCAGTGATATACTTCAGTGGGATGACTTAATTCATTGCCAGAGAGTTAACTCTTTTGTTTTCTTCTTTGTTCACCGTCTATATAATTATTGACTTCCCTGTGACAAGATGGGCTTCACACTCAAGACAATGGCATCTACGGACTTGAAATCACAAATTCTGACATTTGTGGAGTTACTGCGGACTGGTGTACAGCACACCTTAACTCAGAGATGGCCTTCCATCTATATATGCTGGTAATTCTTGTGCTGCAAGGAGGACGCATATGCATACCATGCCCTGCTGCAGGTTTCCTATTTGTAGGTGTAGCCTTTCTGGGTAATCAGAAAGGTCCCCGAAGGAACCCTTTGGTCCTGAATACATCCCTCGAGGCCACATACACCTTTACACAAAGGCTTAGAGCAGAAAACGCGAGAAGTTTGGTGGGAAGCAAGAAGAACTTTCTGCTTGTATCCTGCAGGTGCTTTTGAAAGCATAGAATGAGAGTAGGTCACACGTTGTTCAGCAGCGGTAGCTCTGAGTTAACAGTGATAAAACAAAGAAGCAAGCTGGCAAACCAAGCGGGGAAGGAGCTGATTTCACAACTCGAACTTGTGCAAGCTGCCTGGCAGGAGGAAAAGGGACCGCTCACACAGGTCACTGGAGCAGCTGGCCCTACATGAATGCTCGTGCGAGAGCGCAGCTCCTCTTTGTGGTCTTTGACATATCTCATTGGCTCCTAATCACATAGGCTACAGTTTTTAAAAACAAAAACCCAAACCAGTAAGCAAAAGCATAAAACCCCAACCCACTTTACAACCTAAATTTTATGCAAAGCACCTAAGATGGGTCCTAGGTTCCACCACCCACAGGGTACGAAGAGGTTGAATAAATAGATAAGTTAAGCAAAACCAGGCTGCAGCCTGGAAAACACAGCAGGAATGCAACACCTTAATGTATCTGATGGGAGAGTGTGTGCAGTAACTACAGGTAATGAATGGTACATACGCTGCGGCATCAGCCCTTTGGTTTTTAAGCTGGGAGTTGTGTCTACCTGCAGAACTGTACGGCTGCATTTCTAATTGCATCAGTTCATCCTGACCTAATAGAACCAAGCCTCTCACATCCACTCGAGTTGATGGTTTTGAAGCAATAACCAAGAGAGGGGAAGCATAAAGACAGCCCAGTCAAAGAATTTAACCTTAACTTTCCTTTACTTAAAAAAAACCCATCATCTAACTGTTTTTAGTGGGCTTTTTACTTCACATACAACTTTTACCTCCTACAAACGAGTGAGCACAAAACAGGAAGGCTGTTAACATGTGAGTAAAAGGTAGTATGTATTGCATAACCAGTGCAAATAGTTGAAGAAAATTGCCAGAATCCTACAAACTAGCTTTAATTAAAAGTATTCAGTATCTCAGCAAGCAGCTGATAATTAGCTTTATTATTATAATTTAATATGCTGGACTTCACAATCTCGTGAATGACTCTACTTTAGAATCATTTTAATTCTGTTTTTAATTTCCTCCTCATCACATTGCCCAATGTAAATAATAACTACAAAGATGAAGGGTGGTCCTTTCTGAAAACTAAGAGCTGAGAGTCATAATAAGCACGTCAGTGTCTTTCCTCTCCTGTTTCAAAAACACTCTCAAGGTCTTATAAAAAGTGCACTAAAAACTAAAAATGTTTAAACGAAGTTCATCTTTTTTTTCTCCCTTTATTCCTCTCCTTCTCCATTATTTCCATATTCAGCATTTTCTGTGAAGCCCAGGGAGATGTTTAGTTTATTCAGTCTCTTCTCTAGTGTAAATTCTGGTTAACTACATGAACTGACAATACAATTATAAGCATACAGTCAAATTTCAATGGAGAGCTCCTGTCTGCAAAATGAAGGAAGCACTGTAATTCAGCACACAAGATTAAGAAAAGAACTCTGCTAACAGTACAGATTTGAAACGTTTATATGTCTGGCATATGTAAAATTAATTTCCATGTTAGTGAACAATTGTGAGGGTGTAAGAAAAGTTGCCTCAGAGATCCTACGTAATTCTCAGTTCTTTGGGAATTCTTTGTACAAGCACCAGCAAATGATAAAGAGTGTATTTTGCATGCACTTATGTGTTTCCCATATGTAATCCTATTAGTGTTTGACTGTACTGACCTATATTCAGGTAACAATTCCTAGTTAAAGGTGATTTTGAAAAAGTCTTTCAGTGACTGTGTGCAAATTACTGGACTTGATATCACTGCAAATATGAAAAAGGTTCTTCCTTCTAGTTTTCAAATAGTAACCAGTCATTAAAATTGGTTGCACGATATGAGAAAAATATGGCGGTAATTTTCCTAATTAAGGCCACATTTTATTAATTCATTAAACTCTGTCACCTTTTTGCTTGATTTTCAGTGAAGACAAGAGGAATAAATTCACCACGACAGAGAAAATGCACACATTTCCATCATATAAATAAAATGACTAAAGACGGTGAGATCAGGAAATTGAGGCACTCAATCTAAGAGCGTGGCACGTTCTCCAGTGACCCAAATGAGCTTTTGGATATTCTTCCAGAACTCTCACTCAAGAGAAAGCAAGGAGCAGATGCAAAACTGCACTTTTTGTATCCCTTTAAATAAGTATGCGTGATTTAAAGGCACAGGATGTCTTCAGAACAGCCTATCTAAATATGCAATAGAGAAAAAACAAAAAGATCTCTACGTCTAGAATTGTTATTGCCAGGTATCACCAACAATATATCAGTAGCTGATTTGTCCAAATTATAGGAAGTTTCAATAGCTCTGCTTCACCATCTCAGAATTGCTTCCTAATTTCTCTTCAAACTGTTCAAGCTGTTACGGATTATTAAAGGACATTATCAGCCTGAATGAGCATATTAAAGATCCGTGTGATTTTTTTTTTCTAAATAAACCTAAGAATATCTCCTAAAATTACTATAATTGAAATGAATTAGCAAGTTTCTCCACGCTACATGTTTCAGTTAACTCACTCTGCTTTTGCAAATATTTTGGAGCCAATCCACTACCGATGATTCCAGCTTTATAATGCAACTGCTCCACTGTTCTCAGTGAGTTGACACAAGTGGAAAAATGAAGTAATGCAGCGAGGAATCAAACCTATCATACAAAAGAAGTTCCTCTTTTACTGCGAAAGCTTGAGCAACTGGGATCAGAAGAAATTTAGATCATTCATATGAAATATATTTTTAAAAAAGCTAAAGTAGTAGAAGACATTCTCCATGCTGAAAAAATAAAAGGCAATTCTAGTGTAAATGCTCTTCCAAATATGCAATCTGAGTGGCCTTCTGAGACATTTATACCAGAAGCACGAGTGCTTCATGCATGTCCCAAACCTGTGTTGTCCCATCCACATGAATTTTCAGCGGTACAAATACAGTTCAGAACATGCACGTATCTTTCCAGGACTAGGACCTACCTCTGCAGCCATCGCACCGTGTTGGCAGTGACCTGCCCGGTACAAAAAAACCCGCAGTCTTTTCTTATCCACGAGCTTAAAGCATCGAGGAAGGTGGGTCTTAAAGAAAAACGGTGAGGCAGACGTTGGGTTTTTAATAAAGATACATCACAGCGTAACCTCTGGGACCAACACAGTTCTGTTTAAATTTAGGGAGCAAACACAAGTTTTGTCGACTCCAAGCTGAAGTTATTTTTATGTACAGATTACAGTCTTAGGAACAACACATCACAGCTGACCTGGAAGTGGGAAGTTTCCCAGCTGGAGTCAGTTTTGCTGGATAGCCACCAGGGAGGTGAGACATGCATAGCCTCTCTGGATGAGTGGAAGGTGCTGTTTAAGAATTACCATAAAACTGAGAAGATCAAGGCTGCCTATTTGGCCTCAGATGGAATTCACACTTTTCTCTGAATGCTGTAGCTCTCCAAACAGGAAAAAATTAGAATATCTGCATTAAGGAAAAAATGTCCGTGAGGAATAGCTCTTTCATCTTCTGATTCTTGCACTGAGTCTCAGGCACCTAACAAAAACATTTCCTGAAAAATCATATTCCCAGAAAAACTTTAGGAGTCCTTACCTTCCAATGACATAATCGATTCTTGGCATTCTTTAGAACGTATCTAGCAAATGCATTTAACCCCATGATGCTTTTCCAACAGTGCAACCTCCTCCATTTTCCTTTGTTTTCTTGGGAAGGGTTCTGAGAAGAAAACATCATTCCCAAACCTTTCTTCTGTGGGATTTTTAACTTCCTAGAAAAGCGTGGTTTGTCACTTTGAAAGGGGGAATTCCATGGGAGTCCACTGCGATGTCAGCCACGTATCCTTCTTTACACACACAAAGATGACAACTTTTTCTAAAGACCCCGTTATTGCTACACTACATTTTACTACTTTATTATGTTTTCTTTGGTCTAATTCTATTACTTTTAATAATAGTAGAACATAATGACTGGTCAAAATGTAATCAAGTACATATGTGAGTCTTGACTGTAAAACAATAAAATTCACTGTGGACCCAGATCTTTTTACACATAAAACATATTAAAAAATCCCACAAGTCCTCAGTGGAAGTTTTTCCTGACAAAGAGCCACACAATTAGGCTATGATCCATGACTTTTGATATCCTTTGGACTTTAAAAAAGTTGCCAAAAATGATCTGCCAGAATAGTATTCGATTCATTATGCCCTTCCTTGTTTTCCATCGCCTGAATGCAAACTGGACCCATTTCCTTGTTTTCTGTAAGATTGCACTGATAGTGTAAGAAGTACCTAAGCTCAAATAAAACAAGCCTGGAAATTTTTTGGCTTGATTTTGGAGTTATCCAATTTTAATGCTGAGAAACAAGCTTTGCGTTGTTGTAAAACTCTGTGGATTGATTCTCCACTTACATTTCTGCACAGCTATACAGTCAGTGGAAGTGGCAAGCAAACCAGGTTTTTGGTATTAACCTTCACAAGGGAAAGGAGAACTGCTACAGTAATACTGAGATGGAGACTACTGCATTTTTATTGTACTCTGCATGTAGCACAAATGACAAACATGTCATTGATGCTTGTATAATGAAAAATACAGACATTTCTAGAGCCAAGTTGGGAAGTTGCAGGTGTACAAAGGCACTGTGCCCCTGCTGCTACTCACACTGACACACTTTGCTCACTGGGAGTTGGGCAGCCAGTCTGGGAACACTCAGCTGGCACAGGGAATGCACACAAGACGCATGTCAAAGCATCTCCAAGTCACCATGAGCACGAAGTGCACAGAGGGATGCAAGCCCCATACTGTCTTCCCATCACTGTGTTGGGGCAAAGAGATCAAAGTCTCCTTACCAAGGCCCACCATTCCTTCCCACCTGAATTAGGGCAGTAAATGGAATTCCATGTTATGCCACTGCTTTCCTGTTGCTTTCATGGAAGTCACACCCTGGAGTTGGGTGACTCCTGCAGAGAGTGCAGCAGGGTTGAAACCCCGGCTCCGGAGGAAGACCAGCACTGCGCTTCCACTGACTTCCATATGGTTCCCATTCCCACTCAGTGGATAGGCTTGCTTTCTCCTTGGCTTTTTATCCTCAATTTACCTCATATTAAGGGACATCTTTCATAATTCTTCATATATTTTCAGATGTGCCGTATATTGAGTTCCAGGTTTAGATTAATTTATCCCTTTCCAGCCTGTCCCCCACTCCCCAAAAATAAAGAACATTCAAATCAGTCAACAAGTGTAATATTTGTGAGAAAATCTTTAAGGCTGGAAGCGAGTCTGGGATAACAGACATGTGAACTAAGGAAAGTGCAGAGCTCTGCAGTATTTCGGACACTTCCCCCACACAGTTCTGCTAAGGACAGCTATCAGTTTAAGAGTGGTAGCACATGGTCTGTGCTTGGTTTCTCATGTCCACATGCAGAAGTTTCAAAGGCTTTGATACAGCAGTAAGGCACACAGCCATGTAACTCCAGCCTGGGAGAGCTCTGTTTGGGATGGAGGGATCCTTTTTTGGGAGTGGGAGGGCTGGGAAGAAATGAGCAGGTGGAGATACGCTGCACTCTGAACAGCATATCCTGTATTTTTCATTCAGTCATAAAACAAATGTAAGTTAAAAATCAAAGGAAAGCATGTTGATATTAGAAAGAAGCTCCTCAATGGGAGAGATGACACCTTATGGAAAAGGCACATGCTATGAACTATGTATGCTACTGTTACATTAACCTCCAAAGAGAAATACTGGGCTTTTGCATGGTAATATAATCAAATCTATTTTCACTTTTTTTTTTTTGTCTTAAATTTTCCCTCACTAGAGGAGAAAAAGAATAAACAAAGTTAGTTAGGGGTAAAAATTTGCTTTGTAAAATCCAAAAGCAATGACATTATCATGTAAGAAAGCCACTTCATCCCTAATTTCTCCATTTCACTAAGACTCTGAACCCTTAAACTATGCAATTCACCAGGCAGGTGAGAGCAGTGCAGTAAAGCAGCCACAACATCCCCCGGCAGAGTTAATGCAGACAAAGTCTTTCAAAGTATTTGGAAGGATTTTAACATGTTTTTTTTTTTTTTTTTTTTTTTTTTTTTTTTT